>CAVNZL010000141.1:5600000-5672500 GCA_963693355.1 Pontia daplidice | reverse complement strand
TTTGCCGTTGGAACATATCCCATATGTATTTAATTTATTTCCTGCTTTGGCTGAAGCTTGCTCGAAGGACATCAACTGTCCATATAAGTCACTGCTGTCTAAAAAAGCTTGCTGGGGCTATGAAACAAACAATTGTAGTAAAAATTACTCGTATCATGTACGCCCTCGCTGCCCTGGAGATCATAGAGGTTGGGTTAAAACAAAAGAAGCCCAATATGAAACTTTTTATACACAGGCAGACTTTGGTGAGATGTCATATAACCAAAATTAAATAATTAAAATAATTTATTAGTTATGTAAAAGATATTAATATAAATTATATTCTTTTACCTTACAGGATATATAAAAGAACAAATTGATGAGCTTATGGTAATGTGTGAGGCATCTGTGCCTGATGATAGTTCTCTTGAATGCTCAAAGTATTTGAGGTAAACAATATTAGTTTACTGTAATCATATTGTATTTCTATTGCTTACTATACAACCTTATTGGCATAAAACACTGATAAATAACAACACCGGTTGGCAATTTTAACATTTTTTTTGTTATTACATTTTAACTTAAAAAATTGTAAAAGGATTGAACAATTGGGTTTTTGTAATTTGTTATTTTAGTTACTTATTGTAGTAAATAAAAACACAGATTGTTGTAATGTAAAAATGAATCAGAAAAGAATGAAATAGAGTATGAATCTTTGTAATATAGAATCATTTAGAAAATTTATGGCTAGGCAACAATTTTTTAAATCTCTAATGGTTGATCCATTAGAGATTTAAAAAATTGTTGGGGTTCCTTTTCCCAAATCTATTGAAACACACAATATTTCATTAAAATTTATCAAGCTTTTTCAGAGGACTTAAGTTTATTTTTAGAAGATAATTATTATTCTTTGATTGAGGAGAGTATGAATGCTATATAATAACTGTTCATTGTTTACAGGTTTTGTAGAGGAAGGAATCTTATGCTTAATTTTACTGGACTTATTGGTCGTGGGGATAATTTAAGGTACAAAATGGACATCTTGGGACCTGGACAAATTGGTTAGTTTGTCTGGATTTACTATATAAAAATAGAAGATCTTAAAAGCCTTGCTTCATATACATTAAAGATTTTTCACATTTTGTATTACTTCCCAAAATCCTTGAAATATATTTAAATTGTAACAAATAGGATATTTCCTTCTTTTCACTTATTTAACTTATATCAATTTACAATTACCAAATATACAAAATAGGTAATTCCTGACATTTATCACACAGATGTGTGAGAATAATGTGAGGGTAGTAATAAGATTTTTGTGAATTCTATTTTTTAGAAAAACAAATGTTACTTATACTAAACTTACATACTAAGTTTTTTTATTATTTGAAAATATTCTTTGGTTTTCATATAATATTTTATTAATTATAGGAGGTCATTGCAATTTTTACTCTGATAGATTAATGAAAGAAGCTGAACACATGAGCGCTTTGCAGTCTTGGGGGCCTGAGTTTGTTAATTTTGTAAAAACACCTGAGAAGCCAATTACTGAAGGAAAGTGTGATATTGTTATAGAAAAACCGACCTATATTATGAAGTTAGATGCAGGTGAGTGCACTAAATATGCATTTTGTGTGTGTTTATACATGTTTATATAACATAATAAAAAATTGTGAAGAATTTGTATGTTTCAGCTGTGAACATGTATCATCACTTTTGTGATTTTTTTAACCTGTATGCAACTCTGCATGTAAATTCAACTCACCCATCAACATTCTCCAGAGATAATAACATCCTTATTTGGGAAACATTCACATATACCTCGGCATTTCAAGATACATTCAAGGCATTCACAAAGAATCCAATATGGGATTTGAAGAGATTCCGGGGCAAAGTTGCATGTTTTAAAAATGTTGTGTTTCCACTGCTACCTCGCATGATTTTTGGATTGTATTATAATACACCTGTGGTAAGATTTTTTCAAGGCGTTAGTTTCTGCCATAACGCAAAAAAATATTTTAATGAGAATGAAATTATTGATGGCTAATTTTAATTTTTATCTCACTTTTATCCTGCACTGCATGCTAATATTCCTACTTGAACAGCTTCACTTAAAATCTCAACATCAATGTTTAATAATTTTATCTGTATGTTTTATTGGTCATCAAAGATTTTTCTAACTTTGGTCTCATCCATTGTTTTTATAGTATATTTGTAAGACATGTAGGAATGCTCATGCGGTTATGGCTAAAGTTCTATACAAAGATCATCAGACAACCCCAAAATAATTTCATTTTGGTCAATCTTAAGATGCTTTACTTCTACCTTTAATTTGTTCGAATTATGTTATGTGAAAAATATGAAATCACTTTACAGATCTACGGCTGCGAACGGAGCGGTTTATTTCATGCATTTTCAAAGCATATAATTCATTCTCTGAAAATACCATTGCATACAAGGACGAATGACAAAGTGAGAGTGACTCTGCTATCAAGAGGGACGACATACAGGAGTATTTTAAACGAAGAAGAAATAGTGAGGGAGTTACTCAAAGTGAGAGGGTACCACGTGGAAAGAGTGGTGTACGACAGAAGTGTGCCATTCACGAAACAATTAGAGATAACGCATAATACCGATGTGTTTATAGGAATGCATGGGGCGGGTTTAACACATTTACTATTTCTCCCTGATTGGGCGGCAGTTTTTGAAGTGTAAGATATTATTTTGTTATTTTATTCTGCTTGTTATGTTTCTATATATTTGTGATTAATACAATAAAATGTCAGGAAAATATTAAGATTGGCCTATTCTGTAAATCTGATGGGAAATGTAGATATTAGATAAGACAAGAGGTAACAGGTAACACCTCTGTGGTCGACCGGGATGGATATGGGTGTATTTATTTTTCTATATTTAAAAAGATATTTAGTATAGTAATTGGTTCCCGTGGTTACGTCCGGATTTAATTATTATAATTTAAATAATTTCTCAGAAAATTTTCTTAGGTCTCCTTGAAAATTAAAAAATAGTGCTAAGGATTGCGGCTTTGATCTTTAGATCTTAGATTAAAAATATATCACCTAGAAGATACAATCATTCATTATTATCCGTAGGATATATTTTTAAGTTTGATTTATCTTTTCAGTTACAATTGCGAGGACCCAAATTGTTATTCAGATTTGGCGAGACTTCGTGGACTCAAGTATGTATGATGGATAAAAATAAATTAGTACGTGGAGATAAATAAATAAATTAGACATTGATTAGACAGGATAAAGTAGGTCATAAAATAGATTATATAACAAACAATTAATAAACATATGTATATATATTATACTAGCTGACCCGGCGAACTTTGTTCCGCCTAAATGGCAAAAAAAAAGAGTTTTTTTTTTTTAAAAAAAAAAAAAAAAAAAATTTATTTAATTTATTTTTTTTTTTTTTTTTTTTTTTTTTTTTTTTTTTTTTTTTTTTTTTGTTTTTTTGGGGGGGGGGGGGGGGGGGGGGGGGGGGGGGGGTTTTTTTTTTTTTTTTTTTTTTCCCCCCCCACTTGATTTTTATTTAATAGATAGTTTATATATTATATATACATATATCAAATTGCCCATACGTTATATAATACTATTATATTACGTCTATATATATCTCTGAACGATTGAATGTTAAGTTATTCAGGGACATGTCGACGGGATAAAATTTCCTTTGTCCGTCTCTTGGCTCTAAGCTACCTCCCTACCTTTTTTCTGCCAAATTTTTTTTTTCTTTTTTTTTTTTTTTTTTTTTTTTTTTTTTTTTTTTTTTTTTTTTTTTTTTTTTTTTTTGACTTTCTTTTTATAAAGAAAATTAAGATATAAATTATCTATCTCTGAACGATTGAATGTTAATTTTTTAGGGCGAGGACCGGGCGGTGAATCTCATGCGAAATTCACGAATTACTCATTTGATGTGAAAGAATTTCTGAGGTTGGTGAAGATATGCGCGACATATGTACGACAGCGGGAGGATTTCAAAGGCTTTGTACAAGCATCGGTCGCTCGCGATGAATTATAAGTACGTGATCACAATTTATATAGGGAATTGAGAAATCCAATTGCACATCTAAATTATTGTTTCTTTACACTGTGGTGTAAGAGTGAGAATGGGGTAATTAATAGGTAAAAATCTGTTGCCAAGTAAATACCACAGAGTAGATATCACTATCAAGAGTTGCTAGAACAGTGTTAAAATAATATATCTAAAGATTCGCTTCGCTTCTCTGTCTCCCAGTTTAGCCAATATTTAGAAAACTAATTTCTTTAAATGTTAAGCCGAATTCACAAAATACAGCGTTTTATTCATTTAAAACAATTTTACATATTGAAAGACTTGTATTTAAAAAAATCTTTTGTCAATTTGTATAGTGATTTCAGTACCGTCGAATTTCATATGAATTAGCTTAGTTTATACTTAAGTTTAACTCCTCACGTTGTGATACTAAATATTATTAAACAATTAATCGATGTTCAAGCTTCGTAAACATGTGTTATTTGTAATACGTAAGCGTAACGAATTTAATAAAATGCTTGTGAATCTCATTTTTGTCTGTTTCTGTTAAACAGAATTTAATTAGAAAAAATATATATTTAGAAAAATGTATAAGACTATTTGATTTAAATTTAAAACATTTCCGCACATACAAGGAGAACTTTACTTCATACACTGACTATTATTAATATAACAAGACATTCGAATAATATCATTATAATTTGTGTTATCTATTCCAACTCGATGTTTTTCAGTAAAATGCTTTTCAATATAATATTGAAGTTTCATCTACTGTATATGTATATACAGATATGTTTATAGCGTGGTTGAAATAGGTGTTTCCTATCACTTCGATGTTTGCCATATCCACCACGACTGAGCGCTTCAGAAGGCAATTTCTGCCCGTATAGCACCTAGGGAATTTCAATAAAAGAGAACATATCGTCATTTGAAAGGCTAACAACGCACTCTCGAACCCTTCGATTATTGAGCCCAGGAAGCCTCAAACTGAGCGTCCTGCCCGCGTGCCCCTTATTTTATAATAAAGACTTGTATAGATATACAATAAATATATTAAACATACTTAAAAATTAAATAGAGTTTGTGATAAAGCAGACATTTCTTAAATTATGTTAAGGATATGAAGAAGATATCCATCATGCAGAGGGTAAGTAGTCATAGATTCTAGAAGAATGTCTTAAATAGGTGTGGTTGCGTAGTTGTTTTTGGCGCGCCGGTTACAAAATAGTTTCTTCTGCCTACAGTTTTTTGAGTTTCCTGTGTTGTGCAACACAGCTGGACCGATTCGATTGTTTATCACCGTATAAAGGATAGCACAGCCATGGAGTTGTTTTAATAAAGTAAGCCGTAATTTCGTAAGCTTCATAATAACGTTCACTACGAAGTTTAAATAAAGTCATGAGATTTCATAAATTTTTGCTCGAGACTTTCAGTCTTTATTACATGGGTTGTATCGTTTGATCACCAAACAATATATTAAACTCTAATTGAGTTTGTACTAATGCATTATAAAAAAATGTATACCTAGGATGAGTTTTTGACACATAAACATGTTGCTTGTAACCTTGACTAAGCGCCAAGTCAGTGAAGGTAAATTTAATATCCAATACAACTCCTAAATTGATTAGAGCTGACGAGGTTCGTATCTCTTTAACTCAGAATTTAAATAATAAACGTTTTATTTCAAGTCTTGATTTGCTTGAGGTCAGAAAGGTCAGGTTCGTTCTTGTTGCGGTACTAAACATCGCCAGGCTGCTATTCTTCCATTCCCATCTAGTTTCGGCGATACCAGAAAATCCAAAGTGAATGTTATTTTTTTTTAAATAAAATAGGGAGCAAACGGGCAGAAGCATCGTAAGTGATACGCCGCCCGTGGACACTCACAATGTCAGAGTCCTCACATGTGCTTTGCCGGCCTTTAAGAAGACTTTCTTAGGTCGTTTTCGTTCGGAAATACCTCTTGCTGGCTGATGCCATATAGTGGTTGTGTACGGTACAAAAGTGCCTTCTGAAGCGCTCAGTTGTAGAACGGTAGACATGAGTTGATACGGATATAATATCGTATTCTGTCTCGATGTCGAATGGTGTAATTCAGCTGCAAATATAAATTCGAACAACTCCTCCGGACCATCTCCATGATAAATGTGATAGAAAAGAGAGACCCTACATCTCTACACAGCGCCAAACGATCAAGCGGCTCGGAAATTGGTCTGGTGGTGTATTGGTCTGTAAAGCACGCGAAACGTCGGAAAAAATTTAAAATAATGTAAATATTTTTAAATTTTGCAAAAATACTTAACTTAAATCTGTTAATAAAGCGTTTTTCTTTAGCGAAAGGACCTGTTTCTAGGGAGCTCTCGTCCCGAGATTAGAACAGTTTTCCATGTGGGGCTGTCTTGTGAAATACTGTCTTTTGATATATATATCAAATATATATCTATATCTTTTGTTATAATTAATATATATCTTTTGATAGATATATGTTAACATCAAGAATTCCGATGCTGGCTGAGGTTTTAAGACTCGTTTCATAGACTAGTAGTCATCAAAGAGTACAGAAAAAGGTAGATTTTTTAGTGGATATCTTTATCTATAGTGCTTTATTTTAATATATTTTATCAGAACATAAATGTTTAAAAAAAGATTCGTATCGTTTAAAGAATAATGTTGCAGGCATCCCAAATATTTTGAAAAAATAAATCACCTATAGCCGTCTTCGTGACGTATAAGAAATAAAGAAATCGTAAAACAAAAGTAATATTTACAGACTGAAATTAATGAGCACTGCCCGATTGGCCTGAGGCGGGCTTTTTTTGACTTATCCAGATCGTATCGTTAATAAGAATCAAACAACTAATTGAAATAAATTCACCTTCCGTCGAGATCGAATCGCGTATTTATACATCTATATTTATTTGAATCAAAATCGAGTTTTAAAATTAACGTTTGGACTTTGGATTTAGAAAAAAAAATAAAGATCTCCCTGGCTTTGGTGTAAATTATGTACGCAAATTGCAGTGTTTTTTCTTTGCATCGTCGAACCTGTAATGAGAAGTTAGAGTATAATAAATATAGGTAAGCCTAATTAATCGTGTACATATTAGTGTTAGAGAACTTTACTCAAATGTGCTTCCTTTGCGTTAAGCAAAGGAAAAATATATTTTAAAATTAACTACACATTAAATTGAATTTTAATTAATATAAAATAATTTAATTACATTCATTGTTACATCTTTTTGCCTAGAGTTACGATTATTAATGAAGTCAAACATGTCCAAACTGAGGTAGTTTCGTCGTGTGTTCGAACTAAATTTTGTTTCTATATTCTTAAATCCAAAAATGTGAGCAAATAAAATAGGCCTTCATCATGAAAAAAAAATAGTTTTATATATCTAAAAATATATTTGTTTTGGGCAAATCTACCTACGTTGTACATATGATTTAAATATATCAACTATACAAGGGTATACTTGTTATACTTGGTACACCTAGTATTAATAATGCTTCGAGTATGTTTTTGATGAGTGGTATCGAGCATGGTGGCCAGTAATGCGACGATTGCGCAGATCCATGCAGTTGATAAGTCGTAGGCGCCAGCTATTATTACTATTCACTATACTATATTTATCAGTTCTCATTTACTTTCAATCGAGCGCGGAGTTTAGCATTTTTATAGGTTTTATCTTCATTTTATTCAAACTTCATAGAAGCAAGCAAGTACCGTCATTTTTCTAGAATTAATCTTGACGATTTGATATATTAAAACTTTGAAATTAATGTATAGATGGCACTTAAAATATTTTAAAGATGTTAGTTCTTGGTTAAACTTATTGCTTACAAGAATAATTTTAATACGCTACATTAGATAGATTAGCCATTTTCACTTATTATGTGAGTCTTCCGATGTCGTTTGTTAACAGTCGAAATTAGAAATTAGTTCAATAAAAACAACATTTCTGTAACTCAGTCATACAACACACCACACAACACCTGAGGTGTTCGAATTGTAGAAACTGTTGTACCTCGATCTGTTGTTCGCGGACATAAAGGCCCTAAAAAACAACTTAGTTGGAAAATTAAAACTGTGACGTCAAACAACGATGGCTTTGGCTATCGTAATTGAGAGTTCAGAAATTTGTGTATGACGATATAAGCATAGAAATATGTAAAGACCGCTCACCACTCGACAATATATGAAATATTTTAGTAAACCAACACAATTGAGAAAACATCTAGTAGGTCAAGAGGATTAAGCACCTGTGAAGCTTTTTAACTGACAGAGTGATTAAGGTGACAAATCGCACCATACAGAAGGTAAAGACAAACATTCTTGGCTCTTACAAAAGCAACAATAGTCATCATCAATTACAGGCAATGGATCGAGCATTCGTCCGTTACTCCACTGGGGCATTCCCACGGCTAGTCGTGTTGCCGGAATATGTCCAAGTAATGTCGATAGAAAATTGTTTCTGATTGCATTCGCTCTCTATTTGTACCATTTATCTCCGCTGTTTATAAGAATTTTGTAGACAAAATACTAAGTCATTGTTTGTGATAAGTGATGGGTTGAATTTCGTGCTCGATATAACCTAGATTTAAAGGTAAACAGTTTGTGATTGCGGTACGGATTTTCATTACCTAGAGTGCAAACTTCAAACCTTTGTTTTAGAAATAAAAGAAAAGTCCTTTTGAAACGAGCTTCCATATCAAAAAGCTAAAATGTTAAAATAATATACGCAATTTGGCAGACTAGAATTCTGACCTTCTTAATGAAGAATAATTTATAATGTTACTTATATTTAATGAATCTTAGAACGTACGTTTTATTTGAGACAAGTTTAGTACAATATTAATTAAATTTTCCCTCCGTGTTAAAAGATTTCACTCACTACACGATTTGAATCATACAACGCGGATACTTCTCAATCAAATATTTTATTGCAAGATAGTAATTATGCATAACGATATGAACCGTTGTTTTTACGATGTTATCGTAAACCGAAGAGAAATTACTCCGATGAAAAGATAATCTCTGGCAAACCGAATTATTGATCATTGATAGGAGGCGTGCAAACATGTCTTCTCGATTCGAGTTAAAATCACGCCCAAAATATGACTCCACTGTTTGTTTTCAGCGATTAAAACTGGCAATTTAATTTCAGTCTCGTGATCGTAAAGTTAAATAACGAGTCGAATGAAGAACGAAGTTTTATGCATTCATACTAATTTTTACCGACTTTAAAAACCCACTGTTTTTTTACATTATATGAGGTTTTATAATAATTTATTGAAACAGATAATCATAAAGTTCAAAAGTTTTAATATTAATATTGTACAATATTGTCTTAAAATTATATTAATAATGTTACTGTTTTGCTCGTAACTTGTTAACATATTTGTTTATATATTACTGTAAATGAAACTGCGGCGCTAATGACCTAGCCCGTGGCTACTCAAAAGTGATATGTTATTTCCACATTCGAACTAGATTTGGGTTACGCCTTGGTGCCTCATTTTATCTCTCGGTCAATAAATATCAGATTAAGGTGCCGCTATTGTAGCCTTCACGCACAAACTAGTACCGTGGCTTTCAATAACGGTTCGCACTATGCAGATTATCAGTCCGCCGATAACCGCGACGTGAAAGTGATAGTGGTGACACGACGGATTGTGGAGCCACTGAGCTGCAGCATTTGTTGGTTCATTAGGGTAGATCCTAAGGTAAAGGAGAATGGGACAGATGATTCATGCGAATTGTCTTAATTAGAATTAAAAGAGGGGAAAAATAATGCTTAAATGATCTTTTTTCATCAAAAATATGTTTTCGATCAATCAAATTTTTGAGTTACACATTCATGATTGAGAGCGTTTAATGTTTTTAACACTTGGTTAATGCACGATACATATTAAGAACCTTTAGTGTTGTTTTGTCGATGAATTTAACAATCATTAGTTTAACTATGTTGGTCTTAAAGCTTATTTACTATAATTAATAATAGGCGTAATGCAATTTCGCCAAATAATGTTAAATCATTAATATAACATTTTGTTAATACCAAAGTTGAGTGACGATGTTTTGTGCAATCCAACTTAATGTAAAGCACACAAAAAGCAGTGAATAACCCAATGTGTCAAGGCCTACAGAAATCAAAGTTTCTGAATAGTAAGTAGCACAGACTAATCATGCAAGGTCGGATTTCTGTCAAAAAGTTGAAGCATTGTGATTGTCAGCTGTCAACAAATTGGGAATACGAATCGATTCAATTTTTTTCCGGTCTTAGCAGATTATTACATTGGTGATTAAGATTGTCTATGGAAGTACATAATATTTTAATGATTATTGGTGGGATGTAGTATGTTTAAAAACTCCAACATGTTATTTTTATTAATGGCAATCAGTAAGGGTCGATTTCGGATGTAACTACCAAAACGATTACTGTTTCACTGGAAATCGAACTGATATGTAACTTGTGCCTAAAATATTAAGCCAAAGCCTTAGGGAACCGCTCAGCTGTAAATTTCCGCATTGTAGGAGATGATTCGATTTATTTCGAAATGCATTAGTACTGTGTCATATTGTTCATTGTCAAATGCCGCGGATTTACGAGGCTTAGTCGAACTTATTAACTTTCACCTCTGTTGATGATTCACTGTTAAATGTTGGAATAAAGATAGCGACAATGTTTTTATGTAGAGCGATGTTTTCAATGGTATTAGTATTTAAAACGGACGGAAAATGGTGGCTAAAATGTTGTGTTGTGTTGTAATATTGCGAATAAGAGATAGATTCTTTAAAATATTGTTTGAGTTCATAATCGTTTTTTTTTTAATTATTTTGGCTTTTCAAAGCTTTTAAAATGGTATATAATATACCGTATCTACCGTGACCACGCACCCTGTAAAGTACGCGAAACGTGGAAATGTAAATATGAAGTATATTTAAATTTTGCAAAAATACATAACTTAAATCTGTTAATAAAGTGTTTTTCTCGAAATGAGTATCAGTTATGTTAATATATAAAGACAATGTATAATATATATACAAGAATTATCATTATTTTAATTCTCTGCTATTTACTATTAATGTAGTCATATGGCTGAGATTTTACAGTAGCCATGACTTAAATAAAGATTCCAGGATCATTTGCGATAATATTCCATGAAAATGGGATATGTTTAACCGAGGCAGAAGAGTTGCGATACTTGCAAATGATCTAATAGGATAAATTGCTTAAGGCAAAACGTGCTTTACGTTTAAAATTGAACGTCAGGCAATCGAAATGCATAAATCTAACAGTTCAATAATGTTTATATATTATTACAAACTTGTTGTTCGCCATGGTGTGCTTTCATTATCAACAGAATAATATCTGGACACGTGGTCGGTTATCTCCAAGGTAACCTCATAGCTTGTATACTATAGTATGTTACTATGATATTTTTTTGTGTGTATGCTTACTCAAGATCCTCTCGTTCTCGTAGATCCTCTGTTCGGGTTCAAATATGCGAAGTTAAAATGTAAGGTACAATAACATATAATCTGTTTTCTTATATTTTATAAACATACAAGTTTTCACATAACGGTAAAGTATTGCATCTCATATTTTGTTGTTTTTTCATTTAATTCATTCGATAGATCGTGATCGACCAGACAGTAGACTGCTTCAATAACGGACGGCTAGACGTATCTTCATGTAAGAACGATAATAATAATTAAAATTGACATGTACGCCATAGTCAACATCGGCGCAGGCGCACAAAACTTTAATTGCTAGATGGCACGCGACAGCCGCAGGCGCCCGCCACACTTTTTGCCCTTAGATATGTACCGCTAAACTCGTCTTCTCGTCATAAATGTGATACAGTGTAGTTTCTTCCATATAGTACACAATCTTGAAAGTTTTGAAATGTCCTATAAAATTATAAACCAAAAGTTTCTTAGTTTGGATGGATGTATGTTTGTAACTCTTTCACGTAAATACTACTGAATGGATTTTGATGAAACTTTATATTAACACATAGCTACAATTTATAACGATATTGTCTGAATTGTCTAAAATATCTAGTAGGAAAAGATCTACAATTTGCGAAAAATTCAATCGTCCTCTGCCGAACGTTAGAGTTACACAAATGTTTATCCAAAATATTCCTACAAAAAAAACCGCCACCTATCTTTAACACATTATAGCCTTGGCCATTATAGCCAATATATACTTAACCACAATTACGATACAAATTTATTATTTATTTCAAATGTAAGTGCATTTGTATTGAATTGATTTCTAAATGAAAACACATACTTTTGCTTCCCTTATTATTAAATATTTTTCATATAATATGTGCATTTATAATGGCGCACACGGATCTTATGAAAGCGGATAAAGCCGCAGGGATCATCTAGTAATTCCATAATTTTAAGCTTCCCTGAATAACGGGCCAGTCTTCGGTTCATTTGTCTGCAAGGCGTCAGTGCTCGTATATCAGGATAGGCCTCACGTAACGGGCCTCAAGGCCAGGACCTGTGTAAGGCCCGTATATTTTGTTTATATGCAAAGGTATATGGAGACTGTCTCCGACAGGTATATAGATATTCAATCTTTCTACTAAACTAAGTTTTTTTGTTGAATTCAGATGTTTTTTTTAGACATAATTAAACTTCAATAACTGTTGTGAATATAGGTATTATATTAACTAAATTGGGTGAGCATACGCCGAATGGAGATGTGATAAAAATTTGAAAAATATGCAATCGCTTTTGGTAATATTAGAACGAACTTTTTTTGCCATTATTTTTAAAATTTTTAGTAATTATTCAAAGTACAGGATTTCTTATAGTTATTATATATTTTTTTACAGTATAACAATAATAAAAGAATTATTATACATTTATGACTTTTAGTATAACTTTGTTTAATTAGTATATAAATAGAGCTTGATCTGCTAGATCTTGAACTATATTTTGGCTGCGGGGTGCGTCCTGGAGACCTATAGACCACAGGTTAGTCCTTTTTTAGGCTCCAGTCTCCATCCTCCTATGAAATGTATGCACTAAGCTGTTGTAAAAATATTTGTAATATTACCTATACGGCAATTTTAATTCCTCATTGCAGGGTAAGGGGGGCGTCTAACAACCAACATATTATGTTTATTTAAATTTATAGTGTTTTAGTTATAATCTCTATCATCACAGGTTCGTTTATAGCCTACAAGTTAGCAAAACTGGGGTTGACCTAGGTTCTAACAAGGCTTGTCGTATGTTAGGATGTTATCTGTATTTTACTGTATTGCCAAAGGTTTTGTCAGCTTCGAACCGCATTTCGCAATATCCATGATATCTGTGAAAGGCACAAATAGAAGTTTGATTACATTTTAGTTCTCTGAAACAATTTCAAATTTGATACAATACTTATTGGGAATTACAAAATGTTTTCTAAGCTTTTAATTTATATATCAATGATTTGTAATATTACAATAAATCGCTTACAAATAAAAAAATGGAAATATATATAATTTATTCAAATAAGTTTTTAAAAATTAAATAAATTATTCTTAAATCACTATCTTGAGTTTTTCTATCATTTTCAAATTTATTCTTATTAAAACGTCCAAGAGATCTGCATTTTCTTGTAACGACATACGGGATTCCCGCAAAATAGGGTTAGAAGTATGAACACTATGCCAAGCCGGTCTTTAATTAAGGCAATCATAATTCTTAAGCAGAATGAGCTTACGGTAAAACGTTCTTAGTGAATTTCATTGCACGATTTCCGTCAACAATTCTGTTTAAACAAACTAACATACATTGTACTGTATCCGGCTACAGAACGATCTACCCTCATCTGTTTGTATGAGTATTTTGTCTTATAAATTACTTATAAGTTATAGAAATAATGAATATAACTCAATGTGATCACCGACGATAATTTCTTGGTGAAAAATCTTTAATTTATTATGTATTTCTTAGTTATGTGTAAAACTGAGTAATGTGTAATGTATTGTATATACGAGGTATTTCCAAGAAAGCTTTGTTGCGCGGCAGGTAATATTGTAATATACGCCTTATAATATTGTATTTATTTACAATGTCGGAGATACAGTTCTGTTTATGGCTTGTGTAAGCTGCATTTGTCAAACTATTATCGATTATATAGTCCGAAGGAAATCTTTTTAGAGTTTATATTATATGTCGCCGCGAATATAACAAGGCGTGAAAACCACAAGACACTTTAAGTCGATTCGACTTTAAGAGATTCGCTTATTTGGACTCGGACAGTGTAAAACTATTATTGTGTTACGCTTTACGCAATAAAAGTGATTATTTGTTAAGGTAGTGATTTTATTGTGTGTGTGTTCTCAAAAAAAAGGAATCTACGAATAACATTGAAGAAAATGTGATGTACTAGCTAACGTCACTATTTTTAAAAACCTTTCTTCGGCGTTTAAATCCGACATATACAAGTCAACTGAAAACATTACATCGATAATTCTTATAAATACAATAACACCCAGACCACAGCCTACAGTTAAGCTATATATTTTAATCGAACCTGGGATACTGTGTTCTGCCGTCTGGTGTGGTAACCATCGCGCCAACTAGGTCGTCATTTGTTTGAAAAGCTATTTATTTATCAATTAAATTGCTATCTAAAAAAATATCTTTCCTTAATTCTGATCAAGAGTGATAGAACTTGTTTATACTTTGATTACATGAATAAATATCAGCTATATATGATACAATGTTACATATAAAAAAGAATAACAAAATTAAACATTCGACGATAACACTTCCAAGAAACCATGATTACTGGTTCTCAATGTCTTGCCACAGAACAATGAACTTAATTTATGGATTCAAATTTTAAAACATATCTAAAAGGTGTTGCCTACTTATGTTTATCGTGATTTACGCTTGTCATTTAATATTTCAAGTTGCTCTCGAAAATAATAATACGCTGCGTATTATAGAAAACTTCCTATTTATAATAGACACAAATAATTTCGATTGTCACTTCGGTGTGTACTAGGACCATGAGACTCGGTTGGGGTCCTCACAATTACTGCGTATAGTAATTGTAGTAGATAGATTTTCGATAACCACCTACGTAGATAACCATACCAAAAGCGTGTAAAATCTTTCTGTTCGAGGCAAACCGTCAGGAAATGTAGATATACTGAATGTAATAGTAATAATATTTGGAGAAAAACTTTGACAGTACCTCACCCATCATTACGAAGGATAAGAATCTTCATTATTCAGGTATACATTATATATTAACATTGAGTTCTCTACCTTTCAAGCGTCCATAAACGTACACAATTCACCTGAAGCTCAATGGCTTTAATTTTCAATAGTAGTAGAAAGCTTTTGATAGCGATCTCCGCAAAAGGAGCTATTACACTTGTGTTCGCCTCTAATATGGACACGCGTGAGAAATAATCGTTTATTTGTTGTATTGATTTGGTGCCGTAACATTGTGTGTACTTGGAGGTTACAGGACGGACCGTTCCAATTTACGGGTCACGAAGGAACACTATCTCGTTCTCCTTATAATTGAATCCAATGGCGTGGGACTCGACACGAAATAAAATAGTCTATATCCATAGTATTTGTTGATCGCGAGTAATGTGATTTCCGTATGCTTCTTGTGCCTAAAATGGGACAATACATGTTGTAGTGTTTCACCTTCAAGATTGAATTTAGGTGCAATAAAGATTACGCGGTAAATTATTACGTATAATTTAATGTTAATTGGTCTTTCGGCGCTACAACTTTTAATAAATAATAGGTTTGTTTTAAGATTTCTTTAATGAATATTTTTACGATAGATAATGTGGTTTGAATCAATAGAAAACCTTACAATATTCTTTGAACAATAGAAAGTATAAACGGGCTTAAATGGGAAAAGAACCACCTTATGTAAGTTGAACTCAGCTTGATTTTACAACCCATAGTGTAATATAATATTTAGGTCAGACATAAAATGATATTGTCTACCCAGTCCGACAGTAGACAGCGCCACGTAAGCCTTTTTTGAAAGTGCGTCGGCGTCGGCGCCGCTACGCCGTTTTGCAGGTGCGCGCTTGCGCAGATTTAAGTTTTAGTAGCTATAATTGTTTACTATATTGGTACATAGTCTATTTGGGTATAAGACGTAATGCTACAAAACGTATACTATCTATTATCTCTTTTTATAGTTTATAGTTCCGTATAGGTGTGAATGTGAGTATGTCACAAAACCTTGGGCTATATATAGTCCTGAAGTAAAATATGTAGTTCTAGGTATTAACTATGGAATTAAAATATATTGTAAACTTAGTAATTATGTTAATTAAATAAATGTTTAACTAAACAAAAGATTCTATTCACCTTTATAATATTAAAAATAATATCGTTAGTTTTATCAGCAAAACCTTCCAATCATGGCCATATTAACGACTCTGTTAAATCTATGTAGCAGTCTTTAATTGCCTGCCAATTCAGGATTTAATGGTCTGTGGGGACTATTTTTCCGTAATTGTTCGAGTTATTGCTCCAAATTTAGATAAAGCCGTATGCGTTTATGGTGATCACAGAGCATGCGCGAAACGACCGGCAAAAGGTTAAGGGCACAAGTCCACGTGGGAGGTGCCAGTTTAAGAAACCTGAGATCCAGTCTTGTTCACAAATGGCGTCTATATCCATTGTAACAATGTCCTGCGAAACAATGTTATAATAACTTATCATACCTATTTCATAGTTCGCATATAAAGCTCTTAGAAAGGACAAAAGATTTGATCATATGTCCAATAATTCGAATGTGGAATCATACGGATTTCAATTACAACAGAAATGAGAAGACTCGGGCCATAAGGCTCTTTTGAAGTTCTAAAGAGGAAGATGCATATCTGTTTCTACAAATTGTAAGTAGGTAATCTTCCGCTTTCTACGTATAAACCAGAATTGATTTTCGAATTCTTCAACTTTTCATACAAATTTCTGACAATGACATAGCAGTTGTTTCGTAATCCATCAATGGGCAATGGGTATTATTATACTTAGTGTGCATTACTTAACCACTACATTTAGTATGAAGTCCCGTTTAAAATGTAAGACAAGATTTTTTTGGTAAAATTAAATCTTGTCTTGTCTTCAAGTTTCTCTTGCCGTGAAATATCTCGAGGATTAATTGAAGGCAGCGGTTTAAGTGTTTGTTAAACTGAATTCCAATGTAAACTTTGAACGAAAATTTTGAATCCCTTATATAATATTATTAGACACTTTGCTATGGTAATAGGGGAGACATTAAAATATGGAAGGGTATCAACTATCAGCCCTCGTCATCAAAGATCAAGTGGCGATTCACCACGGTCCTAATTCCGATGAATGATTTACAACTTGTTAATAATACGGCAAGTTTAAGCGCAATAATAAATCAAGATCAGACCTCCAGAGGCTCAGACGATAATATTGATTGTAATGCTCTGCTTTACGCAGGAAAGAATTTATTTCGTAATTTCTTATGAGATTCGCGACGTGTAAAATGTCTCTTAGTTTAAGCCGCTGTCGTTTCTTAAATGTAAAATGTTCATGTGTATAATTTTTAAGTGACGGTTGACGTACACATATAAATAAAAAGACTAAAACTGTAATATGTATGTAGACAGAAATAGAATAATCAAAAGTAACAAAAATATAAAAATTAAAAGTTCAATATAATATTTAAGTAAAAGCAACAGACATTGACACAAATAAAGTACGTAGTAAATTTGCGACATTAGAGATCTGGCTCTCTTTAATAATTAAACCAAAGTAAAGTATCGCATAATTAGACCATTAATACCATTTTAACTCCTTAAAGTTAAAATTTGGAAAATTTTTATGTTCAAAGCAAAATGCCAGGCGAAAGGGTGCAATAAAATTGCTTCTAATAAAGGTGAGAGTGCAAGGTGAATTTCTTATTCAAATATATCCATGTAAAGTGACCCAAGTAAATATTGTCATTACTAAAACAAAATCTCCGTTAACCGAATTGCTGTTATTAGCTAAGCTACATCTGACACTCGAAGCAATAATAAATAATGGGTGATTAGTGAAACCAAACTATCTTTTTACAATTCTAATTTATTATAATGTCTTGGTAAACTTTAATTGATTTTAAAGTGATTTTATTTCACATGTGGTTCAGTCATTACGGCGGTGACAGATGGTGGTAATAAATAAAAATTTTACACGGTTACAAGTGAAGTATGAGATATATCCATGTCCGAAACAATTTGTAACGCAGGTGTAATTTGGAAGATGGGCGTTGTATACGATTGTTCTTTGATTCTGAGAAAGTATATCAAACTTTCATCATCTCGCTAAATATATAAGACATTATCTCTTGCTCGTTCCATTGTTATGCTATTTTTTACTGGATTCATTTTATATTCTGTACTTCGAAACTTGGTGTAGTGCTTAAGATCAAAGAGATAGGTTGAGATCTATATATTTTCTACAAGCGTCAAATCAAGCTGTTCTGAAATTTTGCAATTTGTCCTCCTTCCTTCAATCACCATTTACAATCGTTTAAGGATTTGTAAGGTTCACTTTTTTAAAGTCAATGTTCGCTTGCGCATTCATATTTGTAATGTACTTTTTAAAGTAATACTTGTAATAAACTAATGTTTTGCAGACGATATCAGCGTCGTCTTCTTTATACTATAAAAACGCCATATAGATCAGGAATGTGGTGCCTGGTTTTTTGAAATAAACGCAGTGAAATATATTAAAAAAGGGTCCACATAACCTGTGTGAGGTACCTGTGCCCGCGATTACTTAGAAGGTGGAACAATGAGGTTTGCGAGACGTGCGCCCGCGCCGAGCTCCGAGGTCACTGCTCTGACCTGCGCGTGGGCGCGCCCGTTTCCGCCCGCGAAACCAAATCATTGTTCACAAAACTAATCTACTATATAAACTCATCTCGTGAACTGTTAACTCTTAGCTCCCGGTATACGCGATAATATAAATGTGAAGATATTGCAAAGGGTCAAGTAAAACGTACAGGCCACGTTCGTGCAAGCCTATTAACTTTTTACAGTGACGTGCACAGACGATAAATGATATTGCTTGAAATAAATGAAATTTTTATTTTGTCACGCTTAACTTGGTATTAAACAGCTACTATTTACCTCATGCTATATATTGTATAGAATAGAAGATATAGAAGTAAAGAATATAGAATAGATGCTCTTGATTAGCATATGACCACTATATACACGATACACGTTATAGTTATATAAGTATATTAATAAAAGTTGCGAAAATTTGTTCTTTATTATATATAGAAATAAACTTTTATATAAATATTTGAACTTTCAATATATGTATTACGTATTCTCAAATACACTTTATATTCGTTGATCTAGAAGATTTAAAAGCCGGACAATTAAAAAATACTTTAAAATTTATTAGGTCAACATATCACGTGTTTAAATTATTTTTCCGGTTTCATTGTTAATGTATGCATTGTTCTTTTCTGTTGCAATTAATAGTTTACAACCATTGAGCAGAAAGTCCCGTTACATTTTTAAGGTGATTTAAGATTATGTGAATACGAATGTCTAGAGAATCTAGGTCTAGGCGCTGTGTATGCGATTTATTGCATTTTTACAATGGCATGCGTTTTTTAAGTTAGTTTGTTTTTTTTGTTTTCTCGTTAAAAATATATCACCTTTATTCATTTCATTCACATGCATATGAAATGAAATCTAAGAATAGTTTTCGTTTTTGATGATTATGTAATTTGTATACTTAAATTTATAATAAATGGTTTAAATAAGAAATTTAACATTTAAATTTTAGGTTAATCCTCAGTATCACAACATGAGTAAAGATTGTAACTGAATTTTTTTTTACTGCAAATTTGACAATGTACCCTATACAACAAAATCATTTACAACTTTGTTACCCTACAAACAACAAATAAGTAATTTATCAAAGTTATCCAGTTTCGCATCTTTACACTTTACTTTTTATACAAATTTGACAACGACTAAATACATAGCTGTTGTGTTGTAGTCCCCCAATGGGGCAAGGGACAACTGTGTGTTTATGATTAGTATATGTTAGGACATCCATTTAAAATCCCACATTTTATTTTCTCAAATCTTGTCATCTTTACAAACCGTGAAAACAAATAAATAAGTAATTGATGAAAGTTATCGTATTTCGTAAATTTTACACCTAGGGAAAAAGAAACGTAACTAGCAACTAAACAAGCACTTTCAAAGAATCATTCAGCAAAGTACACATTGAATCTTCACTTATTGTGAAGCATTCCACTCTCTTCAATTGATGCAACAGGTAAATATTACGAAAAATATACAACTTTCCTCAATCCGTGTTCTACAATCGTTTTTATGTAAATATAAATAAAAAAACTAAATACATCTTTACATTTACTTGATACAGATCACTGATTTTGCTGATAGTACAACGTGACTAAAGCTTCTACCACCTACCGAAAGCTTAAGAACTTTCATATGCCTTACCTGTATGTACCTACTACAATACAATATTTTTTGGCACCGTACTATTGTATGCAAATGAAGAATTGAATGTTTTCACTGCAGCAAATCACGAATAACGGTTCCTTAAGTGAGAATTTGTTGGGCGATAATAAAATGTATATAATTATTATTAATGAGCCTTTTAAGCGATAAGTTGTGACAGTATGTACAATTCATGCTAGTTTACATATTTATAATAATGTTATAATTAATATTATACTTAGAAAAATAGACTTTCTTCCCTTCCTTTTACTTCCCTCGTTACATCGCAATAAAAATTAATACAAGAAATAGTTACATAAATATTTAGTATAGTGGACAGAACTTTTACTTTTATACTGAACACACGATGATATTATGAAGAAATTTTTGATCTCCTTATAAGTACATTTTACATTCTTTATGGGAATTTTCCACCAAAACAAGCGTTTAAAGTCGTATCTTTATGATTAAAATGATTCAATGAGGATTGCATTACACAAATTCTTCAAGTGTTTTACAAGCAAGAATTTCAAAGCAATAAAATATATTCACTCAGCACAGCAATAAATAATAAAAAGCATTTTGTAACATGTAAAATGATAGATTGATTTTTAGTTAATGACGTTTAAAATTGGCATTTTTAATAAAGTTAAAGTTAAATTTAATACCACGTGATGATCTATTGTTTTCACAAAGAACGCTCACGGATTAAGAGCCTGAATATCTTCGAGAAAAGATACGGCCGTGACTCTTTGCTGGATTTGGTTTGACACTTCCGTCCCTGCAGACCAACTACGATATCATGATTTTGTTTTACTATAATCGTTCAAAATCAGTCACATGACGAATTAATACCTTTCCATAAAACACGATTCAGAATTTAAAACTATAATAATTTACAATATCGTGACATGACATTTACATTCACGAACTAAATAACACTAAAATTTTCGATCATCCACAGCCGACCAACCGAACGAAAGAAAATATCGAACATGCATGAAATAGTCAGGGACTTTAGAACGTTCTAAACTGACTCTAGTGCAGGTTTCTATAGATGTGACGCAGTAGCAGTGACTAGCAACTGATTAATTTAGTGATTGTGTTCACTTGTCGCCGGGCGGCGCGTCACGCCCGCAGCACTCACTTGATATGATCTACTTCATCGACATTGTCACGACGCTTTAAGCTATATCTTAAAACTAAATGGAAGCTGTTTATGCCATTAGTCGGTTTTATTGTTTAGCATCGACCCAGTATACGAGACTAGCGGCAAATTGAATAGAGCTTTCGAAACTTGAAGTGACAAATGTCGAATGTTTTAAACCATAAACGTATTAAAACCCTCAACTATTGAATGTTTCGGCCTTATATTGTCTCAAGTTCATATGTAACTATATGTATATACTTTGAAAACGATTAAACTATTAGAGAGTTTTTCTCGATTTTGCACTCTTTTATTGTATATTTAAAAAAAATGCATATTTCGATTATAAACTGATGATATTCGTATGATCTCTAAATTTACTTTTTATTCGGTAAGCTATTCGTTCAATTCAAGTGTCAACGAATTATACCAACTTTAAAATATTAAAAAGTAAACGTATCCACATTAAAGATAAATTAATCCCTTTAATACGGTATACGATGATATATGAAGCCGTTTATGATTTGTGACCTTTAGAGAGTAATGTAGAGCAGATATTAGATATTAATTTAGAGCATAGAATATTTTAACGGTTTAAAGATTTTGTCGCCATCATCCGATTAATGTTCTTTGTGATGGAGTGCTACTCGCTGGAGAATGTTAAGTGAAATTACAGTTAGATGAAGGTCTGGAGGTATTTCTGTTACTAAGTAATTAATTTATAGAGCTATATATATATATATATATAGGTAACATCCACAGATAAGTGGAAAATATGAAATGAAACAGATTGGACATGAAACAGTAATTACATCAAATAAATTCTCTCCAATAAACATTTAAACTCAAATGTTTAATAAAATGTTGTCTTTCATTTGTTAATAAGGATATTTGTATATTATATATGATATATGTAATATTAAAACTATTATATTATATAATCTTATATTAAGTAAACTTTATATATTTACATGACAATATTTTATCTATACCAACGTAATATCTCTTGCCGTTAAACCACTATCACGATGTAATAAAAAATAACATCTTCATTGATTGATGACCTTTCTAACCATTCAAACGTTTATTACCAATACTGACAAAAATAAGTCATTACAAACCTATAATAAAGATAATAGCCGAAGAGCAACACAAAGAATAGTAGTGTAATTTAGTTTGTATGCTGTATACCTGATTACGTGAGTAAAGTGGATATTAAATTTTTTTAAGCCGCGACAACAGCTAAGCAAGAGCTAAGATGAATTTAGCTTGTATGTAACCTTGATTTTAGCTTTTTTTATATCATAGGGGGACAAACGAGATTGCGGGTGGCCTAAGCGACAACAGCCGCAGCCCATAAACACCCATGAATAGGTACGTTGCCGGCCCTTAAGGAATGACTACGCTCTCTTTTCAACGAACTAGGTCGTATCTCGTGGGGAAGACCTCCGTTGGAAGTCAATTCCACAGTTCACTTGTTCACAATAGAATGCAATTTGTTTCAGTTTTAATTACAATTTGTGCATATTTTTTTAAATTACTGCTCGAACTCATGTCCTGTCTGTCATGGTCTAGGGTCGTTTTAATAATGTGCCATAATATAATTTTGGTTGCTTTAAATATTTGTAAACAATTGCGACTATAACGTTATGTAAAGGTGCGTTTCGATAAAAATAGCCATTTAAGTGGCTTTGGTACTTCAAAGCCATAGGCATAGCCATGACAGTTATAGAATTAGGGAACAGGTTGTTGGAGACTCATATCACATGACGTCGTGGGCGGTGCCGTTTTGACTTTTGGTAATTACAGTCGGACACTTTAGATGAGTATTAGACGGAATAGCTAATTGTGTTGCTTTTTACATTTGAAATATTAAAATTAACTAAACTTTCAAGTACAGGTTCGTTATTAAAAACGTAGCTTACTGAGCCATATACAGACTATGTTTTTTCTTTAAGTTCCTTCTTGACCCATCCATTTTAAACATAAGATTCACAAAACCATTGATGAACCACTATTCATTTGTCTGTGTCGGTTAAGGGAGCTTTTCTTATACCGAAATGGTGCTTTCAAAATCCTATCCAACCGAAACCTTGAAAACGAACAGTGTTGTGTGTAGGCAACTAAACACTTGTACAGAAAAAAACTAGGAATCCTTTAAATCGACTTACGACAGAAACACGCTTTACTTGCCTATAATGAAAAAAGTAAAAAGATACTGGAATCTAAAATAAATACTCAAATATAAAAAAATACTAAAGTTTTATTAATATATTGTGCTGATTTATTGTGTATAATAACAGATATAAAGTGTTGATAATAGGCTTATAAAGTAGTAATATGGTAATTTTCAATTGAAAAGCTGTGGCCAGATGTTGTGAATGAAATTGGAGTCGATTATAAGCACAACCGGTTAATATGATTGCTACCGGTCACTGAGCTATCCATGATCAAACTAAACAATACGTACTTTAAAACTTTACTTAACATAAATTAGCGGTATATTCTGCTAAAAACCCTTTTAAAAGTAATAGCCTTTTTAAGACTAAATGCTTTCTTAAGCTTAAGTAGACTTTAAGTGTTTGGTTTCAGTTAATGAGGTTAAAAATTAAGCCGCTCTCCTACTTGTACGGCGTGCACGCAGAATTGAAAGTAACAAATTATAATATAAAAATTATTATTATTGAACTCCGTTTGCATTTGCCAAATAAAATTCTATTTTTTTTATATAATGTAGATAATACAATTATTTTATTTACTCCTCGCAGATGCTTCATGTAGATAATAATAAAATATCAAAAAAGTCATTAGTGCTGTAAAATAGTCGAAGTTACATTTCAATTGATTCAATCTACAATTTATGAACGAAATCAATAGTATCTATCCAATAAATACATTTTCCTATGACAATTAACAATTCTATTGTAAGTGCTCTCAGTCAGGTCTGGATCTACATAATTTTCAAACGCCAGAAATTCCCCGATCGTGCAAGCGTTACATTAATAATCATCAACTCCTGTCTTTTTATGAAAATTTTGATTTCATCGGAGAACTCAGAATTTAGAGGCTACATATCTATATAATGCAGCAAAATGAATTAATTACCAAATACAACTACAGTACATTCATATTGAACTACTTACCACGAAATCAATGCCGATTTCATATTTCATAAAGAATATTATAAGACTAGACCAAGGCGCCGCGTCTGTTTAATCAGGTTAGGTAGTCTATACCATTGTAAAGGAACTAGTTTTATCTTCCAAGAACTGAAATTGGATCTCACATTCATCTAATTTACTAATTTGGAATTTAAGACAAACGGGTTACACACACAGACTTAGCAAAACTATAATCTTTTACATATAATGATTATTTTGAGAATTCTCTATGAGAGACCGCCGCGTTTGTCGGCTGGTAACTATGTAGCTTAATATTTAATTAATGACCTAATAATGTATTCATTAAATAATTTAGATGACTTTTTAAATTATGAGAATACTTTACATTGTAACGTAGCGTTACTTTCTAAATAGATTGAGCGAGGAAGACAAAAAAGGTCTTCGCTTCGATAAGGGTCTCAATCCAGTTTTGTGTGTTAAAAGATTTCAAATGAAAATTGCAAATTTTATTAGCTTAGAATGAATAATTCATTTGTAGAAACAAAATGTTACAGTCTCTTCATGATCTGATGAAACTCGCTTTTAATTTTCGATTGATGACTGATAGCAACCATAGCATCATTAAAATAAGTTTTTTTTACCAGAACCGAAGTGTTTAAAGATGCCATCGGAACGCCCTACAGGAAAAGACAACCCTATGAATTTACGAAGCATGTAAGCAATGTTCGGTGATCACATTACGTTCCGGCTTGCAGCCGCAGGTAACCGTTGCAGATTGCGGTCGAATGCAGCAGCTAGCTCATACGACACCCTACACTAATTAAACAGGCATCGACACGTGTCGGGTTCGCGGAGGCTTTCTCCCGACACCCGACCTCTCGCAAGTTTGTGGTAAAATTATGCAGGTACGAGAAGCTGTACCGTAAAGTGTTTTGCTTGACAGTCTTAACGATTTTAAAGTGGCCCCGAGTAAGAAGGTTCTATGTAGTTTCTACAGAGTGTTGTGAAATTATTATATTTTTTACTTAATTACTTTAAAAAAGTTTCTTCCTATTAAACAATAGGAACATAACTAATTACTGTAAGATATTATTTGATGCGTCAACACAAGATAATAAGTAAACTTATCCAACGTCAATTATGCTGCTGCATGGGTGTCAAACGTGGAAAGTTCGAGAACAACTGTTTTTGCAAATTCTCGGTATCTACTGGCAAGATCTCTATTGAGCAACTTTTGGAGCGCTTCCACAAAACGTCCATCGATCAGCATTTCCAACCTAGAAACTGTATAGATCACACGTTCCGAAGAGACTCCCGTATCCCAGAACAGGATTGATTGGAAACCGAGCAAAGAGAAAGCGTAGTCGTCCTAGACAAACTTGGCGTCTAAAAGTTACAGATTTAACAAAGTGAGCTTGTAATCTCGTAAGATCGACCGCGGTGGAGCACCACTGTGGATGGTTCATTTAGGGGATATAAAATTAATTAAAGTAATCAAAAGTAATTTTGTTAAATACACAAATTTTCTGTTAATTAAAAATATACATTTATTTTTATGGTTAACGCTGAAAATTCTGCCGTTTTTACTTAAAAAAAGAATAACTTTTTTTTGGAAGATTTGGATAGAAAATAATTAAAGTAATAAAACCTCAAATTTTTATTGAATCAGATTTAGATAAATAAAGTAAACATGTTAGTCAATATTTTTTTACAAGTGAGATTTCATTGGACTGAATTGTTTATAAATGTTGGAATATGCTGAAGTACTAGTTACTTTGGAAGATATAATAAAACATTTAATATTGCGTAATATAACGCTTTAGAGCTTTTGAGGTTCTGGTCAGTAATAACTTCTAGCTGTACTAAGCTGTCAAGGCTCTTCTGGTCATTAGTGGGATTCTCTAAAGAATTACAACAACAACTAATTACACTAAGACTGCGCATACCGTAGTAAAACAAATAACAGCAAGTGATTCGAAATAATTTAAGCTCGCACAACAAATTGAATAAAGTTTCTTTACCTTATAGGTGCTAATGTCATGGCACATTATCAATTTCACGGACAGTGCATTCTAGCCACTTTAATGCCACTAGATCTAAATCTACCAGTCGATAAAATGCCGCTTAAAAGGCACTGAGACTCCTTATTCAGAATACTGTTTTTTTATTATTAAATATTGATTCTTTATGCTAAAATTATACAAGAATCAAACATCAATTAATTAAAATGTAAACACAATATTTAAATGTGATATATGTATAAAGTTTATACGTGCAAATAAAGCATGTTTTCACTTCTGATGTGAAGTTCGTTCTATTAATCGTTATTTTCATTAAAATATTTCAAAACATGACTCTTTTAACTGTAAACATATCATCAATAAAAAAAATCTGATGCATTGTCTTATTAAATGTCGAATTAGCTTCTTAAAGCACGAGGCTGTGATATAACTGACCCATCGATCACAATGTCAGGCGCAATTACGGTATAAGGGAAATATGTACATCAGTTCATTTGCATGAAATATTGTGTTCTCAGAAAATTAAATTCATTGATATTTAAACGTTACGACACAGCGATTATGTTTCCAGGACAGGGAAAACATACGAAAAATTACGTTATAAGAAATTTCTCTTCTGAATGGTACGATAGAGAAGTCTATGTTACTTTCGTCACAGACAATTAAAACTTTTAAACTACAATAGCTTTTACTGTATTATACGGTAAAAAAATCATCGCTGATCGCTGTTTGTATGTTGTTTGCTTATCATTTTATAGCTTAGTCTTGAGTTCGGCTTCCCGAAAGAAACATTTTTATTAACGATTGCTTAGCTTAGCTTGGTGTTAATTATTACTAAATTCTACTAAGTAAAGCAATGTTAAAATAGGCGATTTCTCCTTGACAGGTGTGAAATTAGTAATTTAATACAATGTTTAAGACTAAAACGGTTTACCGCAAGGAAGTACTTGTTGATGGCCTATTAATTAGTTAATAAATGATCCCTTGCCCGTGAACGTTATAAACAAGATTGATGCCGTCGTATAAGTGTTGGAAAACAAACTACAGTGCCACACAAGCATACAATATTGCTATCTTATTATTAAAATAAAGTAGTTTAGTAATGGACTATGCATGGATTTACTTTTTGTTCAAAGTATACGTAATTTCGTAGACGTTATAGAGCGGTATTTGCGGTAAACTTTGAGGAAATGTGGGCTACTTCATTCTTATGTTTGTTAAGAGTGATATATATTATTAAATTAATACTTCTCTTAGTAATAACAAATTTTATATGAAGCATAGTACTTTGTCGAAATAACGACATGTTTTGTTTAGTGATATTAAGAAGTTGAAGTGTTTGTTTCGTTTAACGCTCATAGCTTAAATACTTCATAAACTTTTTGTTTGACTCCACTTCGCATCGTATTATGCTGCCTGCGACCATTGTGCAGATATGTTATCTTTTTTCAATACTCTATATTTCATGTAATAAGTTCTATGGTATTGTTGCAAATATAACAAACTACCATCGAATTACAACCGAAACACAACTTGTTTTCTATAAAGACAATCGTTTAACAATAAGTGATTGATGTGAAGCTCCGAAGCTACTTATCATAAATCATGTTAATGCAAGATACCTGTTTGAATGTCGCTTACGATAATGTAGAAATACGGAACTAAAATGTTATAAAACTCATTTAAATGTTATAAATATGAATATATGGTTTTAACTGCCTTATAAAAGTGTAGATAATTATCCGCATGTAACTTTGACATCGCTCTTAAAGTTATTATGAGGACAAAAGCGATACAAAATACTTAATTAACACAGGATTTATAGTACTGCTGCAAGCAGAAATGTCTTAAGACGCAATATTATATTAATAGTTGTACAATTTGTTTGATTACTTATGTAAATATAATTAACTAATAGCACTAACCTATATAACCTCGCAAATATGACATCCAAAAAATGGGGACAAATAGTCCCATAACTTTGTGGTTTAAAATGTCCAGTGACAGCGGAATTAATACTCTACAAATGTTGATTGTGGCCTGTAAATCAAGCTGTTTATGAGTCATTGAAGTCAACGCGTGGCCTGAGACCTCAGATTTGCTATCCTGATTACAATATATCCCCTTTGTACTTTGATATTGAAAGATAATTTGATTCGTTACTAACGCCCGCGATGTCTCGTGTAAGGTAGAATAGAATATTCGCTTCAGCATTATTATTTTATTTAGATCCAGTGTAGTTTAACGGTAACGAACCAATTTTATTGTCATATTAATAAGAAGTAAAATTCGTTCGTTTATTTTCGTATATATTGATTACATTCTGAATTGACCTTTATTATTTTTCCTAATTTATAATTTGATAAGTTAATCTTATAAGGTAAATTGTGTAAATTCAACAATTCAATTCAATTTCGAAGTTTTCATGATATGAAAATGTTTAATAATAAAATCATTAAAGTTCAAAGCATATTCCACGAACAGAACTAAGCTATAAATGATTCAATTCATATTTAACATCTTTATAATATTAAGTAACAAATTAGAATCAGATGCTCGAACAAAACAAGTTGACAATTTCATGAATATTTAACATGAGTTAGTATTCACTATTCACTTGTTCGTAGCGTCGTAGGCTGGATGGGCATTTGAATAATTGATATATACTTCATACTTCATACACTGGGATAACTTTTTACATAAAATAGGCGGCAAAAGAGTTAGAGGCTCACTTGTTACACTGCCCTGGATACTCACAATTCGGAGAGCAAAATGTGTTGCCGGCCTTATAGATGACTTTCTTAGGTAGTTTCGGTTCAGAAATACCTCTATTGGCAGCCGGTTCCACTCAGGACTCACTCACTCAATCACTGCTGCTACTACTGTGTGTGGGAGAAAGTACCTCCTGAAAATCTCAATTTGATCTCAGGATTTTTAATTTTATTAAAAATTTCTATCTGTGCATCGTTTTCAGGATTCTTTGAAGATACGAAACCGAGTGGCGTATTTTTGACGGTATTAATGTAAATTTTGACGGAAAATTAAAAAAGCCTAGTAAGAAATTAAGATAGTTTCACTGAATTGCATACTCTATGTCTAAAAAAACTATCCTATCGACTACCGCAAAGTAACGCGTGATTCTATTAACTAAGATATTTTTTATAACGGCAACATCTACGGTTTTTGGCGACAAAAATCTCGCTCCTTATATTCTTTGTTAGTGCTGATTTTGCAATAAAACAACGTCGTGTCATTATCAATATAGACAACCATTACAAGTTTGCTATAACAGCTATTGTACTAAACAAATTATTATAGTTATCAGATTTACGTCCCACGATTGTAACTCATATGAACTTTCACACTATTAAAATTCATCATCACCTATTAGGCTTAAATAAAACCCTCACGAATCCAGCACCATTGTTCCGTCATCGAAATGAAAGTTCTTTATTTGCATATTCGGTATTCACACTATCTAGATCCATACTGTATAACTATGGAACCCACTTTACTAATTTTTAATGTCAAAGCTTTTGTCATCACATTGACAGTCGTTACTCGCACTTTTGATTCGCTCTTGACGCATTTGTAAATTACACTGTATTATAAGCAAGACTCTTTCAAAAATGATGTATATAATTAAATTTATATTTACTAACAAACCTTTTATATAATGCCCGCTGTTGAGGGAAATTTAAACAAATTTTGTAAATTTATAGAATTAATTTCTATTGACGGACGACGAAAAGTGATTTTAGTAATAGATCAAAGTTAGGATTTTTGTTTTTTATTTTATAGAGAATCCTAACGAAAGCATTTGAAGTCGAAATAATAATATTGTTTTTCGATATTTTTGTAAAATTATATGAAAACATATAAAAAATACATACAGAACATTCGACAACAATAACCGAGACTAATTGACAAAGTAAAAGTAAAAGTCCAAGAAAAAGAAAATTTGTCAAACATAAAAATATCTTGAACGACCACAAATTGCTGAGTAATTAACAAAAATAATAAAATGTATAGAAACTTAATTAATAATCTCATACGCGTGCCTTATTGTTGTTCAACGTGATGAGTTCTTGACGTTTGCTTATTACAATTGTGAAAGTAAGATATTTAAGCGTCTGAATGTGTTGTACTGTTGACATGGACATGGGCTGCGATGCGTGGGCGCATGGCTCCCGAACGCCGCCCAGACTATAACGTACGTAGACAATAACGATTACCATTTCTACAATTATTTTTAACTATCGGTTTTTATATTATATTATTATGTTCGTGTTTTCCCAATATAGTATCTAAATTTACTTCTTTTGTTTGGCTCGCGCGTTCATCTGATTATTACAAAATCCTTTTTCATCACATTACGCAACTGTCAACAAAACGATTTTTTTCGTTATTCCAATATCTAATATTAACTTTCAAATTCCACTCTTATTACACTGATGTAACCACAGAGGCAGCCCTAACAATAATTAAGTATTTCGCTTCAAATTTGCGTAAGTCAAATAAAATATATAGTTCAGTTGTATAGTTTAAAATAATATCAGATTAAAATATTTGTTAAGCAAAACTATTCTTAAACTATATAGAAAATGTTTATTTTACATTACTCCATATTCACCTCTGTTTGGTTTATTATAATTAATCACTAGGCGTATGTAATGCAGGGACCATAAACGAGCCCTTTTATTAAACGGCTCCATGAAATTGGTGGTAAAAAGAGATTACAAAATAAAAGTATGGGATAACGGTGCCTTGAACGATTTTTCTGAGAGTCCGTCTTAACCTATATTTCACTTTATTGGTGTTTTACAACCTTTCGTACAGTTCAAATAACTACGTAGAAAGTTCGAGATAATTTTGAAATGATCAATCAATGCACTAAACCTACTTTTTCTTTAACAATGCACAATAAGCGCTTTGATAACCCTTTCACATATTGTCTAAACGAAATGTCAGGTTATGGGAGCATTTAGGCAGTGTAATACTTCGTAATGGCTTTTCTCAATAGTCATTTTTCCTTATTAACTTGACAAACATCACTTAAACAAAACAGCAATACAATTTTCTATATGAAACCATTAAACTCAACTACCTAATTATTATATATAATTTTGTCTTTTACGATACAAAAAACAAAACAGTAGAACTTAACCAGTTTGCCCCATACCATATTAACCTTACTTGCTGGTACAAAAAATTAGGTAATTTTTTTTATTATAATAGCAATTTTCTGAGGTTTCGAGACGCATAAAAATAAATGTTTTCCCCCGTTTCTATAATCATTGTATGCTGCGCTAATATAGATGTCATTTAGCCTTCCTTGGTAAATATACTATTCAACTTTAAAGGAACTTATCAGTTTCAACATAATTTAAGATAAGATTAACGTTTAAAAGAACTCTTCAGATTCATTATACATATTATGAATCTGTATGTAATTTTAAGCACTAGTTATTACAAATGGATTATACAGATCAATTGTATTTGTAATTAATTCGGGGCATGTGACAAAACTTGTCAGTGTGTGATAGATGTTGTCACAAACGCTCTATGAGTAATTGTGTCCATCGGTCGCGGCACTCGCTCTCTTTGTGCTCTCAAATAATCCGCCGAGTCGTGATCTGAAGTATAACGGTGCAGGTCTCTGGGCCTTTTGAAACCGCTTTCTGTAATAGACACAATTTTTCAAGCTTTCACATAACAACAGTTGTTAAAAATCATTAAAGTGACAATTTGTTATACCAGCGGTAATACTCTTTATTGTCTGTCGTTTACGACTGTCAAAAATGTACAAAATATTCTAAGATCGTGGCTGCAAAACAAATTGTCCGCTTAGTTCATATAATTTGTTACTTAAATAATTGTGTAATCGTTATATCATTATGCTTAAGTATTTTAGTAAAAATGGTTGTGTATTTTTAAGTAGCTATTATGTATACGTATGAAATATAGCGATCTGTTTTATGATTTTTTACGTATATATAGTGAAAAAGATATTTTATATTAAACAACTCTGTACAGTTCTGTATCAAACACTAACTTAAGTGTCATATTACAAATGAAACTTTAATGTCTTATTAAAAGTCATGCATTTATTAAAAGCAATCACTTTTAGAGTATTTAATACCAAACCCTTTTTCAACCCACAGGCGCAAGCTTGTAGGGGGTCGCGAGGGCGAAAAAAAAATGGGTTCTTATAAAAAACAAAATTAAACAATTAAATTGTTAACGTAATCTGAAACACCTACAACATGAAAAAAGTTTTTTTAGACCAGGGGTCATGAAAAATTGAAAAACTGCCTTAAACAATAGTACCAGTAACGCCATCTATTAACAATGTGGCGTGAACACACTCGTAAGCGGAAGAAGGCATATACGGTTTCCTTGTAATGTTAATAAATGAATTTATACGTAAAATAATGAGACAAAAAGAGATAAAATCGAACTTCACGATTATTGTTGACATTAAAAATTCAAGTAGCACGCGTGAACTTCCTATCGACGTTGACTTAATTTAAATCAGAGATCTCACCTGTACGTAGCCAGCCACCTGTTAACTGCAAGTTGGCAACGTAAAAAAAGGAGTGAGCGCCAGTCAATGCAAAAAAACAAGAATCCAAGACGACACGTTTGGAAAAAAAAGTTCTCGCCCACCAGATGGTCGCCCGACGCGACGCCGAGAAACTCGATTTGAGCAGGTTGTGCTTTACCACGCATTCACACATGAATATTGAGGAAAAGATTTAGACGCTGATTTTTTTTTAATTTACGAAAAAATGAATAAGATAATTTAAATGGCTGAATTGAATTTTAACAAGAGATGATTACAAGATAATTTTTCGTTCAGTTTTTTATGTAAATACAATTACAGTCACACATAACATTAAATATTATCACAGCTAAAATATTACTGTCACATTGGCGAACTTAAATAAATGAACGGTATAAGGATTTTTATTTTCTAATTTTTATTAATCTTATAAAATAATAATGTAATGTTAAAAAAAATGTGTTCTTATAGAATCTATGTGAACGAGTCTAAAAGAGACAATATATTAATAATAAATAACCCGAGCGCTTGACCAGTTACGTCACCGGCGCATGCTCATAAAATACAACACCGTATCTCCACAGAGTTCAGATAAAAAACTCCTTAAAAAAGTGGTAAATATCAACAAAGATCTAACGTTTATTACACCTTTCGAAACTCATTTAGCAAAGCTAGCAGAAAATAATTGGCCATATGTCTTCGTTACAATATCATTAAACAGTCTTTTATAAGATATGATACCCCATATGGTGCAATATTTTTTGTGTTGCAAAAACAAGTTGGAAATTTTAAGCCGACAAAACAATTAAATAACGAAAAATATCGGGCGGACCTGTTTTAAATTTAAATAATGTGTCAAGTCATCTCATCACCTTAGTTCCTGTTGATGCTTTAACTGCTTTTTATTAAACGTCAGCTTGGATTCCACATTATTTTGCGATGTTAAATTCGTTGTAGACACATGACTACGCAGTACGGTAAACATTTGTGAATGTACATTGTAGTATATCTTAATACTGCATGTAATTATTCATTAAACACTTATTAAAAATATAAATACACGTTCACTATAATTATGTTTACATACCTTAATGATTTATATTAAGGACTATTTGCTGCATTTTCCTTATAAATTACTAGAGTTAGTGTATAAGCAAGGTGAGGTATAGAAACCTGGTGTTTGCAATAATTGAACTCTTAACTAACCGTTAACTTATGACCACTGATAGTGTCCGTCACACGTCGCTCATTAATGGGTTGTTTCCATTATAAATCGATACTAACTTTGTGATTTAGGATAGGTTGTTATTGGTAATTAATTAGGAAACTGATACGCCTTCGTAGTCCGATACTAAGCAAACCTACGTAGCTTCAACCATTAGTCATAAAAATTAATCGGTCCAGTATTTTTATATAAAGTGCAATTAGATTTATTTTTAGCACTAGTGCTTAAAAAGCACCGCGTTACGATGCATTACATCATAACGGAGGTCGAGTCTCCTGGGTACAATTCCTATAGAAATAATGCAGTATTAATATAATGTGAGTGCTGCCCACATTCCACATTAACTTCTTTCAAGTATAAATGGGATAATATAATTAATGATTATAAAAAGATTAATTCAAATTTTGCATAAGTTTTAAAACATGTTTAAGTAATATTGTTATTTTTTGTGTTTACAGCCTTCTAGGAGATTTTTATTATTTTTAATGTTCTCGTGTCAGTGAATGTAAATGTCTAAAGCCGTAAAAGTATAACTATTAAGTGCTAAAAAGTGAAACGTGCCACATGATTAGTCTTTAAATGGACACTTATATCTTAGTGATAAATCTATTAGGAAATCTTGTATTTTATATGTTAAGTCAGGTTAAAAAATACAGGTGTAGATGCCTGCATTGCCCACTCACCTGTGCCCGCATGATTCGTTTACGTAAAAGGATAAACACCATACGATTTTTCTCAGAATCAATACAGATGTCGAGATATAAATTTATTTAATCTATGTCATGTTTAAGTGTAGTTTTATAACCTGCTCGGATTACTTGTTTTAATCATATCTTGTGGTCGATTGGGACACTTAATAGATGCTGAGGATTAGGGAGAACATTTTTGGGAGTTTTTTTACTAGTTGATCGTTTAAAAGGATAAACGTAAAGTGAAGTATTTAAAACTATTGTAAACGTAAAAGTCTACGTACAAACATCAAATTAGGTGACACCAGATTGGGTGATAAAAAAGCTATATTGTTAATAATAATAATAATAGCTTTATTTAATTCCACAAATACAAACATCTTCAGAACAACATGATAGATATAAAAATTATAAAAAATAAGATAAATATAAACATGTTTGTATTAAATGGACCCCTCTCTGGTAAAAGCCTCCTCCAAAAAATTCCAGATCCTTCTATCTGTCGCTGCTGTCAACCACCCCTCGACGGCTATCTTTATAATTTTGTCGTCGATTGTTATTAATACGCGTCATAAAATAAATTTAGTCTAGTCTTAGCTAATAATGTACGAGTCAAAATAAAATACGTTTTAGTCATATAGGAGGGACTGACTTATATATGACTAAAAGCCTTTGACCTACCATTTTCTTTATAAGTTTAGTCTCTGTTATACCTTAAATAAACTACATAAATCAAGCACTGAAGGCCTTATTTATCTGTGCAATATTGTGACACAGATTAGAAATTTTAATCGCTACTCATTGATTGGGTACCACATTTTTTACAGCTACGGCTTCTTATACATATATATCGTACAAGATAATACGACGTAAAACAATATACAACAATGTTTTATACAATTTAAAAGTTTTGTATCCATTTCAATGCTTGGAAGTCGTCAGAACAAAGATTTAATCATATGATAAAATAATAAATGATCCCACTCAAACATATCAACACTTAACTCGATAAGAGCACTTCGTATAATACTACGCACGCGTTTGACATGCACTTACGTATCACGGAATCTCGTATTTTTATTGAAGGAATGTTTCATCGATTGTGTTCAAACATGCTGTAAACGTCTGTTTCCTCCTTAACGATGTCTAAAGGCTTATTGCTGAGTAAGGCAAGTTTTCGAAAATGTCATATAACAACTTTATAGGTATATTGAATTAATCCTAGTAGAAAATCATGTGTGAATACAATCCAATATGTGGGGGACAGAATTCCCACTATAGTCTATCTCGAAGGTAAGTTATTTATAGCCTAGTGCTATGGGTGCTATATGAAATTCAGACCACAGCCAACGGTAATGCTTATCATATAAATATAGACCGTACCGGGGATCGAACCCGGGATGCTTAGCAGTTCGGCTTTGCACCAACTGGGCCGATATGGCATACTAAATCGGCACATTACTTTTGTTTTGTGTTCAAACACTTTAAATAAACATATTGTATATATCTATGAACATTATTACCTTCAAATAACCTGTAAAGATCATTATCACAGCTTATACCTTAAAATAACGTTTAAACACATTCAAGCCCTCATAGTAAATAAAAATATGTAGTAGGATGAAGACGTTTATAAAACAAGCCGCGGGCGCATACCCGGGCGACAAGGCTCGACGGATCTTATCGTATTATCTGTTATATTGATTGCGTCGAAAGCTTCGTACCGTCGCAGCGACGTAAACGCAGATCGAAACCTGTAAGCGATGATTGATTACCGCGTAATGGACACTGACACTCGCCATGATTTACTAAGAAATGCAATACTACATACACGTGCGTCTCGTATATATGTATGTATAGGATTATGATGAAAATATCCTTAAACAAACTAGCGTAGTTTTGTTTAATTATATTTCCCCTTAATGTTCCGTGCAGGGCTTATTATAAAGAGAGACATTTGATCTGTTGTGACCTTAAAATTTGACTCAAAAAATACTAAGAACCTTTTACGGTCTCAATCGTAGGGCCAATCGTCAAGACCAGTTATATTAATAGTTATATCAAATTATAATATTATAAAAATCATTGATTTCATAATTAATAGTCCCCAATTAGTAAAAGTTGCATTTTAGTATTTTATAAATCTATAATTTTCTGTCAACGGTCGGTAAAGTCGCAATCACTCCCTCTCTGTGAGACAGGATACTTCACCGTCACTAATTGTACGCACATCGTACTTAAGTTACAGTTAAAAATCTTTTAAGTATAATTATTTTTCCGTAATTTAAATTGCATATTTTAGAATTCAGCTTAAAGGTCCGTCACCCACCACATTACCAATTACCAAACTTCACGCTCTTATCGATTCATAACGGAGATGAAATGAGTTTTAAACAGTTTTTAGTGCTCATCCGAGAAATTTAAGTCTTTGCAAACATGGCCGATTACGATCTTAAGATTAAAGATGCACTAAATCGTTTTCATATAAAATGAATTATGATCTTGCTCCAAAAACCCTCAAAGCTTCGAGAATTTACGTTATAAAAGCTTTTGAATATCATTTATCGCGTTCGCTTTTGAAGTTACATTAAATTTTTAAAAATTAGTGAATTTTGATGAGGTTAATGCGTTGTTATGGAGAGTGGCGAGGTGTTATTAAGAATAATAACGGGCGATAAAGCTGTAAATTGTGAGTGCGTGAGGTCGAAGCTCTCGAAAGGCTCGGCTCCTGTGCGCTCGCGCCATCAAATTGATTGATAATGCAGCCCATCAAATGGCTAAAACGCAAATGCACTTGTCAGAAAAATTCACGTTTTATTCAACAGTCACATTCAAAATACCTACAAAGTTATTCGTTCCCATTTTCCGAGGTTAATGGATCCTTCTTTATGCACCTTAAGATGCGTACTTTTATATTGATTTATTATCCTGCATTGATGTACAGTTAACTTACAAAATTATATGTGTAGGAGGCATACAATTTACTGGTATTGAGTGTTTAATGATAGTATTTAAGTAAATACTAAACTTTAAAAATTTGAAATCGAAAGAAACCAAAGACACAAAATAGACTTAAAAGATAAGGAATTGCGATCAATGAAAACTAAATAGAATGTTGCCAAAAAAAAGTCTTTATTAATTTAGTGATCATAACAGATAGATATGTTTATAATTTTCACTGCAATTATACATCTGTATCTTAGCATTGTAATAAATTCTGAAGACAATTTTTCCATTAACACGTCTAAGTTTTAACTATTTGAAAAATATGTCAAACTTTTATTATTGAACTATCCTCTAGTCCTTGAAACTAATTGTCTTAGACCATATACGGGTGCAGGGTACCCGCGCGTGACATCCACCTGTCGAGGCTCGTGCGGGCGTGCAACTGCCAACCGCCCCGCGGTCACCCGTGCCTGCACTTGCTGCTGCCCACAAAGCGTGGCCGGCACCTGACGCCCATACTGTCCTGTTGTCATGACGACTAAGAATAACCATATAATTTCAAATTAATTTTGCTATACACGTTTGTAACACGTTGCTAGACCACAACATCAACCTTAAGAAATAAATAAGGACAGTATACACAATAATTACAATATACAATTTAAAATTACAACTGTAAGCGCAAAACAGGTAAGGCAAATCAATAGAAAGCTATTAATAAGTTATGTTAGGATCGTATCGATTCCAATAGTTTATGTAAGCAATAAAAATATATTAGTGCAACATTTAACAGTGGGTGATACAAAAATATAGGATAATATAAACCCTCTGGGTGGCCGCAGTGAACAAACAACTAGATCGCCTACGCGGGACAGGCAAAGGTTATCATAGACCTCAACTGATTACGCAAGTCACTGTTTAGGACGTCTATGTCTACGAATTTTATCTATAGAACGTTACGTTACAGTATTATACTTAGAGGAACTCATTAGTATACTAATATTTTTTTAAGTTGATGAGGCGGTCAAATGAGAAAAATTCGATAATTATTGACTACGGTACGTCATCGCGCAGTAACACATATTCGGCTCTGAAACGACACCAATAAAAAATGCCACAGTTGTATTAATTTATGTCTGACACACTGCTTGTTATGTATATGTTGTCAGACTACCCTATGAGGCTTAAAACAAATAGTCTAATCAATGGATGTAAAAATTAAAACTTCGATTATTATCTACACCAAAATTGAAAAGCTGTAATTGTTGTTTACTTTCTGTTTGTGATTCGTTGCGCTAATCAGGGACTACTGGTATAACTTGAAATATATTTTTGTTTGGGATCGATTTATCGATCCTATATAATATGTACCAATAATAGCAGAGATATATATTTAAATATAGGAAATATTGTTCCCTTTCGTGCGTTACGATGTGCACTGGTATTTTAATTAATACGAGTGAAGGCGTATTGAACAGCTAGTTAACCTAAAACCATATTCTATCCGATGCCATGAGCTGGTTAATAAATAAGGAATGCTACAATTAAAGGCACGTGCACGAAGTGTGTCGGTACGTTGATCCACGGTCTACTGCTTTGCACCCTCTACCCCTATCAATTCAGCATAACTTTTTACAATAATGTTACTAACACTAACCGTCATCTGCACACGACAGTTGGTATAGATAAGGCATAGGATGGTCATGTTGATAATTAAAATTTGTAAATTAGCATCATCTAACACGCGTACTGTTTCATTATGGGGTTAATGTTTGTATAAGCATAATACAAACATTCTTTTTTTTTAATAGGCTTTAATATGTATATATATTTTTTTATTTATAGGAAGTCTCACAGAAATATCAAAACTAAAACCTAAACAAAGACATTAATATGATAAGAAAACATATGATAATTCCTTAGCGCTTCACAAATAACTGAATGATATTATGTGTAAGTAAGATTAACAGCAGAACATAGAAATCACAATATACAATATAAACAGGAATGTTGTAAATACTAAGTTTTTATACTAGGAAAATGATTTTTAAGTCACATCTGAATTAAGGTTTATAAACAATTTTTTGAGTTTATGTTTGAACACAGCCGAAAAGCACGAAAACATATCCATAGCACATAGGTAGTTATAAAAGTTAAACATTCTGTGGAGGGGTGCACACGCTCCTAGGTTACTTCTCGGCGCTGGGACGACGAAAAGGAACAATATATAAGATAGTTTAAAGTATGCTGTGCCGAATAGAGTCGGCATGAAGTTTGGTACTACGAGCCGAAAATAAATAATTATTAGCAAATATTAATTTTAAAACTATTCAGTTATAAGCAACAAAGAAATTAAGTTATACTATTTTTATATTCAATAAACGATCCTTCAAACGGGTTCTCGGGTTTACAAGCATCGAGAACAAAATTTAGTTGAAAAATTGAGAGTACACTGTCGGAGTATAAATTTCTTAAAGTAAAAACATTAAATTTACAAACCGGCAATAAATTTTCTGTCAAACAAACAATTGAAATCATAAATGTTGTAATCAAATGATGTAAGATCTCAAAAGTATGATAACGATACGGTCAGTATAGTATAGCTGATAAAATCAGAACGAATTCGTAGCCAGAGCTTGACTTTAGGAAAGCACTAGCATTGTTATTTGAATAGATACGGGTATAAAGTGAGCTAAAGGATTCTGTATCGTATCGGCCGCGGCACGCCGTCTTGTTTTATTTATAATTACGGGCGACGACCCGAGAGCCGGACCTGTCGCGATTTCACCTGCTATTATTGCCATTTTTATTCATTGTTATTGCATTTATTACGTAGCTTGTTACAGATTTTACTGTTCGCTTTTAACGAATGGCTTTTAACGATGAGAGTGTGTTTTCGAGTTGATTTCTCCTAATAAACACAGTTTGGTAATCGCATCGCTGCGGTGCGATTTAATTGATATGATTAAGTTAAAACCTCCCGATACAATATGAAAAGAAAGTAAAACGGAATGTAATAAAACGTTTAACTTTCATGTAATAAACTCGTTGAATTCGGTCATATCCTGCGTTATTGATGAGCGTGGGTTTGGACACAAAACGTATCCATCGTTACACGATCCGAGTGGCATGATTGAAGATGAATGATTTCATAACAGATATATTAATGGTGCATTTAAAAGAATTTGTTTCCAAATATTATCGGAGGTCTCAAGTCTGTAGACTTTTTCAGGTAAAACGGGCATTTGTGTGAATTGTGAAACTTATTTCGTGAATAAATTCCTAATGATACAGGATTGATATAGTCTATATGCCAACTAATACTTTTGTTTCACTGGGCTGTCATATAACAATATGTGAATACAAGCACCGGTCGATCGGTCGAGGTGAGGTGAAGAGGTGAGGGTGCGCATGCGGCGGCCTCCTACGCGGAACACCGTTATACCGGTTAATTTTTATACTCAGGATTATTGTATTAACGCCCGCGCTCGCGCTAACAATCCCCATACAATACCGATATGGCAAGTAACGAGAAATTAATTTTATTGCCCTCTATTTTAAAAGACTGTAATGTCACAGTACAACATAAATAACGAGCGTTTTATATCGGTTTTATTTCAAAAACTTGATCGTATCAAGAAGAAAGTTAATTTACGTTTTATTGTTACGAGTTATTTTCTGTTTAGGTAAATGAAATACTCGAGTGTAATATTCGATATTTATATCTAAATTTGAATAACTAGAGTTATGGAAGCCTTTCCCATTATTTCATACTTTAACGAAGCTACGACAAAGACAACATAAACAATATATATCCTAACTTACAGTGTTTAGAATACAAAACCTTTAATTGAAAATTGTGACCCTGTTACCCACCGGGCGCGTTGAAATATGTTCACGGAAAACAGCATTAAGCGCGTCGATGTCTTTTGCATGCACATTTTAAAATGTACGCAAATATGCGAGACCTTATCAATAAAGAAGTCTCGGGTAAGTTTATTGAAAACACAGCAAGAAGCTTAGGCGCATAAAGTATCAGAATCCATTTACGTGATTTTGCAAAGCATCGCTACCAGTGAATAATCTTTTCAAAGGCGTTGAAGCGCGTCGGGTAACGCCCACGCACTCTCGGGCCCATACCTCACTGCCTTGCTGTGGTTATTGGTTCAGGATTGTGCGATTTATCGAAGTGAAAAGACCATAGCATTTTGCCAGGCCAAAAGGCAGTCGTAGAATATAAAAACATTGGCATAAATTACACCGCCTTAATATTTTTTTTTTACATTTAATATTAAATTCGATTACACCTTTAGTAGGTTACAGTCTTATAAGTAGATACGCTGACAATTTTGTATGAATATTTTTTATAAATTTGAACATATCCTAACATAAATTAATATTTAGAATTTGTACAAGGAACAACGAATTTACCGTCTTATATTTATAATTTATATTGTCCTCAATTCTCGCGAACAATAACTTCGAGATATCTATGTAAATTATTCCTATAACCGTGTTATAAGATTTCAGATTGGAATTTAAGGAGGCATTCTCTTTTGTCTCATCTGAATAATTAGGTTATCGTATATGAGATCGTAGACGCGAGATAAAGAAATTAAATTTGACATAGAAATAACATTATACCAGGAAAGAACAAAACGTCTAGTTTATATTCATATCTGTCTCTCATATTGGCTAATTTGGATTTATTAGATAAAACTTCTAAGGTGCAAAAACATGATTTTGCTTTCTTATTTGTGGATACTCTTTCTAATTATATAATATGAACTGCTATACGGAGATATATACACAAGATAAAAATTAATTGCATGCAGATAAAATTAGTTTGTGCACAGGGTAGGAATGGATGACGTCTGTTTTGAGAGCTGATGCAACCACTAGGATGTATGGAGTTATCACTGCCCTCAAAAATTATTATATTAAGTAGTTTAACATATAATTGGGTAGGCTATGAATTGAATAACAATCCACACTATTTTGAAATCCCATTGTAAATCAAGAAAGAAAATATTATTAAGTTACACACAATGTCAAATTCAAGTTTAAGAAGACTGTAAATTGTTACATTGTCATATTATCGAGAGTGGGTTAGGTAATATATTGAAAGGTGCGCATTGAAATCACGTTTATTTGTGCGCACGCGCCGACGTGCGACGTTACAAATCATGCTTATCGACCTGGTTCGACTTGGTCCATTGCTGCCGAGACCTAAATATATCCACAACATTTTCTTAAATAACCTTATATAATTAATTTTATTTCAAACTAAGCTTAAGCTTTTGTTCTCTTATAATGTAATACGATTGTCATAGACAAGCAGTAATTAAATAGACAATATGCTATTTAAAAACGAGGTCGAAATGTTGAAATTTATCTTGTCGATCAGTTATAACTAATAGAAAAGTTCAAAGTTCTATTAGATAAGTGTGAATTCTAATTGGTACGGCATATCTTTGGTCAATCTCGGATAAGATAATCACGATGCAGGAACAGAATTAATTAATGAGTAATGAGAATGCATAGGATTGGTCAGCGCGCGCGTGGTGTCTCTAGCGGACCGGTGGTCGGCGGAGGCCAATCGCGATGGGTGTTTAAACAACTTCACTGGCTATTTCTAATTGGCATTCGTGTAGGCTGATGTGGATATTCACTGTTCGTTTACAAGCTAACGTAATCTCACAACGCATTAGTTACACCTTCCGCGTCCGCGGATGAATTACTAATGGCTCAATGTGCTTTAATTAGAGACAGATATTGTGGACGCTTTTACGATTGTTTGATTCTTATGTAAATTACTATGCATGTATTTTGCTTTTTCATTTGTGTATATATTTTTCTTTTGTTTATTAAAATATTAAAGAAAAAACATAGTGTGGAAATCGGCATATTATTAAAGCCCTTTTAAAAGTTAAAGATAAACAGACATGTTTTTGCACAGAAATATACACTTTTTAGATAATATAAGATACGATTTTATTTTATAGTTGTTATATAGAAGATATCTGGAGTAGGTTATAATAAAAGCATAAAACAGAAAGCTAATAAACCACAGTACCACTCTAGGATAATAATATCTAATTAAGTCCGTTAAATAATAAATTGCAGACCTATAAAATTCCTAGATCTATAGGCAATATAATATAAGGTAAATATAATAGTATGGTGGTCAGGCGCATATTGAAGGTTAAACCTGAAAGTTCGATGCTCGAATCCTGGAAAAACAAAAACACATCGGATTAGTGAGCTTATATGGAATGTGATTATGAGCAGTTAAACGATTTGGATGTAAAATCAGAATTTTTTATACAGTGATAGTATCGAAGAAATTTTTTATGTTGTATGCAACGAAGAGAAGTATTTTTGATCAATTCTTACCAGGATTTTACGTAAATTAAACGGTAGAAGATCAACAGCCAAAGTCTGATTTTCAATATGCAAATAAATTTTTGTTATTATGAAATTTAATTATCGAAAACACTTCAGATACCATTGCATTTAACCCATTAACCGAATATGTGGTTTTTCATATCAAACTATTTTAAATAGGAAATGTTAAGTGATAAAATCAATTCCAGTATTTCGATAATGTATCTGCTATTACAGTGTATAAGAAAAACGTGCGCTAACTTGACAGGGTCAAAGGTTAATACAGAGTAGATTCCTATCTTATTGAACCACTTTCTTATGAGTCAATGATATTGGAAAAATGAAATGAACAAAAGGTTTGCGGCCTTGGTGTGTTATACAATAATTTCTTTAATATGGACATTCTATCAGTAAATGTTACGTTAGTGGGTTACTCTAAAAATATATTATATTTTAAAATATATGTATGCTTTATGGTATATAACAATAGTGAATAGTAGTTAATTGTAAATTCGATGCTTTGTTGTGAATTTTATCTGGTATTATAATTTGTACTGTGTAAGTATTTGTGTATTGTCATGTTAGTTTACATTACAATGGGAAGTCGAACAACAATAAAAGTAAATCACGTTTTTTTTTAAATATTTTTTTAATTTGCTTCTGTCGGAGGTAATGGCAAGGAACGAAAACCGGCAAGATTATCTTTAGAGCCTCATACATCTTCATAAATCTTATTAAATTAATAGCATCTTACGCAAACAATGTTTTGAATATATTAATAATTTACGATTAAGGCACTTTGTACACGGCTTAAATTACAAATATATAGTATAGTACATCTAATTTTTGTGTATGACACTCGGCAAATGCCATATGACTAGCGATGTCGCCACTTGCGACAAGAACTGTACAATGACTCACTTAAAACTTAAAATAACTTAAGCAATTTACGTCATAAAATACAAATACATATAATTCGTCATCATAGTCTTATTCTAAATCAATAATTTATAAGGAAATTTACAAAATAATTTAAATTAAATATGGCTGCTAGTAACTAAAAATTCGAGATACTGATTTTCTAATAGACGTGGACTGGTGCTGTCGCCGCGAGAGCTTGGTGAGAGTGTCCCGCGGGAAGGGTTTCCGGTCTGTATTCATATGGGGAAGTTGCTGGTGCACCACATCCACCTTCTAAATGTTTACTTAGCAGAGACATCCTTGAAAATGTTTTTCCGCATCCTGAACACGAGTACTTTTTAACATCAGAGTGAGTCTGTAGATGAGCGCGGAGATTCGACCTATCAGCGAACGCTCTGCGGCAATGGTGGCAGGAGAATGGTTTTTCGCCAGTGTGGGTACGAATGTGTCCTTGCAGAAGCCAGGGTCTTGAAAAGGCCTTACCGCATAAGTGACACTTGCACGGCAAGGTATGAGTCCTGATGTGCATCTTTAGAGCACCGAGAGATGTGTAAACCTTAGCGCAGTATTTGCAGCTGAACGACTTTCTTGCTAGACTTCCCTCTGCTGCAGCACAGTGGTATTGTTGATGTTTGGAGAGTCCAGAGTATGTGGAATACGATTTTGCGCAGTCGGGACATTGGTAGCGTGGACGGCGAGAAGCAGATACTGATACTCCTGAGTCTGACGAAACGGATCCAGGGGATCGGAGATCTTCAGGGCATGGTGGTGGAGAACATGATGATGGAGGTGAGGCTGGAGAGTATCGCGAATACATTTGCGTTGGCGGAGATAGTGTGGGGGCGGCGGGATAGAGTTCTTCCAAGGGATATGTTGGGTATAGTGTGGGTAAGTACGGATAGTGAGGTGTGGGTCGGGCGAGCTCAGTGGGTTCCAGACGAGCACGACAAGCTGCTAAGTATTCCAGTTGCTGGGACCATTCTCGGGGCTCCAACTTAACAGCAGCCGCGGCAACTGGAGATGAAGCTTTGTTTGGGTAATTTCCAGTCTTGGACAAGTCCTCCGGTTTGGTGCTCAAATTTTCTGGTTCATCGTTTTCCATATCACCTGTTAACAAAGAAAATATAAATTTCATTAGGATTGTGTGCATTTGTAATTTTTTTTTTAGTTGTAACTATGATTTTAAAGAAATATAAAGTTTTACTGAAAACATAGTTCTCGAGAAGGATTATAAAGAAATTAAGATAAATTACATTAAGTACCTATGTGGTATCTAAATTAATTTCGTATATACGAGAGAACTTGACACTATTTATAAAATTTGTAAAAAGGTGAAATATGTAAAAATACTTACAATGATTGTAGTCATAGTAAAGTCTGGTGGGCATGTGGGCGGGGTGGGGAGGTGTGGTAGGCGGCGTCGCCGGCCGCTCCTCCCGCACCATTACCGGCCGCTTCTTCAGCGGACAATGCGCATATTTCTTCGTCAACATAGCACGAGCCGATTGATCTTCAACAAGCATCTTTTCACAATTCACAAACACTTAATCGTCAGAATAGTTAATTATATCACTAATTCACAATACGTTCATCACAGTTGCGCGGGAGTCGTAAAACTACTATTAACTCAAGTGACGTGTGCACTGTTCGAGGTCGGAATACGAAGTGATGCGGTGAGGGAAGGCCCCGCGGCTTATAAGCGCTCCCCGGCGGCGGCAGCCAGGTGGCAGCGGGAAGGCTCGCACGTGCGCCGGGCCCAATCGCGCAGGGGCGGGGCGGGGCCGGGCAGGGAGGGGGGGCGGCACCTGCGCCTGCACACCGCACCCGGCTCGCCGCACCCGGCAACGTCGTGCGATATGCTCAGCTTCATCAACTTTCCGGTCGGAATCGTCGCCAACGATCTAATTTTTTGCGCAACTCGGGGTTAAGCACCTTTGAACTGAGTTATACGTCTTTGTGAAACGGTCCCGTCAGAATAATAATACCTAAAGAGCCGTCGCGTTGCATTTATTATTCAAATTTGAAATTCAATCAATTAAGGCTCAGTCATGATATTAAAATATATAAAACTAGGCTTTGTTACCATTACGGTAATGAATTTCATTATTGTTTTGCAATTACTCATTGATGAATTGAAATAATGTTATTAGAAATTAAATCATAATTATGTTTATATTGCAAAAATGGTAACGTCTCAAATAGCATCGATGACACACATGAGGCATGATGATTCTAACAACAACTTAACACATAAAGGAGAGCCTTGTGATTACCTTGGCCTCATTGCAGTTTCCTTTTATGATATGATAAACTTTATACAGGAACACTATTTAGTATCGGAAACTAAAAACAAGACGATCACGTATACGTCATTTATAGAACGAAAATATGAAATTGTCCGTGACCGTGACAATCGAGAAAGTACGCTCATTTCACAATACAAACCCAATAAATCTGCTGAACCCGCAATAAAATCAACGCCTCATATGTCATATAGTCGTGTCTGTTGGACATTTAGATAGTGTGCTACATTCCTTGTTTATTGGTTGTGTGTTTATCAAAAGTAATCATTGATTTCTGGTGAGAAAATAGGGCAAGTTCTGAACTATTCCCATGCCGGAAATCACTAATGTTTACAGTAAACAAGAATTGTTTACGCATAGTAACGAATTATTATTGTCATGTTTATCTATAGAAGTAATTTATCCATCAAGAAAAGAGATTTGAGTGCTCCAATTTCGATTTCGGAATAGATATACTGCTGTTCGATCATGGAAGATGTATGTATTAGCGTCATATTCGCTCGAAATAACAGTATCTTATATTCACTCAAACCGGATATGGTGAATACTAGTTAGTCCTGTTCGGGCTCGAGAATAAGAAAATCAACCCCTTCATAACGCGGAAGTATAACGTCCAAAATCTATTGTTGTATTCTCTGTGACCAGCATTAATTCCCACATACCTTGTTCCCTGAGTAATTTGTGGATTCTCACAGAAACTGGTTTATTTGCAAACTTACGTTGCACTTATACGTAGAATATATTGAAAGTTGAGGTGTGGTACATTCTAATATAGTTTGTTTCGATTCAATTACAATCGATAAAAATATTCATAACACATAATATCTATAGTTCTTGATTTAATTCTGATATTGAATAGGAGATTTTTAATTTTTCGATAAAATATAGATAGTAGAGTTATATTATTAAAGAGTATACCTGTAAAGATTGAAATCAAAGCTCTCTAAGAAATATAAAAGCAAATTCTAATGCGATACAAGTTTTCCCTCGTTTGCGCTGTAAATCTTAGAGGAAAGTGCATCATTGCTATCACGATGACGAGGGCCATATGTGGTGAAATGTCATGACTCAGCCGTGTCAAGGGATCGACATGGATATCAATGGTTCGATTAACATACAACTGTGACTAATCATATGATCGGTCCACAATAACAATACCTGAAACGAAAAGTCATTATAAGATTATGTTGTTAACTTTCAACACTTGATAATCAATGTCATTACCTAATTGTGTTATGAATGAATTGTTATCGAAAGTCACTTGGGAAACGTAAACAATGCGCGTAAATAAACATTTGCTGTTAATGATATGGTGACAAAGGTGTTTGAGTAGCTAATGTCATTAAATATTTTTCATCTCAGTAATGTAAACTTTTTGTAAGAAAATTGCTTGCTTTACTATTTACAGCCTCGTTATATTTGTTATATAAAAATGTCACTATCTAACAATACGTTCAGCGGTTATATAAAATTGTGTTTCGTTTACATTTAATACAAGATAAATTATGACATCATTGGTTTAGAATCGCTTGAGATATTCTATTTATGAAACGGCTCTATGATTTTCAGGCATTTATTTCAAGTGTTATCCTGTACATATCTTTGTGGTATCAAATAGTCATCACAATGCGCGAGCGCTGGGCGGCTGGTATAGCCAGGTGTTGGTGCGGGGGGTGGGGGGCGCGTGCGTAACGGTCGGGCACGCGCATAGGGGACGTGCGCTATGGCGGAAATACCGATGGACAGGGGCGCGAGAGCAGGTGCGCGCTCTCAATGTCACTATTGCCGGTTAATATGTAATCACGGCCATTTATTATAACATAATAGTAATTACATATTAAACTTATAACCAAGCGAAACGATGGTGGACCTTGCCAGCCATCTTCGTATTTGGTTGTCCGGCGGACATGTAACGAAATGAATAAGCCGCTTTAAACGATTCAACGTTTTAAAAATTAACAATTAATTAAAATACTCAATTTTACAATATTAATAATGAAATATAATAAAAATACATGTGCCAAATATGAAATCGGATAAGGACGACAGTAATGTATTGATGGTTATAGGGAGAAGAATGTATCGTTTCTCAGTAAATGGACCAGCCAAAACACTTTTTTTATTTTAACTATTGATTTTAGCGATTTCCTTTAAACTGATACATTGTAATTAGGTCCTTTATTATTATATATGTCCCCCCAAAATATCTTATATTATATAATAGATGATATAACATATAATAGAAGAATAAACGGTATCTTTGTAGGAGCTTAAATTGAATTAACGATATTTCAGATTGTTTTCTATATTCATATTACAAACGGAAAGTACATTAAGTTAACATCGTTATTACACGAATTCCTGAAATTTGTATATTAATTTTTACTAATAAGTTGGATTTAGAAGAGCAGAAACCTTTTTTACTTAGAAAACTATATTCGTACTGTAACATCACTCAAAATGTAGCAAAGTAACTTGTTCATCAAATATAGTTTATTGATTTTTCAATTCAAGAGAATCCAAGTTATTCCAGAGCAGATTTTTAGTTGGTAATTATTTAAAACCCTTACAACTGGATAAAATCTAATACATCTTCGTATTTAAGCTCCAATTCAGTAGACATTGCTGATGTTTCGTGGCATGTTTGTATGGCAAATTATTTTAAGCAATATTTAGCCAGGTCACATCTAGTGTCGGTTTGAAGACACTGTCATAAACGTTTGACTTTGCACAAAGATGTGTTTTTTACTTTGATCGGTACCCAACCTTTGCACACCTGAGCCATATCTGCCATTGTTATTGTATCATATCATTGTTTGTTGAGCTTACCTTCATATATAAAACTAGACAATGCCGCGACCGTAGACCCTGCAACGCATTGAATCAGTGCACAGCAATGCCAGCCGGCTGCTCTTGCAGAATCACATGTCTCTACCCGAATCGCACATCTGCACCGAGAAACCGTCCTCGACAAAATGTCGTAACCGCCAAACGGTCCCTGAGAGAACCCACACTAATTTAATTCTAAATCGCCCTTTTAAAAACGTAACGTTATGGGTCTCCCCATTCATTGCTCAGGTTGTAAAGTAAAATGCCGTAACTACTGGTGATTTTCTTATTTTAGCATTCATTCGAATTTGAACTTTAATAGAGACGTATAAATTGTGTTTTACAACGTTATTGCGGTAAATACAATGAGTTAAGGTTCATTTTTGTAGTTTTTAATCAATCTGTAGATATTCCGTTTTCATTGAACAACCCCAGGGCTTGCAGGTAGGTGAGTAGTTTAATTTTGAATAATGGCATTGCTGTGGAGTTCTATATAAAGCGCACAGAGCCATTCAACGCTTTTATAAACACTTTTAATGCAGATGGATTGAATATGTGTATACAGGATGTTTGGAATGTCATTTTACTAATCATATCAACACATACTACATCAAGGTTTAATATTGTTACTAACTGATACTGAATATACCTTTAGATATATACCTAATTAACTAAAAGTGTGAAGTTTTACTAAGCCACCCCACCCCGCGCTTGATACAACTGTTGTATAAAAAGAAATTACAAACAATACTTATTAAATTTATTTATTAACATGTGTTTATAGAAGTGCGTCTCTTGACAGCTATGAAATATTAACATAACATAAGTTTATTTCTTAATATATTTGATACCAAATACTAAAAAGAGTCAGCCTGTATATGCCGAGAGAAACAGCTGAGATTTCGGCACACGCTATAGAGCGCGGCCGGTGCGTCACCGCGCCACCTTTCACCCTCACCGGGGTTTTCATATAACCCAGCTATTTATATACTACTTATAAATATGCACCTCTTACATATACATAAAAAAAAATATATTTAACGTTTTATTTTATATATTTTTGTAATTTATCATTAACTGTATTCAAAATACGAAGAACAATGAGGATTATAATTTGACTTTTTTATGTTATACTTTTTCTATGTTCAAAAGTTAAAGATTTTTGTTGGTAACATGAAATTGTTTTTATTTTTATTTTTTATGCTCTTGACTCATTGTATGTCTTAAAAATCTGTAATGGGCATGAAACTGCATAATATCTTTCAAGTTTTATCTCATCAGGGAGAGAAATGAAATTTTTGCCAATATTATTTCTGGTCTTAACTAGTTCTTAATATTTAAATCTTGAGCAACATTAATTTATAGTTTAAGTTTTCAGTTAACAAACGAATAACGTTTGTCATGTTTAGAATTCTAATACGTTTTATATTTTTCATAGCACCTCGTCAAAGATTTATAATTTCTCTAAGAAATCATATTCGTTTAGTTCCAGAGGCAGAATTATACACTTAATATAATTATTTCTTTTTGATGACATTTTTTATTCATTTTTACCGTCGTAGTACACTTTTTCCGTATTCGTTACAATTGAACATAAAAAAATGTGTGCAGAGAAACGATGAAAAAAGCGGTTCCCACATTTAAATATTTTTTTCCCAAATCTTACCGTTATTTTCATATTTTTTCTGCTTTTCTTAGCTAAATGTATTAATAGTATGAAGGGGAAAGGGCAGCTGCATCCAATGCAAGAGCCCCAACATGTAGAGATCTCTCGACAACGGATTAACAAATGACGTATAACGGTTCCGCCATTATTTAAATATAATCCAAGTTTATATACCGTTTACAGGTTATATACAAAATCACGTTGACCGCTATTCTATGTATCAATTTTAAACTATAATATAGATAATCCACATGCAGTTATGCTTTGTCAACAGGCTGGCGTCTTACGTCTTAGTAACAAGTACGTATACTATTTCCTTATTTGATACATTCGTCTTTGATTAGATTTTCTATACACCTATTATGTATGTATGAAATCAGTGGTTGCAATTGCAATTAATTAATTATTGCTTTTATTTATTCTATAATTCTTAATACTGAGAGGTTAATGTGAAAGCTGTCGTACGATGAAATAACTTTTTCTATATAAGTTTTATTAGAGCTTCGAAAGGTTGAACAAATTATCCAATCTTACATCTCCGTATATATTAAATCATTTTGCTTAATATTCAAAAAATAATTAATTATATACAATAATAAAAAGAGTTATACTATTTTATAATTACGTTCTCTCTTTGTCTCCTATAAAACATCCCATAGCTGTAATTTCTAAATAAATAAAGGCAAAATTCTTATTAAAATGGTTATGTCTCTGCTGTGTGTATAAATAAAAAATGTGTTACAAATGCAATGAGTTTAATACATGGTTTCTTCTGTCTCTTTACTTAGAATTCTCTTGATATCCACCCATTTCCTATACCAATATCCGCCGTCCGCAATACCTACGAATCATTTGAATAACAATTTAGTAATAGAATAAATCGTAATTACAGGCAACTGGCTGACACACCCGTTTCGGGACACCTTTTAATTGAAACTTGTTTGCACACCCAACAACTGTTTTCACCCCAGCAACGCTGCATCCGAACTAGCACCGGTTTTCGCCATTGATAGATCTTTTTTATGAGTATTGAAATTTGAAAGCAGCGCGTGCGCAGCGTCGAATTTAGACGTCACACCTGGCCCACGCGCCTGTAAATAATCACGGTACTTTCAAATTACTCAAATTCTTTTGTTAATATGTATTTACATGACAAAAATATAATACAAATCGCGGTTTGGCTAACTACATATATTGTCCTTGGTTTTTGTACCGCATTTACTGTAACACAAAAACCAAAATATATAACACAAGTTATTGTTTATCTAAACCAACGTTTGTATTCAGTGAGCACCAATGTAATGTTCTGCAATCGTTCAAACGTTGACCCATAGTACAAGCAGGCATACTTTAAATACAGCAATATCTACAGAAAGCTATAATCTACAGATAGCGAGGAACGTGTACACTGTCTATAACATACAGTTAGCATATTAGCACCGTATCGTCAAGTTGCAATACGGGACCACACGGCCAGGCATCTGGATCAGCATGTAAGCGGTAAAGTACGTCAAAGTGTTCAGTGGATCGCGTGCGTGAACGGTGAGGCTGTGGTCCCGTGTTACAACTTTGATACATGTCACATTGGCCGCCCACCAAGACCAACCTGCAATAAAGTCCGGCCTCTAAAAGGAAATTCTAATTAAAAATGTATTAATATATGCTCTCTGTAAGTGCAGGAATGATGTATGGAGAGACATATCTGCTTTACTAGAAAACAAGTTGCCTATTATATATTTAGTTTCATTTGAGAGTCTTTGAATATGTATAACAAGAATTTATTTGATGGTTTGTAATATATATATTTCGAGATGTCAAGAATGAAAACAAAGAGCATCAACAAAGGTGGTCTTCATTTTACCTTTTTAAAAAATTTATCTGGTTAAAATTTTACTTCGGTTTAGTTGATTTAATGTGCATTACCTATTTTGAGTCATTTGATTTCATTAAAAACTTACATTTTACATTTACAGCGACAATTTACTATAGTATAATATTATACATTAATTTTCGCGTACTACAATATATTATGCTCACCAAGATATAAATAGATCTTATGACAGTGAAACTGATCTATATTAACCGAAGTTGTTCTTACCGACCGCAATTAATCCCGAAATCCCTTCACACAATTATGTCAAGGAATATAGGCACGAAGTTTAAATAACAATATTATTAACATAAATATATTTTAATTACCTAACAACGCTAACTTAAATGATTACAAATGAAAGCATATAAATCGAATGAAATAGAGAGCTCTCTCGCGAATAAAATTGGTTTTAGGGCACGTACTATATGCATTACCTAATGCGGAAACAATGATTACAGAGCACAGTCGTGCATTGTGCATCTCGTCTTCCTGCAACTTGACGTTGGCGCTCGTAAAGTGTCATTACGGCAACAGTGCCTTATTGTTGTTTTCGGCAAGTCCTTATATTTTTTGATGACTCGCGCGTTGTAAAAGGCGTCACGGCGAATTAAAACCAAAATGGGTTACGACCTCTTGCGAAACTTTTACGGCGACTCCAACGAACTTGTTTCGTTTAATAGCCTTCGACTTAAAAGAACTACAGAAAAATAAATCAAACTGATGTATTTCCAGCGCGACATGCCTATTTCTTTAACATGAGAATTATATTACGCCTTAATAAGCCGCCTCCAGAACTCATCATTATTATTCAATGATATCGGAAGCAAGGTATCGGTAAAAAAGATTTATTTAAAATTTAATAAAGATATATTTATACAAACATTGCGTTGAATGTCATAAGTTAATGCTCCTTTTGTACGCCGTTTAATTCAAATAACTCCGATTATATTATTTGCTGATACAAGAAGTATAGTATATTCATAAAAAATGATGATTTACAAGAAATCGTATTATACAATACTTGTTATTGACCTCTTTTGGTATCCCATTTCTGCCTTGTTGCACAAATCATACCATCAGTTATGCAATATTATATAAACGTATTTAACTAAATCAATAAGGACATTATATTTTTTAATTTTGTAAAAAAAATCAACGTCGTAATATATAACCTTCTTGTGTCATTATTAATAAACAATTAATCGTGATTATTTTGATTTACGCCTAGATTTAGAAAATATTCGCTACGTATTCTTTGGATGTAACTAAAAGCAATATTTAGATTCAAACAGCTCTTAAATAAGACAGCATTTTAATATTAAATACGTATTTGTGTATTTGAAAATTTATTCATAGTAGTTATAAAAGAATGAAATAGAAATGGATATACACGGAATCAAACTATATATATCTGTATACTTTTTACTATCTTTCACCAAACCTATTCTTGAAGGTCTCTAGTTCATCGAAAAGCTTGTCCCATTGTAAATGCTTTTTAAATACTGTAATGAGTATATTATGAAAATTATAATCTTTAATACCAAATGTGACTCATTTTATGCGTCATAGCTCGATAACAGTGTATAATAATAATTATGAAGATGTCAGACTTTAATAAGAAATGCTCGACTAAGCAAGCATAATAGCTTGAATGATTTCGAAGACAATACCAATATCCTTTGGGTGCAGCACTGAGTGGAACAGACCATGAACACAAGCACTCATAATTTATTCCATCATGTATATAACCCGAAGATTTTAGGACAATTTCCGGGAAATTTATTATTTCTTCCAACTATAGTGAGCCTATCATGAAAATTTTTCAATCTGCTTCATTGAAATTTTTGTCGTGCCATTCAATATGTATCAATCATGACCTAACATAAATTATTTAATGCTATGCATACGTTTTATTACGTATATATTTTATTAGCATAAAACATTAATTCAGGGGTTCAGTTTCTTAAATGTAATTTCTTTGATAAACATACTTTTCAGAGTATGTTCTAGACACATATATTTTGTATGCAAATTATTAGTTGTTAATATTTGTTTGAGATTGCTTTTTGAATATATCCTGTTATTTCAAGGTTGCCGGTATATAGTTTTTATTTAAAATTAATCGAACAGGTTGTCCAGGTAAGGCACAGTTCAATGGAGGTGTAATCAGTGCTATTGAGAGTCGTCACCTGCAGAACTCGTTATATTGTCGACTATGTACTGAATCACCCATTCAATTCGTGAAAACCGAATTTAAATAGCTCCATTTCTAAAGCAACCGGTTCTTTGGTCATTATCGAAGTAACTAACAACTGTTATGGTTCTTAAGATATTAATTTTACAAACAACGAGAATCTATATCCTGTTTAAACATTGCACTATTTAAGTTAAGTTTAGTTCAATGTAGTTATTATAATATTTATATCCTGGACACACATGTTTTGATATCCGATACAGTCAACATTTAATTATGTACTGCGATGATATTTACTATTTATAAAAAGTATATATGTAAGTAATTTGTATCATTGTGTAACAGTCGAGCTAAATAAGGGAATAGCTATAACAAGCAAGCTCTTGACCAAATATTACATGTGGCCTCATATTATATGCATGATGTGATTAAAGTATGAACAATAGGGAAGTTATTAATTAGTAATTAATTAACTATAAAGGGTAATTGTATAAAATCGTATTCGTATAATAATTAATCGTGACTTTTAGTTAATCTGTTTAATTTGATTATTATAAATATTTTAGTTTATTTATTAATAATAATTAATTTCAGGAGATGTGGTGCTTACATTTACAAGATACTAATTTAAACATCGATTTGAATAAAGGTGTCTAAAAAATAATTGTAGCTACGCACCGTAGCATATACATTACGCTACATTATATAGCTACGAAGCTACAATACGTGATAACAATCGAATTAAACAAACCCTTTGGACGAAATAAAAGTAATACAAAAATTTGGAATAACGAATTCCATCGGTAGGCTGTATACACCGGATATAGTTGTACGGCCGGAAACACTTGTTTGAACGCAATTGCAGGTACGTTCCCATCATTATAAAGCGCATTACTTCAGAGGTCCACAGGACCCTCACACGTGCAGTCCCTTTTAATGTAAGCTTCAGAGCATGATCCGGTTTTTATTGCGTCGTTCATCACGACCTCAATCATTGCACAACATTTCCCGGTCGATTTTACGATTTAATCTTGAATTATGTGAAAAATTTATATCAGATCGAATTCGAAGCGTTGGTTATGATTTAAAAAGTATCAGTAAATTTTTGTATTCCAAAACTTTACTTTACGCGAATACAATATTAAATATTCCAAATGAAACTGTGTGTTAAACATTCCCCAATACCCACTTACACATAATAGAATTGGTTTCATAATTGTTTTATTCAAAATTAGACTGGTCTTGTTTGAAATAGTTTTAAATCACCGAAGGAAACATACAACTATGCTCGTGATATATATATTTGTAGCTTGTAATAATTGGAAATGTAAGCAGCATCGGTCAGAAGTGTTCTAGATAAATTCAGTGAGAAGTGTCGGGTTATTAATCAAACAATGGGCATTCTGTGAAATAGTATGTCGGCGAGATGCTTGATAAGGGTCCGGTAGCGATACAAACGACTTTCGGCCACTGACTCACTATCGTGTTTATAGTTCAATGGTTTTGAATAATTGATCGTGTTATTTCGTATAGAAATGTATTCAAAATATTAAACCCTTTACATGTTGCACGTTTAAGAATATTTAACGACTGTAACAAGATTTTTTGTGTCTCAGCTTTTTAAAAACATTTGAATTATCAATTTTTTGAGGCAAATATATTGTTGCGTCCGTGATTGACAACTCCTTTTACTTGATGATGATGATGATTTAATAAAGGATGTTGTGTCCTTGTTTGACACTTTTATTGCTTGATGAAATACCCTATGATTTGGGTGTGCGAGAACGCGCGATCGTCTTGATTAATCGATGCGAACTAAACTTTTTATGGAATAATTAAATTTCATTATTTACGCGGGCGCGTCCAAAATGCTGACCCCTTTAAAATACTAAAACTGCTTAATGTACGATATGGATCGTACATATATAATCTACTTTTTACACAAAATAATTGCTTCGCTGGGTGTGAAGTATATAATAAAACAATCGCTCGTTGTTATACAAACTGTTACGAATCGAAGATCATACTTTTCGGCTTATTTTTATGTTGTTAGAATACAAACATATGATGACTGTTTATGAATAGATATATATATGTTCCTTTTTTCTTTTAACACCCCATTGCTATTGGTGCAGTGTTCATACACTTATGAATTTGTTGCTCAATCCGGATGCCACCTCCCGATGCATGCCTTCATAAAGGCATTTCGTCTATTTAAAGACATCCTGTTTAGGGAGTCTCCTCGCACGTGCGTCGTCGCAAGTGTCCTGTTCACCGACCTGTCAATTACTGTCACCCTCACCTATCTCATGCGACAATGTCTGAACTGATAAACGTTGCATATCGGTCTACTTCGCAAACAAGAAACTTTCTTCTAATAATACTAGTGGACGTTTCTGCACAACCATATTATGTTACCGACGTAATTCTCTAGATATTGCGTTCATATACTATTTGCAAGTATTTAAAATATGTTCCTTAGTTGCATAAATTGATCACATTTTTACAGCTGACTTGAAATAAACCATCTAAGAATCGTGTTTGCTTTGCATCCAAATAGTTTTGAATTATAACTATCAATACTTTATACATAATATTTTTATTACATGAATTGTTGTTGTTGTACACTTTCATTTCATTACTACTTTATATTTTATCATAAAAATATTTATGTACAAAATGCAAATTATAATACAGAGGGAATTCAATACTCTGAACTGAGAACACCCCGTGATATGAGTCTCCTTGTATCAGTTTTCAGCAATCTCGTCCCTCAGTGTATGTGTAACGAAAGTTCATTTAAATCATATGCCAACTCTCACATACACATCAGCACCGATATGATGCATAACGCTCGCGATGGCACTGATATCGCAAATTGAATGAGTAATTAATGACCTTTCGTTTAACAAAGGACGCATTGATTTCAAATGTTTATCAGATGAGCACGTCGACAATATTGTTTCAAGCACAATACGTGGCGATTATACAGTGCAGTGATGCGGATATAAGCAGTCATTTGAGACAAAAACAGGCGTGGCCGCCCTCAAGCACGGAAGCTAATGGCTCGTACACACTTGTGATTGCTACTTAATAAAGGGGAAGAATATATGACCAGAGAGACAGTACGAGAATTTATAATCTATGTGGATAGGAATTTTTTTATGATATCTGTAGCCACTCAAACCTAAAAAAAACTAAGGGACGTTGTTTTCCGTGTTATAATAGAATTGTGTTTCCTAATCAAATGTGAAGCGCTTTACATTCATCATCAGTGTAATCATAGCAAAATATTTTACATATAGCAGCCACTTTTGTGTTAGTTTGTGGAGTAAAAGAATATAATAAGTAGTTCATAAGTTCAACAGTCGTAATGTTTAATGAGATGAAAACAATTAAGAGACCGTATCAAACTACTTGCTTCAAGACGATTTGTAATCGATACATAAAATTCAATTGTAGTATAGGCATTAAATCGCAAACGCTTGTATTATTCTATTAAAGATAATTTACACTTTAATAATGGATACCACCTGAGTCTTTGTCCTTAAATGTGTCTTTGTACAATTGTCAAAATAATTCATCAAACTTATACTTTATTCATGTAGATTTATTTAATATTATTACTGTGATAAAACTCAATTAAAAACATGCCGATATTATAATATCGACATGTTTTTTATATTATTTTTTTTTTTTTTTTTTTTTTATTTTTTTTTTTTTTTTTATTATTTTGTCTAGAAGGCTTATAGTTTACCTTAGAGTAAAGCCGGGTAATTCCATAGTCAAGGAATGAATCGAATCATGCGGATAATTAGATTCTACTGTGCGTGAAATCATATCTTGTTGCAGAATATGATGCAATTGCCATTTTAACCAGAAGTTATGATTTAATAGTTTTAATAAGTGAAAAAAATTTCATTTAATTTATAAATTAATAGGTAATAAACTTTTAAAATTAATCGTGTTATTCTATCTTGCATGCAGTGTAAACCTATATTAAGTCAGACTTTTGTATGTATCCTTTATTATTGTCTAACTTACATCATGTTGTAAAGTTTAACTTGTTGGTATACCAAAAAATATTAAAAACAAAAAAGATCCTTTGTATTTTCAAATTTATTTAAACAAGTAATTTCTCTCCAAACATACTAGTACATTGATCCGCTCATACCTTCAAACTGTACGGAGATGAAGCCGGAACTCAACTTTCACCTGCGCGTACGCTATCCGGGGTGTAACCCGTACCCCTCACAAAGACATTTCGAGACACCGGTGACAACCCTCGTTTAGGAGAATAGAGCAATGACCCGATCTTCCCCTCACTTTTAAAAACTATCGGAACCACATGTTACTCATATTTACTGTATGTTCTATAAATGTATGTATGCTTGTAATTTAATTCGAACAATCTCTCCTGAAGCTTTAAAAACATGCTGCGAAGTCCTGGATAAGGCAAAATTGACTGAACTGACAAATATCAGCACATTGACTAATTACTAATAATTAGACTGTTTTACACAGAAATTTATAAGCATAAGCAAAAATTTCAAGTGACATCAAAAATATATGATTTTTAATACGCCAAGTACTGCCCGACTTATAACTTAGTATCTATCATTGTTATTGCAATTTAAAATGCCATAATAAGGCGACGCCAATTCGTCAAAGCCCACGGTCACGGTTCATAAAGATTAAGAAGTACAATTACAAGTACGAAACGGTGCGGTAACCGCAGCATCGATTTCATTGTTTCATCCGCAATCATTGATGATTAGTTTGCGCAAGTCTACCTCGGTGCCCGATCCAATTATGCAAGTGTCTCGACTAGAAAATGAGATGGCCTGTGCGATATTTGAACACGATTGATTTACTTACGTAACCGATGCCGGAACAAAGGTACGAATTAAGAATACGTTTGAATAACTCGCTTTAAGCAGGTGAATGTAAACTCCAAGTTTCTGAAAATTGGAAATTATATATCAAACAATATATTTAGTTAGTTTTAGTGCAGTACTACAGAAGGAATGGTGCCCTGGTAGTATAGGTTGTGTGAATCAGGTAATGGTTTTATTTTTTTTAGAAAATTTGAATGCCCCGGCAACTAGCTGGTACGATACGACGTTACGACATTTAGTTAACCAAAAATTTATTATGAATACAAAAACATTTGCAATAAATAAAACTCTCTAATGACTCATGAAGATTTAAACAGTTGTCTCATTAGAACTCGAGAGCGTTGGACCTAAGCCCACTTTGTAAGACATAATTCGCAAGCCTACAGTTGGTTACGGTACACCTACATACAGCCGTAGTATTCGCGTGTCACATTCAATCATTTCAAAGCGCCACCGACCGGTCCCTTGTATTATTACAAGTAATTAGACCACTACCTTTATAAGAGGTGATAAATTTCTTGGCTAACAGGCCTAATTCATAAAGCTAGCGGAATGCCTTACTGCAAATTGAAAATCATTGATGTAACTAAATTAAATAGCATACTTTCATTTACCTAGATATTCTAACATAAAGTGTACTTTGCAAGTTTTAATGAAAGTGCATATTTAAACGATAAAGGATTATAATTGTGATATTCAAACATGAAAATAATTATTTTCATAATTACATACCTTGCCTAGATTATAGAACCGCTTTTTAAACAATTTTGAAAGCGGCGATTACAATGCATTGTATTGTAGTGAGTTGAAATTAAAAAATAATAATACTCGGTTAAATATATCGATAAGATAGTCAGGTGCACAAACTATTGACAATTGATATTCGATTGCTAGCTCAATGTAATGAATCAACAATGATTTATAGGCCAACAATAAACTTAAACAATTTCAAATTGTTCTATCGTAGCGACATGGCGCTTTGTCTGCGAAATAAACTAGGCAAAGATAATTTCTGTTGTCTCTATAACCAACTGGTACTATGAGTCAGCCATGACTGTTTAATTCACTGCCAGTAAACTTGTCTTGTACACGCGTAACTACAATCACAACAATTTATAAGCAATATGTTTCTAGTTTATATTTATTGATTTACACCAATTGAGACCTCAATTTAAGCGAAGCAGCAGTGATTAATCTTACCAATGATCGAGAAAACATTGTGTAATGACTGTGCCATTAAATCTCATTTCTAGGATTACGTACATAATTGTTACCACATAACGCCCCAGGGGTTTGTTAACGTTTTTATTCCTCATTAATAGTCTGTAATGGCTTGTCCTTAAGAAATGAGTTTGACCGATATTTTTCTTAATTTATATTGAATCTTATCTAAAATATTTACGAAACTCTAATAGACAATCTACCAGAAATACTCCGTAAACACTCCACGCATGCTTCATGCCCCGACAGCATCCTCAGGATGTTGCCTCTACGAACGTCCTTAGACAGCACTTCAGCACTTTTGTAATTAAAGTGTGTTATAATTATTCCTATTCAATATTTGTATATACCTTTTATATGTCTGATCTGACTTTTAACCGTATACTTATGGTTAAAAGATAATATGTTAATTTTGACCTAACGAATTCAAAAGAAGCGACCACACGTCACCTAAACTAGATAATCGCGGGGGCATGTACCTGTTGCGTTGCGCTGCTGACCTTTCATGGAATATTCGTCTTGTAATACACAATACAAGTTTATCAGAACGCATTATGAGCATCTCCGCTTCCAGATGAGGCGATAGTGCTCGAGTCACAAAAGTAAGGCACGGAATACTGACGTGCGGCCTATGAATGTGTGCTCCTGTTTTCCAAACTTGTCTATTGTGAGTGATAGAGAATTATATCAGTAACAAATACTAATTATTATAGCATTTAGTCTTTGATTTGATTTATATAGAAGTATACTCAACTAAATAGCAAAAATCTGCCTTTGAAAGTCTAATTAATAATTTTCACTAAAAACCGAGTAGCGAGAATAACAAATGTGACAATGGATACATTTTCGTGTTATTTTCAGTCCCAAGTTGGTGACAGTGAGCTTGTAGAAATACTTTTCAATCAAGTATTTAAATCGTAATGGCTCGTTAAAGGAACGTTAGTAAGTTTGAGAATCTTAGTTGTAAAGTGATCTGCGCTGACCTTTGTACGGGCCCTGTCGATCCTCTTTGTCTGGTTGCTTGTCAGCGTAAGGAGGAACTCTTTCTCTAAAAGAAAGTAGAGATATCGTATTGTTCTCACTTCAAGTTAATTCAATAACGCTATTTGTTTGCGATGAATAGCTTTTGTAATCTATCATTTTTTACTTAGAACAGGTGTGGTTGGGAAGTATGGTGGTTTTAGTTGATGTTAGCTGAGCAGGTCTATCGTTATTTTTTATTCTATTATTTGTTTACACTTAAACAGTAAGATTAAAAAGCATAGTTAAATATCATCGGATTATATATGTTCTCACTCGAAACATTTCGAAACATTTAATCGTAAACAGGAAGACCATGTTTAATAAAGTTAATAGTTTAAAATTAAAACCATTTGAGTAATGATAACAATGATATTAGAGAATTTCGAAAAAGGTTCTATAAACCTATCATTACTGTAAATTTCCGTCACTTTTTCCACTAAAGGTGTTATTTTGTCCCATCTAAACAAAGTTAGCGAAGTGGTGTGATTAATAAAACGATAAAATTCCAATACAGATTATAGTATTTTGATTTTAAACGAATGATGAAAAGGTGTCGGAAATAAACTTAAAGCAGAGACCATAAAGTACGTGAATGTAGTTTGAACCATAGAGTATAGAAAGGTGACAGCGTGTGATCCTCCTTGATTCGTGGACACGCATCGAAATAAAGATTTATAAAATCATTCAAATGCAAAGTTAGACTTTCTTATTCAAAAATGGAACGCATAGGTGCATGACTTGCAAGTGTCTCCTCCGTTTCCTTTAAATGTGATAATGATGTCATTTTTATTATTCAAATGTAAAAACCGGAAGATATTTGTGCTATTGATATGTGAATATGTAATATATCTACTTTGTTATTTAATAAATTAAGAGATGATTATTAAGCCAACTCCCTATTCAAAGAAACGTTTCACTGTATAATCAATTTAGGTTAAACCGAAGCTTCGAAGCTATTACTTTAAAACCGTAATAATTAACAGCGTACTATTAAAATGCTGCGTCCGAGATGTTTAATATCTCCGAAAACAAAGCAGGTATCACATATGGCGTTTATAACAACGGCTAGACGGTTGATCCAGACAGATGTGCCAATTTCGTGTCACCTAGCCCGTTACCAATTATAAAACTTTGATGGTCAGCTGGGACTTTTTTTATGCCCACCTTTATGCGTCTGCTGACCCATATGTTTCTTTCACTGAGAGTTAATAATAGACTAATATAGAGGAGCTAAATTAACAGTAGATACTCGTACGGATTGCGAAGTATCGTTTTGTTTTTTTTTGTACGGCTATTAAGGGATTTATAAATATAAATTCTTATATGTACGTCCATACCTGCATCCGTATGAGCTATAAAAAGAAAACCATCATGATGGCCGTAATACTCACAGCTATCTATATAATAATACCAAATATACTATATACGTATACGTATCCTACGAAGTACGATTTAAACAATATAGTAATGTCGCTCCGTGAAAGTGAAGCACAAGTGGCGATAATTCTTCCGCGGTGATAAACGGCGACATTAATAAAGGTAAAGAAATAAAAATTAATTCGCGAATTCCTTAAGTTATTGGCACAAAAAGGGAAAATTTAAGACGTGCCAAGTCAGACAATGCTCGCTGGTGTTAATCTTGCGATCAATAACTCTCTGATTACACATTCATGTAATACCTCGTACTTCACAATGATGCTGTTGTACACTTTGCAGTTCAGTTACATATTTACGTCGCTACACACATGGGAATGTTAAATTGTTTTAGCAGCATAAAATAACTATAATAAAACACTATTTATGCTATTCTGTACGTATATTTGATGTCTTGTTACTTGCTTCTTTTATATTGTGATTTTCGGCTAATCTATAGAAAATTAAGCCATCTAGAGATGTCCTCATGAAACAGACGTTTTCATCTCAAATGGTACAAATCGGTTTGTTATTTTATCGATCCTACATAGCTAATTATAGATACATAACTTTTTATAGCCTTTTAGTTGAATTGTGGATAGGGGAATGCGCATCCTGCACTCGCACGTGGCAAACACGAGGCCGGAAGTGCTGTAACGTACTCACTTATCACGACCTTCGCGAATTGCTATCTCACACTCCCACACTCATTATGTAACAGGACCCTTCTCAGTTTGTATCCGATACTTAATGGTGGATGACTTTGTTTATTTCCCAAATAAGTTAAGTGCAATTTATTTTATGTAAAAAAAAATTAATGGTTGTTAGGTCGTTGTGCTCATTCATAGGTTCAACAATTTAAAATGTTGTTTTTTGTCGTTGATACAAACATGTAACCTCCTGCATGAATCAACGCTCATAGATATTGGGGTTATAGATTAAAATATACTCGTTGCAAACGAGAAAGACCTATAGTAAATTTAGCAAAATATACAATATTTTGTTTACGCGAATATCAGCTACGGTATAACTTGCAAAAGAAATCATTTCAAACCTCATCGAAATAAAGAGATTTACATAAAGCATTTGCATCTTTAACTCTGTACATAAAAGAGTTAAAGATATATTTAAATATAATCAATGGATTTTTCAGTATTTAAAATAGTTATTGCCGCACCGTTATAGTATTTTATATGGACAATGTATTTCAAGTGCGGTTAACAGGTACGCTGTGTTTTCAATAAATATTTGTCTCAGCTGTGGCTCATCTCTGTGGACTGTTAAAAGGAAGACAGCATTTTGAATGCACCAAACCGACACGGACGTTGTAATTATGGCTGTCTAACAACATCGATATATTATAGGCGACTATCATATTTGCATAGGCACTGTTGACAAAACGCAGATAAGAGACAGGTTGTGCTTATCTTATGTTGAGGACATCCGCACGTCTCACTGGCTCGGACGTGCGCTATCAAGCCAACATAACATCTAAGCAAATTAAATATCGGCCACTATTATAAATCTCAGATAACCGTTCGAATGTCATTATATACAAATTTTACAGGTTAGTGGAGTGCGAGGTTATTTAGTTAGGCAGAAATAGAGTAACTTTATTTAGCAAAATTTAACAATTAAAGTAAAATAATATGATGGCTCATGCTAATTGGACAGCATTTGTATCATTCCACAGATGTAAAATGTAATTTCGTCATTTGAATGTGGCACCAACAATGATATCGCCATGAACATTTTGAGTTTCATATATAGTAAAATATATGAAGTATAGTAAAAAATGCTTAGGAAAGTGAAGATTTTGACTGCCTCATTGGAGGACACAGACCTTTATTACAAATACCATGTCACGTTTTAAGTAACGTGCAATATCTAATTTTTCTGTTCTTCAATGAATTGGCAGCGGAATTGCAAAAATGTGCATGCTCCGAAACACGTGACTGTATTTACTATTTCGGGTTCACGAGGGCTTTGACCTGAAAATTTTCAAAGAGTTTTTATTTTACGAAAAATAATTTGCAATGCCGTATAATGCAATCACAAATAGTTTACACATAATTCTCAACCACACTTAATAAATGTGGTTTACCTGACATATCTTACGATTGTATGTAGGTTTAGATTATCACATGATCTTATCCCGTGAACAAAGTAAGGACAGGTACTCAGCATCCCAGTTCGTCACGGTTAAACACAACACGATTATTCCTTTGAACAATAAACCTGTTGAGAACGAAGATATTTTTTCCGAAACGTTTTTTTCGTTCGCATTCAAAATGTTTAATGGAATTTCGCATTGCGCCATTCTGCTTTGTACAACGGAATGTGGATAAAATCAACAACACACTAAATCACATACCCGAATATTCAATAGCAGGATAAGACTGAATTAAGAAATAATATTATTTTAACAAAGCTATCACTGATAAAATCTGTACGAGAATGATTTAACGGCTTATTTTAGTTTTACACGCGAAATTAATAACATTGAAGTATAATTAATGTACACACAATTCCATTATGATATGTGAAAATAATCAGATTATTTATGTGTTTGACTCTCAAGCCAGAGGTTGTGTGATCGAAACCCGTCTGTTGATGACATTTTTTAATTCTTGAAAGGTACAGTACTGAAAACGTTGAAGATTAGATTTGAAAAACGAGAGCGTGTATCTGGTATAAAAGCTCAATTTTTTTTATAAAAAGGGGGAAAACAGGCGGGGAGCCCCCCCTTTTACGCCACCCCCCCCCCCCAGGACACTCGCGAGCCAGAGGGCTCACCAGTCGTAGCCGGTTGTTTATACGCTCTTTAAAGTTCCTAAGTTTGAATTATTCGTTAATAACGAAAATAAATGTTTGACTTCTCAACTAATACATGCCAGTTTAGATTAGAAAGGTATTTCTACGTCACACACGTTGACCGTAAATACGATGCAGTGTGCACGTTCTTTGCATATCTGAATCTACACACGCGGCGGCGCACTATGCTTCCTGATATGGGCAAAAATTGAAACACGGAGAGTACATATCTGAGTAGGCCCCAGCCTACACGTAAAACGTTTCTTGCTTCATGCTTTCTTTATATACCTTTCTTGTGCTAAATCTTTTAAGCGCACTAGACTATAGTGTTGCCTCTTTGTATGCGAAAAGAGACGGATGATGTTTACTTAAAACGGTGATTTAATTGATTAACGGTTTATGATTATAAGGGTAAAAATACACTTTATTAACGGATTTAAGTTATGTATTTTTGCAAAATTTAAATATATTTTACATTATGTTAAATTTTTCCGACGTTTCGCGTACTTAACAGCGTGCGTGGTCACGGTAGACGCACGCTTTGTTCGAATAATTGTTAGTAAAGTGTTTTTCTTTAAATGAGTAAAAATAGCCAAAGTGAATTGCAAAAACTGTTTTTTTGTAATTTATAATAAAACATGTAAATTAAGGTAAGATATTCGAGTAACTCAACCTGAGACTGCAGTTTTTCTTTGCATTGACAAAACTATCTTATTTCCATATAAATAAAACTTTGAGGTAAATACGAATCTATAGTTTAAATAAAATGATTTTAGCAATCAAGCGTGATTTTTGCAAAAACCACGGACTAGATTTAGACGTACAACAGCTAGCTATTGCATCTGCATTTTATATGCAGATCAGACACATTCGCGTCTACCTGATTTTGTAATCCCACGCTCGGCGCTAAACAGGTGCGCACCTGAGTTAGAGCACTTTTTCTTTGAGCAAACAAAACGATGACATGCTCAAAAGAATGGCCGCCATTCATGAACGTGGAATGCCTTTATGTTTATTGATCACGTTCCGTCTCGTTTTTTACTACATCTCATTACATGATGTAGGTACGATGTGCAAGTTATAGTGATCAGTAACATTGGAATATGTAATATCGTAAAAAAATAAATGAAGAGATAAGAAATCGTAAACTTGTAATATATGGCTTTAGAGTGTGATCTGTGTCCAATAATAAATAATAAAATTACGTGTCGATACTTTCGTTTATTATATATCGAACGTGTTCATAATAATGTATTACATATATGTTATGTTATCTGTTAAAATAACTTTAACTATCTGATATATTACGGTGCTGCAAAAGAACACTAGCAGCTTCATAACATCAGCTTATGAAGCTGCTAGTTTGTTTTGTATGTTCTGTATTTCATAATTAATATTTTCTTAGAGCTGCGAGAGTCGATTCGATTTTCTCTTGCGCCACCAAAGAAGAGTACGGAACGAGATTTACCCACTCACATTAAGGCATTTAATGTTATTATTAAATAAAAATAGCAATACTTATTAAATTTTTATTTAATAATTTGCTACTATAGTGTAGATGTTTGCTATCCATAAAATTTTACCATAGTTGCCACTCTACTAGTACGTATTCATATCAATGTGAAATTTGAGACATGAATGTAATTATGTCATATGTGACCTAATAATGATGTCTGAGTCAGCACACGTGACATTATAAACATGTAAATACTAAATTCACATGTTTAACATAAAGCCCTATTTTTTAAAGGACAGTTGGAGGTGGCCAACGAAGTACTCCATGGTGGTGACTACCATAAAAGGCAAAAGTCAGTGGTTAGAGGAGGCCAATAGCTGAGGGCAAACTGATCTACGCGGTCTTGAGCATTTTAATGATATTATTAAAGTCACAAAAACTTGATTTGTCTATAAACCTATTTTATTCTTTTTCACGTTCATTTACTTTATATTAACAAATGTATCTACTGAAGCACCAACATAAAAATCTGTTTTATTCCCCCATTTGGTTTTCTTAATACCTTTTTATAATACTTAAATATAGATTTTTTTAATTGTAATTGTGTAATTGTAGTACACTTATTAATTGTAAATACATGCTTAAATTATCCAATTAAATCTGTATACAATCTGACAAGACATCGATTAGTTTAGTAAAGATAGGTGTGTTTGGAACGAATTATTCCATAACAACAACAAACTGAAGTGTAAGTAACCTTGAAATATTTCGGACGAGATAGATTTTCCTGTTATTTATTTTGTGTATATTTGCTTGTGTATAAGGAATATCATAAATAAACACATCGACAAGTCGCACTATTAGCTTTATACCATTTTATCGATAAATTTGTTCTCGATTTAGTCCCATGATGATAAACATAACCTTGATCTACACTGATATATCGAGGATCGTATACCACACCCTCCTGAAGTTGTTGGATAATATATTTCGAAATCAGTAATAAATCGAAACAAAAGATTTATTCCATAGACATGGAATATATGTAAATCAAGGAATAATTGTCGGAGCGAGATGGGTATTAGAAGCAATCGTGATAAGTATTCGTAGAATATTGGTCCGTGACCCACTGAAGGTAGCTTGACTTAAAGTTGTTGACAGTAATGAAAAATTTAATCAATTATTTGATTTTAGATAACGAACATACCATTGATATTGAAAAAGGTGTGTTGGGATTTTGCAAGGTTATCATGCGTTACATAATCCACATTATGGTACTTTCCCACACGAATTACGTTTTTACGATCTCCCATGATTCAATGCATTTGTACCTGCCTCGGGTGATTTTGATTCTCACCCAGTTTCGTGAAGTGTCATGTTACAATGCTTTCTTTAAAGGTTTCAAAATTGAAAAGAAAGTTGGATTTAATGAATGGAGACAAGGTGTATGTCACATGTCATTTGCACAAGAAGAAAATGGGTTTGTTTTATAGGTCTCGTAATTGCTACTTGCTTACTTTCATTGATGTGTAGTAAGCCAGATCGGCCTTCTTCCCTGAGTAATATGACGAAATAAAATCTAGGTAAAATTTTTAAATTGGAATCATACTAAAATTTATTGAAACCCATATTGGGTTTTAATGAAGTAAAAAAAATGGTATAGAGATGAGATTTGCTTACAAAAGAGCGCGATTCTACTTGCAAATCATCTTAACAAAATCGACTGATATGCCTATTAAAATAATACAGTTTTGAGCGTTTAAAAATTATCTGAAGTCGTGTTGCATTTTGCTAAAATCAATACACCGATTGTTCTTTCTTACATCTAATTAATGTTTGGTGTGGGTTGATTTAGGTGTTATTGTGGTGTCGGGAGTGCAGCCGACGCTGCGTGAGCCGCTATCGGCAATCGCGTCCTGTTAATTACTTTCATTAGGGCCGATTGTCTTGCTTGATCAGGCTGATCACTTTGCCGCCATTTCATATTACAGTCGGGAACTATTAGGGGTAATGAACTAAATAATAACGAATGAAAGACATTTTTTGGTCGTTTATAGAGAGATTGCTTAATATATTAATAATTAACTGTAAAAATAGTAATAAATCAAATGTTATTTTATAATATATATCCCAATCGATATACGAAATCCTAATTCGAGAACAAAAACTTTGTCAAGTTTGTATAATTCTGTGCCTGTGAATAAAATGTAATACAGCCGATGCGTGAAGCGCATGCGTCAAAGTGGAAACTGTCACAGATGAACATATAACAAAAGATGATGTAATTAAACATGACAATATGCAACAGGAAATAGAATTAGAGATGGCGATATGACGCCGTTAGCAAAAAAAGATAAATATTACTGAAATAAAAAAATATAAACGTATCCTACGTTGACTGTTAAATTAGAATATCATTTAAATATGAAGATAATGTTATAGTTTTACATCAACTATTTATCTAATTCTTTATATATATATTTACAGTGTGCAATAATAATAATACAAATAGATACCTTACCGATATCTGTCCCAAATTAGTATATTTCGTAACGTTTCAATATTATCGCAATGCTAATTCGTATGACGTCAGGATTACATCCGCTTAGTATTGTGTTAGATGGGAAGGGCGCGGGGATAGGGCAGAGGGGGCAGGGGGTTTCAAAGCAATGATATCATAATTTTGATGACACAATCGTCGCTCCAGTGGCGCAATTGGTTAGCGCACGGTACTTATAAGACAGTGTTCGTGAGCAATGCCGGGGTTGTGAGTTCGAGCCTCACCTGGAGCATATCTTTTGTGTGTAGAATTTATTTTCCAGTTATGTTTTAATTTGTTCTTAAAACTTCTTATAATCATTGTATTTCTACTTGTCTTCGTTTATATTTTTTTTTAATAGCAGTAAATACATAATTAATATAATTTTAACTAACTTATAATTTTTTGTATACTGATAGTCTATAGATTTGATTATGTGTATAGAGTAGGCTTCGAAAATACTGGATCGATTCAAATTTAAATCTTCACTGAGTGATATATTTTCATTTTTTTTTATATATTAGTTAGACATAACAAATCCGACAACGAATGCGTTTTTTCGCGTTCCCGTAGGTCAGTACACTATACACTTTATTCAATGTGGGTGAAACCGGAGGGACCACCTGATATTCATATAAAGATTGCATCGCATAATATATTTATTATACATAAACGTTTCTTTACCTAAAAAAAGATTCACACTAAATAGTTAG
>CAVNZL010000141.1:5252500-5590000 GCA_963693355.1 Pontia daplidice | reverse complement strand
AGTTTAATACACAATTAGATGTTTTCCGTTTTTTCTTTGCAACCAAAACTAAAACTCTTCCACTTATTTTTATTCGTTTGCTGTTTTTATTTATTATTGATAATTCTTCTTTCTTATAATTATTATTCCGTATTAGTTACGATATTAATAATTGCAGCTCCAGAGGACTGTAAATACAGAAAACTAAAAGCCATCTTTAATATATTGAATGTGTAAATCAGCTCTACGTCGAAACCAACACAAACAGTTTTGCAACAAATCTAGGAATGATTCATGCACTCGAATTGAAACGTATCGTATTCTAGGTTACTAGTTAGGTGCACCTGACTAATTAGGGCTCGTAGCGTTATCCTCCATCAGGTTTATGTTACCACTTTGTCCTACTGACTCACTGAACCGCCTGTACAAGGTACTAGCAATCGCGATTTTATCCTTATAATCACTATAGTATAGTAACGTATGTAACAATATATAATTATATTATTATTTATATATATTGTATCAAAAATATATATATAAAGGTCGCCTCAGACTCTAGTTTAAATTTAAGCTTTATTTTTAAATAAAATTGCCTATATAATTTGATATAAATTTGTTTTGTTGCATAACTGCTCTGTTATAATGAAACTATATGACATTTAGTATGTTGTACATAGGTAAATTTTCATTGAATTACTATGTATATAAAATATATGGGAAAAGTACAGGGCAGGAGAAGGCCTGGCAGGAGGAAGAAGGAAGAAGTCGTGGTTGCAGAAATAGTTAGTGGGAGTTGATCGGAATTACATCCGCCGAGGAGCTCTTCCGTTTAGCGCAAGATTCCCGACGATTTAAATTGTTAACAGCCAACCTTTAGTCATAAAGTGGCACCACAAGAAGAAGATAAAATATATAAGATTTTTATTACTATGTATTTTACTTTATTTTTACTTTCGACACATTTTTACGTTTGTGGAGAAATCTTGTTCGTTATTTTTTTATCGCTGCCCTCTTATAAACTATGAAATTGAATATGATGCGGGTGCTTTATTTAGTCGAAACTCGGTAGTCTGAATTATTATTTTAAGAAACACTTTCAAGATTGTTATAGTGAAATGTTAAATCAAGCAGTAGAAGAAGGAAGAAGAAACAGATAAACAATTTTAACAGGAAATGTTGTGTAAATTACGTAATATTTTCCATTTCTTTCATCCCTCTATAGTGCCGTTAATATATAAGTTAATACGTCTATGTAAGCAGTCGATACTCGATACGAAGTATTTCAGGAAAAGTATCGTTAGTGAACCATACCAATATATTTTACGTGTTAGGTTAGCAATAGCAAATTGCTACTTTATCAAATGAATGCTCCAGACAAATAAATAATATTAAACGCTAAGCCAGTCGTAACTTAACATAATTGGCTTTCGCAACAAAGTTGTTTACGTGGAAAATTTGCGTATTTAAATCAGCGTTGACGTTTATCGTAACAGTAAGTTCAAAGACAATGCGTTGGCAGATCATTTGGGTATAATGCCGATACTACAGTGGTAGTAGGCAGAAACAGGAATCCACAGACATGAGTCAGTGGCGCGGGCGCCGGTCGCCGGTGGCGCAACATTTTAGTCTATGATTGTAGTCCAATCGCAGCACTGACCACATGCTTCGGAACAAGCTAGTTAAAAAGCGTATTAATAATTTAAAAACGAGCATTTCTATCCGTCTTTAAAAGCCCCAAATCGGGCTTTGCGACATTCAGTTCATTCTGAACTTGCGACAAAAAGGTGATTTATGTATAAAACCATATTAAGAGGTTATAAAACTTAATTAGGGACGCTCAATGCAATCAACTTTGCTTAATATATTTTAAGACACAATGAAATATAAGAGATTTCGATCATCATATATGACGTAACCGGTATTGTACATGGCTAGCCGAGCGTAATACGATATATTGATTTCTGACGTCGCCTAATGAATGCGGAGCACATTTCATTATTTCTCACGATATGTTTGGGAACGAGGTTTTTTCTCGTTTCATTTCTCTGGCAAACAATACAGTAAACGCGGATGGAGGGTTGAAAGTGCGTCGCCGGCCCTACTTTGGCAACAAGTTCCAATGCCGATGGCATTTTTATACAAAGTACCATTTAATATGTACATATTATACATACCTATCACTCAGGATATCAGAAGGTGATATTGCTTTAGTAATTCCAAGAAGCTCTCAGTGAAAGATGTATTCAATTCTAACATACTAACCTTCCTTAGGTTTATTAATACTGTACTGTAGGTGTAGAAGTAATTCTACTTCCCCAACATATAGGCTACTTATTTGATTGATTATTTTAAACTTGCTATATACAGTGCGTTTAAAAAGGATATCATAAGAGCCAACGAGCGTTCCCTGTAGTATAGCTGATCCCGAGTGCACCCCGTGTGAATACAACTTGTTGTTCAAACTAGTTCCACTTACAACCTGTTGAGTTACTTCCTCCTTTAATAATTATGCAAATATATTGCACTACATTTGTCTGCGTTTATTTACTGTCGCGTATTTACATAATCTTTACTCCTTGAAGGGTACATTCACTCATCAGAATCCTTTGAGATGTTTCCTTTGAATATGAGGCCTACTTACCTGATCTGGGAACTCATACGGTTACAATTAAAATAATTATTGTACCCAATAAAGGGCTCGCCGGAAACTGCTACCTGTCTTGTGGGAATTGACAGCGGATGTTGCGAAAGGTGGATAGGTTTTTTACGCGGCTAGAGATTTACAAAAGTTATAGAATTTGAGGATGATTCCGTCTCCAGTTCACACTGAAAAAACGCGCACATGTTTTGGTTACAAACTCTTTTTTACTGTTAATTCGAAGCGTGTTTTGGAGATGATGCGTGAGAATTTTGCTTTTGAAAAGATAAAGTGTGAATGAATTACGCGTATTACTGAGCGATGACATCGGATGTTCATCTCCACCACATAATACTAAAACAGCCACGCTAAAATCACAATAAATTTTCTAATCAATGTAAAATGTAACTAACACAAAGCCAAAGAAATTTCCCATTTAAAATTAATTTGAAATCTTTAAGGCGCTAAAAAGAACTCAAACTTAAAGTACAACAATTTATTGTGTATGTAGTCCATGGTCGTATTAAGAATTACCCTAATATCTAAATAGAAAATCTGAACAGTGCACTCACGGTAATCGTAGCTCGACATCGTTTCGCTATTAAAATAATTCGAATCACTTAAGCTCATAGAAAGTTCAGTGACTTTGTTTTTGTTATCTATATCATAATAAGGTATTAACAATATAAAAGCAATCTATCATTTAAAATTAATACGATCAGTGATCGGCGCGGCGCGGCGCGACGGATCGGAGATATCTGCATAGCTCGGAACGGCGGTTAATCAGGTGGCCCGTTACTTTACATTGTGCTCTCAGTGAGTCGAACCCAACGAAACAGGTTGCCCCAATGACAAAGGAGCAGATTCCAAGTGGCCAAGTCCCACATAATAAATAGAGCCGCGAAAAATCCGCCGTCGGCCCACCTACCTAGAAGTGTTTTAATCGGTTATACACTTAGTACTGTTATTAATGATCCAAAATACGGTGTTCATAAAAACTGTTTTGATGTAATCATTAATGATTTTAAGAAATCATTAGTTCCTCGGCGGGAATACATGATGGGTTGAAGAATTTTTTTATAATGTCTCCTGCGTTGGCAAATGTAATCAATTGCTAATTTAATTCTCAACAAATTTCTAACGGGCAGGTAGCCAATCGGATATTAAGTGTATCTTGCTCTCTTCACGTGAAAGAGTCAAAAAAGTTATTGACTTAAAAATATCATATCAATTCGATTTCATCTAAGATCAGGGTGGCCTCCTACGAATAAAACTAAGATACTAACAATTAGTCCATAAGTGGTTTGTTGGTGTGTATTTCCCACAAACAAGTTTTCCTAAAATAGCAATAAACTTGGTTAATAGCCGTAGAACTGCATAAACAATCGACTTTCATTTAGGAACAAGGAGCCGTACGCCACCTGCGCGCGCCCCAGACAGACCCAACACTCAATACTGCCCGAACAATGCGCAGCGGCTGTACCAATTACCATTGTTGTAATGCCTGCACCTGATTTAAATTACTTTACTCTCGCAATATTATAGAAACAAACAAATAAAATAGTAGAAACATCTGTTTTTAATCTCACGGCGAATATTACTGTAAATCTTCTGGAAATGGACAAGGCTAAATCCATTAAACGCTTCTCACGACAGACAAATTTCTAATGAACTAAAATGACTTAAATATTACACTATGTAATAGTGTGCAGCTTTCTATACTACGATATATAGTCAACACATTCAACATGATATATCGAAATGATTCCTTCGAATACAAATGATGCCTTTGACTTACCTTGGCTTACGACTGGTGGAATATAGCAACCGGAAGTAAAACGATCCAAGAAAAGTCGCTCGGCGCTGTTGCTATAGCAATAAAATTATGCATATCCAAATAGTATTTCAAGTAACTGTTGAATCTACGTGCGTCGTAATGCGTTGTAATTTTTTAAATCAGATACGGCAGAGTCAATCCGTTTTGAAATAAATTACACAGTCTTTTATAATATTTATGCGTGTAACACCCCGACCAAAAGGGTTAAACACAGCGGAAATTGATTTAAATTGTGTTATTAATAATTTTTATATCCATGACCGTGTTTTTTACAATACCCGGTCCTAATGGAATTATTAGACGTTAGCGCCATCTTACATTTCGATAAAAAGTTAATTATATGGATCGGTTACATTCATTTAGTTTTGTATGGCTCGTATTTATTTTTAATTATAGAAACAAACTTACAATAGACAAGATTTATATGATATCAATAAATATTTTGAGACCGAGAGAATGGTTACTTTTAGTCATAATTATTAGGGAACAATTAAATAACATTCAAAAAAATTTACTGCGGTCGAAGACATCTAACTTCATGTATATTGAAGTACATAATAAACGTCTGAAGGAAATAGACGTAAGTAATTTTAGTATGGTTTTACCATTTTGCTTTGACGAAATACTTATTACAAAACATTATTCAATTAATTAATTAAAAGAGAGATTTTAAATTGTTTGTTTTCTTATCAAAATATAGGTCACCATAAATGTCTCACTTTCATATTATATTAAATAAACAAATTGCAATCTATAAAAACGTTCGCTTAGCGCACACTTTCACAACTCACAATATACCATAATCACACTGCCATAAATATTTAAACGTAGATAAATTGGTTATTGACCCATTTTTAATTTGGTGAACAAAAAACGTTAATTTAGGAAACAGTGTGTTGGCGGTCAATTATTGACCCAGCAGGCGTTATCCCGATTACGGTTCAACAGATGGTTATTTTTTATCAATCGGCCCGTGACGGGCGCTGAGCGGGGGTGAGTTAACCGTATAATTATACGTTGTTGCGCGCGCGCCGGTACAATTGGCCTAAACGAGTGTTTGCTTTGACATGCCGCCGCGATTGTCCACGTGTGCTCGTAACCCGTTCCTGCACCTTATTATGGAATACCATAGACATCTAGATATTCAACTCAACAGCTAATTGCTTAACCCAAGCGCTTTCTTTTTCGCCAAAACAATTTTCTAACGGCAAGGTTGCGATTAGACTATATAAGGACGAGACTATGTCGCTTTAATTATTACAGTCAATTTAATCAATTGTAATGTTTTTCACCACATAGTCAAACAATAGTAAAACAATAAAAGAAAAACAAAAGTATAGTTTCGTTTTCTATTAAAACGAATTATTTAGATAATTTATCATTGTATATGGCCGTCATTTAGAATAACTTGGATTTGTTTAAAGATGAAGAGATTAAAATCTTATAAAATGTATGTTCACCGAAAACAACAGTTAGACAGTTAGTTAGGCGACAAATTATTAGAATCAGATCAATCGCATTATTGTCAAGTCAACAAGTCATTAACTATGTGTGCCATCTTTTGTTTACAGTTATTAAAAACAAATGCCAAGGGCCACATCGATCAATCCGGTGTTGTCGCAAGTGATTCTTTATCGAGGAAGCCGAAAGTTGAGCCGCAACATCGTGATACAGAACTTAGAATCACAACCGTAAGACGTGGTGTCTGCGATAATCACGGCGACAATACATAAAACAAAATATTAATCTCTCGATCGTGACTAACGATTTGGATCATCGTTTCTTCATATGTAGGTCATAAGTCCAGATTACTGGATGTACTTTCAAATGAAGCAGAAAGTTGATGGCTCAGATTGAGTATTGACCGAACAGGTCACGCACCAATCGACCGATATTGCACGTTGACAATCGTAAATATGATTGATTTACTTTGTGCAATCACAGTTTAGTTACACTTTTAAAAAGCGGTTGTGGTATAATTCATTAAATCGTTTTGATATTTTACGTACGAATTTCTTTATTCTTTGCCAATGTCGATATTAAAGCGGTAAGTTCTTGGTACGAGTATGTTTTCTTTTCAATGTCAGTTCACTTTAGCTAACAATGTAATTTCATAATATTCGTAATTATTGTAATTGGAAATGCTTAGTGTATCTTTAAGTCGAGGTTGAAATTACAAATAAATTTGCAAAGATACACTAATAATATATCCATAATGTTTATATATAGTTTAGATAGACATGAAATGTGAACACCAATTATATTGCTTAGTTAATATGATTGTTCTTTGACTATACTATATTTCTATCAACAGGTGATCAATGAACAATAGCGTTATAAGGTGATGCGGCGAAAGCTCGTATATTAATATTGGACTTCATTTATCGGCAGGTGTTTGACCGTAGACCACATAACACCTATCTATATAATCTTCAATGATGACTCGGTACTTAGCACCTTGATGGATCGTTTTGACGGCTAAAATCGTTTACAAGGCTAATGAAATATAATAACTATTGATAGCATCTCTTTACTGGTATCGAACGATAAAAATATATTAATAATTTTAATGGTAACCTCCAGCGTAACTTTTGGTCTATTTTTATATAATTTTTACTTAAATATAATACCGACTGTAAATAAAAAGGTAAGTAAGTAGGTAGGTAAGTTTGTATCTCAGTAAAACTATCGTAAAATGTTGCTGTTAAATTTTTAATATCGGCAACTAAAAATATAGAGAATAAAAAATATATATGTAATTGGAAGAACAACTGGTCCATTTTACTGTGAGTTTCAAAAATATATATTCTAGAATATTGGATAACGCCAATTTAAATGAGTACCATTATTTAAATAAGCAGTAACTGAAAATTTTATTTTATATTTATTTTAAAAATCGAAAGAATAATTAATCTTTATCAGATCCCGCGTAATTAAATACGGTATCTCTCTGCAATGGCGTTGAGTAAGGTCAAGTACTATGTCAAAAGCATTTTTCGTTCTACACGACTTGCAACAATACGTTGCATAATGTTTAATTTCTCTCCACTTATTAAAGCTTATTGTTTTAAACGTATTGCTCCATAGTATCTAGGCTAGCGATGTGATAGATACAAAAGAAGCACGCGCCGCACCGGTTCGTTAGTGTAGCTGTTGAGTCACGGAACCAAAGATCACCTGACGTGCTACTTTAACATTAAATATACATATAATTTTATTATATACATCACAAATATAAGCCTGGGTTTAAATTTTTAGAAGGAAAATGTGATTAGAGACAGTTTATCGCTTAAGCTTCGAGCTAGCCTTTAACTTATGTAACGTATTTTATTTAAAAAAACAAAATGGTGAATTAGTGTAAAGTACTAAAATAATATTTATTTTCATATTCCTGATTTTAGTTAAAAACTTGCCCGGGTATAACGTATTAGGTTTTCAAATTATCTAGTCTTACTAAAATCCATTAAAGTTAGATTCAACAGTTGATACGGAATTTTACGAAATTGAGGTACTCATACAAGACGTAATTACTCTTATAAGACCCCTATAAATCATGTTATACCCTTGTTAAACGGTTTGGGACACTGATATTCACACCTTTTTATTTTAACCCCCAGGACCATATCAGGAAGGTGGCAATTTTGTAATAAAAAACCGACGAAAAAGGTAGTCAAAACCAGGCATTAACTTTAAGTATAGTATAGAAATGTTGGCTCGATTTCAAAGGTAAAGCTACGCGCAACCTTTGGTCAATAATAAATCTTAAATCTATTAACACTTGAACAATACTGGTAACACAATAGTACTCGTACAAGGCTTATACAAATTTCTTTACAAATGTAGGTCAGAATATAATTAACAACATTCCAATTATTGTTGCTGTTGCGGTAATACTCGGGTCCTCTTTTACAATAGACTTCATGACGGCCTTCGTACAGTAACTTCACGACTTCACACAAAGACTGTCAAGAATAATTAAAGTAATTACTGTTTACAGTAATTAATGGCCCACATAACATTATGGTTTGATTGATCTTGGATCTATGACGGGGTAATTGTACCTTGCTTAGGTTACTCTATGTTGCCATACAATTTCAATTATGTACTTAATGATTTACCTTTATTATCACAACATAATTACAGCTAAAATCTTTTATTACGTAAAGCATGAGAGAGAATCTAAAACAATTTATAATTGTTTTTTGGCATTATTCGCACAAAGAACCTGTAGTCGTATCTTCTATATTCCATTCAACCATTAAATTATAGATAACCGGATCGCAAAATAACTGAAAAAACTTTAGAAAGATAATGAACAATAAATAACTTAACTCCTAGCTTTTTTGCTCGTTTATTGAGTGTTATTTGTATTATCCTTATATATACTCCCATTAATAATGCTTATCGATTAAAATTCAATGCAAGGTAGAGACAGTGGCGTAACTATAGATCGGTAAGGCTGGTGAACTTACGGGCCTCTGACTAGAGGCATTGGAGGCTCTCTAAATAAATATATATAGCTCTTCCTTATTCTAAAGACAGTAAACAATGATATATCATTGTGTGCCTCCGAATTAAATGGCTCGACTTTAGGGGCCTGGTTTCTGTAGTAATAATAGAATCTAGTAGACTTAGATTCTATAAAACGAGTAACTCCGTCACTGGGTAGCGACGCGGGCGCAGGTTCGCGATAGCCCACAGCACAGTACATAGACACTACATTAGGCTCCTACGCTTCTGCGGCGGCGCCTTTACCTGTTATAAGGCCTTTTAATATGTAATCGCGCTTCTGGCCCTTCTTCATTAAGTATGGTGTAGATTTATTGGGAACACTACGTGAGTATAATAAGAAAAACTGACCTTATTTTGATGAATTTCGGTTTGTGTGTCCCATGATCTTTATACAATCAATTTATAAATAAATATGATGTTTTTTAATTGAATAAATCCGGCTATTGCTTATTCATTGCACGTAAAAAACATAAACAATACAAGCAACGCCAAAGTTTATTTGGTTTAAAGCAGCCTTATACTTGCAAGTACAAAAAATGTGTTAATTTATTGGCGTTCGTTTAGATGGCTTAGCAATAAATAATATACAGTGAGCAATTAAGCTAGTGAGTGACTAGAGGACGCCGCTGGCACTTATTCTCTGTTATCTTAACATTATTCAGAACACCTTACGGATACTTAGCAGGGATAATGAACTACCATTTTGAGATATCCAGTAAATCACAGATTCCTCGATTGAATATCGTATTTATAAGGCAAGTGGTGATTGCGGCAAGCGCTAATTAATAGGTAATTTCATCGTTCGCATTTCCAAATGTTAATACGGTTTGAATTACGCGTTTATTACAATCGTTTAAGTAAATTGGCGCCGAGCTGCTAGGTACGCAAGCAAGGTTGTTAAGGATTAAAAATAAACTATTTATTAAAACTAAGAATAATGTAAGAAATTCATTAGGTATTTCGGAGATTTGTTAATGTGTGTAATCAAAATTAATATTAGATATATGTTGAACAAATTTAACCTCCAAATTGATATAAGCATGTGTTGAATGTATCATATTTCCCTATATGGCAAGGAATCTTTTCATTGTTTCATTACAGTCTTTTATACATGCATTCTAGGGACAAATGCGTGTGCGTAAAAAGAGGCGGTGATATGAAGTAAAATGTTGATATTAAACTTTCTCACTAAGAACATTCTTCATATTAAACGATTTTCCTTAACAGACGGGCGACAAAGCAAGTTTGTAGTAATTTGAATAAGTTAGACATCAAAGGCAATGCGACAGTGGCTGTGCGTGGGCGCAATTGACTCGTCACCGAGTATCGCCGTGCACTTAGCGGTGAAGCGAATCTTTATCAAGTTCTAAGCGCGCCTCCTTCGTCTTCCAAGATTCCCTTAACTGGATAGCCAACCTATAATTATTTACACTCTCTTTGTGTGCTTTTTTTATATTAATTAGGGAAAATGTAAGGGAGTTATAAGGATTTTAAAACGACTTTATATTGTAGTTTAAAAGTAGTATACTTACTACAGGAAAAATCATGTTTCATTTGAGACAAAAAAGTGAGCATTTCTCGTCATAACTGCGGGGGCATTTTTGTTTTTATATAATTCGTGTCCATTTAGTGTTATTTATTATTAACAGCCTCGATGCTTCGCGTAAATTGTATTCGTTTTTAATTTAATTTGTATTGTTTTCGTTTTTTTAATTTACAAAATAATGTGAGAATTTAGTTAAAGAAAAGCATTAAGTATAGAAAAATCCTTTTTAAAACAGTATTTTCCGTTCATAATAATGAGTACGTATTAAATGTATACCCCAATAATAATTATAATGATCGTTATACTCGCCCCAACTTGAAGTGATCCAATTTGGCATAATCTAAAGTTGGTTGTGAGAACTATTTATTTATATTTTATTATTCAGATTTCAATTGTCATGCTTTGTTCCGATTCAAAGCAACTATAATAGTGGGTTACAATTTACAACTAAACGCTTCGCCATGTGAACCCACGTAATGACGAAACTTATTCTAATAACTATTTTTAATACTTGATTGAAATGTAACCCTTGTATTTTGTATTTTTAAAAGGTCAGTGTAATTGCGAGTTTAAGAGTTTCAACTAACGGTGTGTGCTTCATAATAGCGTAAACATATAACTGTAACCTGTGTAGATTGAAAACTTTTATAAATCATTAAAATTTTGCAATAAAGTTATTTGGTTATTATTATTAGTTAGTTAGTTTTATTAATAATGAGATATATTACAAAGCGCATATATTGCGTATATTGAAACGTTGCGCAGAACAAATCCAGGATGTCAGTCTTAGCGTCAATTGTCACCTTGTTTCTAAAATTTGTCTTTAAACTATACAGCAATATAACATCCATTATAGGCACAAAAATGTACAAATTTCGTGTTACGTCTAAACCTTCCAGGATATATATGAGAATATGTATAAGCTTTACATTCAAAGTTGAAATACGTCTAAGTGAAGATCACGTGTTACAGGATACATTTTAACAAAATATTCCTTAATCATTCTAAGCTCATTAGATAACGAATGGTTTTATTTAATGAAAATTAATTAATTCCGCTACGCACCATGGAGCAAAGGGGTGGTCGGAACAGTAATGTGATGAGCGCAGCTAATCGTGCAGGTATCGCTCTGATGCAATTTGAAAACCTATAACATGTGTTTATTGTGTGGATGGGTAAAAAAACATTACTATTGACTTTGAATTGCTTTATTATAGGTTATTTATTTAATCGGTGAATGTAATGTCTTAGTGTTTAGTTAAATAAAGCTACTCTTTCAATAATCGATGAAATGAAAATGAATCCATGAAAAAAAAGCGTCATCAAACGCTGATTTGCATATTATGGCTTCAATTATGAAAGAAACGATTATGGCTACGTTAAAAACACATTCTTACCATCTAGTATACGTTTAAAAATTATACCATTTTTAATGCGTTGTATCATATGAGCGTAAACATAGAGTTGTAAATCGTGAAATAACACGTTTAATATTTATATATCTGTATTTATACACCTAATAATAATATAGGGTGCACACACATAAAGGATAAGAAATTTCAAAAGTCTTAGATAAACAGTGATAAGTTGAACCGGTATAGCGGGCTTATTGTCGGCGCAAGCGCACGTGCGCGGTCTTGGCCGCGACGCAGGCGCTAATCGTTGAAAGATTGGTGCATGCATTTAAATGTACCTATAATTTAAATTAAATAAAACTCATACAATCTTTTGATACATTATTTTATTATGTACTATAAGATAATTTTCTATAATGTTATATAGGCATTATAAGCAGGATGCTTATATGTTTCGAATAATATTAATTTTGTTCAATTGATGTCGTCATACAACATCGTTAAGCCGGGTGTTCCCACAATACGATTATTTACAAATTGGTATTTGGCATTGATCGCTAAGATCTATACGTGTTTGCAGGCTCTATCTATCGATAGTTTATCTATTAAGTCCGTGCCCTGGAACGTGTTCTGACTGGTCCTAGAATGTATGGGCATGTTACATGACATATTAAACTCTTAGAATATGTAATATTCAGTTGCGGTTGTGAACGTTACCCCTTATTCTTTAAAAAAAGCTGCGTATTTAAGGGTTACAATCAGTCATATTGTGTCAAATATACAAAATTATTCTATATATAAGTTCAGTGAGGCATAACAGCCATAATTAACAAAGACACAAACTGTAATGGACCGTCTAAATAATCTACAATAACAAGATATCTTCACTTAGTTATTTCTGCTGTCAACAAACAGAAATAACGATGTAGGAAGAACGGGAACCATTGCGTGTACAAAACGACTATGACCACTTCAGTTCACTGATCATCTGGTACAAACGTAATCTATGAATAAATCATCTTTTAGGTTTTAAACTTTTACGATTAATATTTTTTTTGTTATAAAGTAAAACTTAAATCGTAATAAGCCTCAAACCAATAGTTATTTAGTGGCCTCTTAACTTAATCTCACATACGTACTATTGAAGAGGTATGAAGTTTTAAACATAATAATAATATTGCCCTTATTTTTTTGTGATTGTTGTCAAGGTTCCATCAGAAAGCTTAAGGATCAGCGTTTATTGTAAACAAAAGGCCTCTAGTTTACCTACGTTTAAAGTTATTATTATCTGTACGTTAAAAGACATGTTTTTTTGAAAATACTCCCATCATTTTCTGAGAATAAAAACATCAATCAATTAACAGTAAATGATGCCGTTCTTGTAACTTAGACCACGTCATAATCGAGATCAACCGACGCGGGCGCCACTTGCCGATTGTTCTGCTGTCCATGTCGCGACAACCCGTGGACATTTATTGCAATTATGTGCAAATCCTAATAATGAGACATAAAATGATAACCTAGCACTGACATGACGTCTTCAAGATAAACGACCAGGTGAGTATAAAAGGGGTGCATGAGTGATATGTGACAGCGAACCTAGTTTTCAATCATCGTATACTTCGTAAAAGGTACTTTTGATAATTTAAGTAGAATTCTTTCAATTATATACCTTTTATGTAACAAAGGTTTTGAGTATGTTCATAGGCTTAATGACGTTAATTTTGTAGTCTGATTTGTCAATAGTTTTTTTGTAGATCTTTATAGAATTGTTTTATAAGGCTTGCACTGTAGTGATTGGATAAATAGCAAATAAATAAAAACCTTTTTTTATCCAAATACAGTTACAATGAAGATATCTAATGTTATATGGTTTATTTAATTAAATATATAATGTCAATTTTTGTTTAAAAATTAAAAACCTTAATTTCCCCAATTCCCAAAAAAATTTTTTTTTTTGTTTTTTTTTTTTTTTTTTTTTTCCCCCCCCCCCCAGGGGGGGGGGGGCCCCCCCCCCCCCCCCCCCCCCCCTTTTTTTTTTTTTTTTTTTTTTTTTTTCCCCCCCCCCCCCCCCCCCCTTTTTTTCCCCCCCCCCTTCTTTTTTTTTTTCCCCCCCCCCCCCCCCCCCCCCCCCCCCCCCCTTTGTTTTTTTTTTTTTTTTTTTTTTTTTGGGGGGGGGCCCCCCCCCCCCCGGGGGGGGGGGGTTTTTTTTTTTTTTTTTTTTTTTTTATATTTTTTATTTAAATTTTCCACAAGAACCGCTTACATTTTAGTAAATTTAGTAATGGTAACCTAGAACTGGTTGTGCCAGAAGGCAAACGCGAGCCATTAATGACTCCATGTAAATTATTAATCGCAACTCGACAACGACAACGCCCTGCCACTTGTTCACTAGCCTATTGTTTGCAATCTTAATTGCGAATACGGTAGTAATTTTGCGAACATTCTATTTATAATATATGATTTCTTAGATAAGTTCAAGTCAAAATATAAATAAAGGAATTGGATATTTTTTCCATGACGTTTGATGTGACACCGTATTGAACTCAGTTGATGTTGTTTTACTAAAGGAGAGCAACGGGAAAAACATCGATTTATTTTGTAAACTTCGAGAAAAACTCCAATAAATATGCCTGGAAGCTGTAAGGCAAGAGTTATATATTCTAGCTCGAAACTAGAATACCAAATTTGCTAGGGATTCATTGAAATAAGAATAACATGTGTGATTACAAACAATAACAGGTTTTTTAAGCCTTATGTAACTATAAAGTATGAAAAGTAAAAAATAGCCGAGACAGTATAAAAAATCGTTATCAAATACATAATGTCGTAAAAACGTTACTAGTGTAATATAACTCGCTCGTTTAAATTTACGACAAAAAGTAACAGTTAATAAAACTGTTGAGCGAAATCATGAAATTAAAAGGCAATCTCGATCCAATCGCACGAAATAACAAGTTATCTCGTCTCAACAAACCATTCACGTTATTGCGGTCGGCTACCGTAGCACGCAACGTCTTTACTCACCTTAATTTGTACTTTGTAGTTAAGCGATCATGTTACATTATCTGAGTCATTACAGTGCTCTAATAGCCGTGGTGACTTTTAACACGCTTGTATTTATGTATGTTAACAAATATGATTGCGACCAAACTGCTTTCGATCGTTGAGTAGAGAATTTTGAATATCTGTTCTACATTTATGAAAGAAAGACAAAGAAGGTTGTAAGGTTTTTCAAACGTAGCTTAAAATCGTTTTGCATATTTTCGTTACATTTCAACTTGTTTTAGAGAAATGAATTACCGTACAAACTATAGATATAAGTAAAATCAAGTAAATTAATGCCATACAGTTTGTATAGGCTAACTACGTATACTGCTGCACCTTCTAAATCAATAAACCAGTTATTTAAAAGGCCTCAACCCTTCACGCAGGACAAAATAAATAAGCGACTCATTTCAGTTGCACAAATAAAGTTCAAAAATCGTATAGGATATGAGCATGTGCGTCAGGCAGCTGCAACAAATTTCAACGCATTCCTTACCAACAATAGATTCTGCACAGGTTGCAGTAAGAGTCTTTTATTTAAGAACACCCGGATTGACGCAAAGCTCCGCGACGTATTGAGGTAAGCTTCCCGAGACAAGATACTTTGTTATACGAGTGTCGCTGTAAGTTTAAGTAAGACATAATAGAAGCAGTCATCGATGATGTTAATAATTCAAAATAAATTTCCATATTATACAGAAATCAGTTGCCTATAAAATTAGCTTTTTAATTTAAAATTTTAGTAATAATATTGTTTTAATTTATAATTCAATTTCTTTGCTTGAGTAATATTATATTAGTTGATGGTAACTATACGATACATTTTCCCGCACCTTTGGGGCAAGTGACGGTTGAGATGCCGTAGACTTAAACACCGTTTTACCTGGCGTTTTCTATACCGTTCAAATCTAAATCATGATAATCTTCAACGCAGAGAGAGTTCCGACCGGTAAAAGTTTAAAAGCTTTTGAATATTCAGTCAAATAGTTTCCGCTCCCATCACATTTCATATTTTTTGACCTATATATATTGCTCGGCATGCAAATTAGTAGCTAGTCTTGACTTGCATCATCAGGTGCTGGATGCTATATTTTTTTAACTCAATTTTATAATAAAGAGAATAATATAAAATAAACCGTCCAAAGCAATCTCCTAACACTCTTTAAAAAATCTGAAATTCTTAATTGTAAAAACTAATAAAAATCCAGATAGTTGAATTAGAAAAATGCTCACGTGACCGAGCTTTATTCAATAAATTTAATTGAATATAGTTAGCGTTACATCGCTTCTAAAAAGACTTGTCTAAACGCTTAGTTCCAAAAAAACGCTTTTTCAACTAAAGATTAACGATCAGCTGATTTTGACAATAGCAACTTGCAATTGTTATAAACTTGCAATAATTCTAGCTGAGCAATCTATGAACGTAGACGAAATTGATGATACAGAAAACAATACATTATTTTGTAAATTCGATTTAATTTAAAGATGTGAAGTGAGCAGAAATATTTATTGTATTCATAATTATCAATTCTCTACTAGTATTTTTTACTTAAATAGACTATATGTATTACGTCGCTGAACTTCTGGCCCCTGATCACATTGATTCATTTCAACTGTCAATTTTAATATTATTTTTTATTAACGTAATCACAGATGTAAATGAAATTAAATAGCGTTTTAATCCGCTTTAAGTATTTTTTTAAAATTATCAACGTAATCACGGTTCAAGGTGGCGAAACATGACAGTTTTAGAATAAATGAGGACTTAATTAAAAAGTAACTGCAGATTTGTGAAAATTTAAAAATAATAATTATTTCATATCTCCTTATTCGGTATTTTCATCTAGACAAATCCCGTAAAATACCTAATCTTACGTTACGTTTAATATTAGCTTTGAGACAGCTGGTGCTCCCCCTCACCTGAACCTATGTACGAAGCACGTGTGTATGTACCCATTATATGAATACAAATTGTACCTATTTTGAGTCAGTACATCCGGACGACCCGACCATTTCAAGTGATTTTCTTAATGATTTCACTGTGGGTAAATGGTAATAAAATAGGTATTATTTAGTATGTCAAAAGAAATTTTGTATTCTGAAATAAGAATGGAAAAAAACAGTATTCCTGTTTTGTTTTGGCCAAAGTTAAACATATAGTTAAAAATAATTTTAATTACAAAAAAACTTTATTGACGCGTAAATTATTTAACATATATACAGAGTAAAACTAAAAAATCCTATAAACATTGATCCACCAAGTTACACCAAACACTGAATAAGATTAACAGGTTTTAAATTGGAATACACAATCATGGGAATGCGTTTCTATAAAAATCGGTAAAAAAAAATCGTTAAACGCTTCACACAGATTAATCAATATTTTATAAATGACATATTAGCATAACGTAAATTTATTGTATCCATTCCTATTGTATGTTTGAAACTATAAAATTCAAATGAAGTGACACAATAGGGACGGGATTAAAAAAGTAGTGCATATTTATGATGAATTAATTATTGGACTAGTTTTGTGATCTATGGTCTATATCTATGGGTCTATACAAAGTCAACACGGGCAATCGGAAGTTAGAAGCAGGTGTGATATAACCGCTCCTCTTTCCCAGGACTTATTGAAAACGTCGTTACTTTATTAAATTAACGTGTATTAATTATCATAATTTAGAGCGGATCGTCGTTTTATATATATTGAACTTATGGGATACGATATTAGGCTTTTGTTGGATATTTTGGTTTGCGCGAACACAATACATTTAAACTTCTTCAAAGAATGTATACCTACGTAACTTTATTACATTATTTATACCCGGTGGATACCAGCTGGTAAAATAAATAAATTTATGTGCATTTAAACACTGAAAGAGCATTTTCAATAATGTTTTCAAATGAATAGAACTTATCTCGTCTTAATCGTTAATATCAAATTATTTATCTAAGAACAAATAAGTAAATGAAAGAAGAGAGAACCAAGGAGACTTAGTACAAATCACTGACACAAAAATCATATGAACTAATTAGTTGTTTGAATTAAGTGTTGAATCCAATCGCTTTACCTTTTAAGAGATTTTGAAATAGTTTTAATCACGAAAAATGCATGGTCAATATATTAATGCTCCCGTCAAATAAGTATTTAATATTACTTTCATCAATATTACAACTATGTTTTTTTCCTTTAAATTCGTTAACTAAACTGAAAATAATACCTATTATGTACTCGTTTTTTTTATTTTTGGTAAAAAAAATATTTTTATATAAATATAAAAGTGTAATTTATGTTTTTTAAGTATCGATAGTGTAATTTCCATATTAGAACCCGTTGCGGAAGTAATTTTAGAAAATCAATCGAATCACTTTTTACACATTGCCTTTCGCACTAGCAACGCAGTTATCAGCTCTGAAAGGGACCGGTGTGAATACTAACTAGCACACATGTGTTTGCGCATGCGCACGTGTTCATTCATATCGTGCTGAAGGGATCCACAGGAATAGGTGACATTAAGCAACCCGTAAATAAACATCGTCCCCTGAATCCTGATAATGTATAAAGAAAATCTTTGTCACAATTCTGTGTTGGACTCAAGTTTTAGGTCAATATTTACTTTACGTTTTCCCAGTACATGACACCTGCGAATTCAGTTAGTTATTTTATCACATATACTAACCTGACCTAGCTTTATTATCTAAAAATATACCTCTAGAATGTTATAGAACGATTTTTTTATATTATAAGTACAATTTATTTAAACTGTAGTTCTTGATATTAGTTCCTGGCTTCAACTAATCAGACAACCTGTTTGCACGAAGATGCTTGCATTTTCTGACAGTTCCTAGGAACTACTAGTGGATGTTTACAAAAATGTTATTCTATTCGGAATGCTATTGCAATAACTTTGTGAGAGCTATTTTGAGAGCGGTAGACGTTAAGCAAAATCTATAGCATTATTATAGAGCTGAAGAGTTCATTTATTAGTTTGTTTAAAGTCTAATCTCAGGAACTGATAGTACAAATTCATGAAGGTTAAATATATAATAACGAGCTAGTATCATTAGGGGTGAATTTTAAAAAATGTTGTGAAATAGGTGAATATTATTACTTATTCGTGTATAGCTATGAAAATTAATTCCGGTAGGTACGTACTAGATCAATTACATAGTAAACGCTACTTTATTTCTTCTTACCCATCAATGCTACTTTATGTTTTATTCCCTATTTGTTTCAATCATCCCTAACAATATGGTACGCAACAGTCCTTAATTTCATTAAGAGCTTATTAAGCTGGCACGCGACTCTCTGACAGTTGGTCGCACGCGCATACGATATCATCAAAAACTTATGGCCCGGAACGTAGTGCGTTATTGTACTAATGGCGAAGGCACAATTATTTTTAAAAACGCGCAGAATACTCATGATGAGATCTCTATTATATAGTATATAAGTTTTCAAAGTATTATCTAATTTATAGTCGACTGTTTAAAAAAACAACAGAAATAAATTGGTCTAAAACAAGAAAGTGGCGTTTTCAATCTCAAAGGCCATTATCGAAGTCTCTACGTCAGTGCAGCGAGCCAAAACCTACACAGATAATAATTAAAACTTAAAGATTTCGCTTTGCATTCGTCGTTGCAGGTGATAAAATGGTTCTGCTAATTTTACCAACATCAACGTTACATTCATAATTGTAAATTTCTTAATGTTTCAAGAATAAAAGCAGGTAAGCGCATTGTTTTAAAAATATTTTATTTCAAAGCAGTTGACGGATGTACTGACACATATTGCTAATATGTTCTCATATTTTTAATTATAATATTGTACCAAACATTTTTAATTTAAGGATCGATAAATGTATTAATAACTAAAGAATAATTTATAAAATGTATTATAACATGAGGTAAACACATTTATCAACAATTTGTTGATGAGTCGACAGCCACAATTACATTTGATATGGTCACGCAATGCTGACCGTGTGCGTCAGGTGGCGTATGATGGTATTGGGCCCCCATTTATGTGTAATGAATATTCATACCAACATTATACTAATGAAATAATATAAAAAACTTCATAAGAATACTGAACGATACAAGACGAACGTTTCTTAATTTGAAAAACTTACGCCCAGTCTCAGATAAGCCGATCCCAGTCCCAGAAAATGTACTTACAAATCCTTTTTCAATCAAGACATGATTACTTTCTTAAGATTATCAACAAAGAAACAAAATAACGCAAAATATCTCTTTTGACTTAACGATTAAATAAAAAGATTTTTACGATCTTTTCATTGTTTTATGCAGTATTGCTAAAATTTAAACCAGTCAACGACTAAGTTTTATTGTAACAACGTTTCAGCTACTCGAAGTGACTTAAGTTAAATTAACGGTAATTCAGTTAGTTCATCATAAATTTACAATGTAAAACTGGCCATTGACTGTTGAATGTCAAATTAAAGTATTTTAAATACGATGCGTCCAAACGGTTAAAAACTGAATTAATCCAAGCAACGATACGAGACTTTATCGAATTCCCTATTTATTCATCAATACTGGAAAAATATTAAATTTCTATTATGTTTTTATGTATTTTTCACAAACAAAATACTTGAACAATCTCCAAAAATTGCGGCACGTTTATCAATTTCGTCAAAACATTTCGTTTAAATTTGTTATATCCCTAAACCTAAATGGACTGTAAAGGTCGCTTGATACCGATTTGCAAAAAGCATACGAGTCACGAACGATGGGTACTTTAATCCACAAACCTTTCAAAATATGCATCCCATTATGTTACCATTTTATCAGTATTTTCATGATATAATGGACATCAACACTTAAGTAGCTACGCAGTAACCTATAAATAACAAATTTCGAAATGCAGCCACAAGTCCTGGCAAATAGAAGTTGGTTTTGATATTTTCCATAAGTTTACTTTCATTACAAGGGATGGAGTGCATTATTATTAATTGCGTGTTTGGTTCCCACAGCATCCAGAGGGGTGCGCGACCTGCCACGGCCGGTCGCTTCATTGATTTGTGTTATTGTTGGCGATCAGTTACCCTGCACACTCCCACGACAGGGAACAGATGCCGGGTGCGGCGAAGCCGGCGCTTGAGCAACCGCTGACAATCGCTGTGTTGTCCCACGAGTGACCCTCTCAAATCCTGTGGGAACTGTTCCGCAAATCGCGAACGTCAATAGTGCTCGCTTATAATGGAACATCATTTCACAAGCAAACGTTTTATTACATATCTTTTAAATAACAAATGCGTCTCCTTATAATTTAAATTCATTCATATTACTGAAATCATCTTCCTCTGATATAAAATGTATTGTGATACAAGAAACAGACACTTGACCCGTCAAAACAGCATATTATTCAGTGAGATTCGCATTAGCATACATTTGCTTGTCAATTGTCGCCAGGAGACGCCATTGCATATGCGCCGGAGCTCCACGAGTCGCCTCCAATGTCCCGACTTAGCAGATGCTCCATTAATATTGTATGACGAATCACATTAGATAGGTTGCTATCGTCAAACTTTTCATCGACACATCTGTCTGCTGAAACATGTAAAATGTATCAACTCTGAAAACATTTAAGGAAATATATGTAGCTGCCCGCCTGACTACATGATATATTTCTCAGCGTAGGAAATCTAAGGTACTAGAGAATGCTAGATTTGTAATATTCTAAAAAAGATTATATTTAACGTATATTATTCTCATAGTTTGTAGGACATCGTAACTCATATTGTAACGCCTGGCGAAAATCTATTATGCGAAAACAAAAATATTATTTATCTAAACAATACCGATACCTGTTGTTTTTAATGGATACTTAAAATATTAGCAGAGTTATTTTAAACACAAATATAGAGTAAACATAAATTAAGTAATAACTTATAGATATTATAATTAGTGATCAATTTAGAATGATTAAGAAATTATTATTGCCATTCAAAAATTTTAAAATAGGTTGGTTCATTTGAAAGTATCCTAATTAGTATTAATAATATACATAATTCTTACCAAACAGATATAGAAACCTCACAAAACCTGAATAAAACAATCCATAGTTGAACTTTCATGCACTTCGTTCTGTATAATGTTACGATTTGAATCATTGGTATAAATCAAGTTAACATTTTCGGTTATCGAATGATAATATCTCCAATAACAAATGCTTGTTTTTGCAACCAGCAGCAGAGATTGATGTGCATCTATTACAGGATGCTCCACACCGATCAATTCACAATGTGTTGCATTAACAACTAGCTTTTTCAGTAGTCCACTATGCTAATTTAAATGGGGAACATCAATAAAATTTCAATAAAATCTTAAATTTGGATATAGCAAACTTACAAAGACAAATAAGGTACGTCGACATACAGGCACAAAAATTAAGTGAATATACACCTTATCTACAATCTTAAGAAGTCGAGTCGAGTAACATCAGAAACGTACCGCTCCCAATAAAAATACCTAAAAATAGGATTTTTGGGAGCTAGAAAGAAACAAATTACTGCATTGTGTGCGTCTTGCGACGGCGAGTCTTATCATATCCAACTCACAGTGGAGAAGTGTCAAAAAGTGATATATAAGTGTAAAAAACAAGAAAAGTCGAAAAATTTCGACATAATAGTGCGTGAAGCAGCGAAACAACATCGACGACATATATATTTTTTGACACAGCTAAAAATAGCTCGTCAAGCCGCATCTTTTAAGACCAATTCCATATTTTTATCACCACGAACTCGGAAGATAATTGGAAAATTAAGAAAAACCACTGCACTGGTCCCACTTTGAAGCAAAAGCTGGACATACCGATAGCACCACCGGAAGCGCCGCGAAAAGTTGAATAAGGAGGTGGTATTGGATCTTTGGTTCATCAACGGGAACAAATACTACAGGTGGAGAAATGTAAACAAGAAAAACAAAACACTTTTTAAGAAGAAATATAAGAAAATAAGATCGAGGACCCCACCTTTTCTCTACATCGTTGGAAGCGCCGCGCGGAGATCTATTTAAAGGTACCAATCTCAGATTTTTCCCTTCAAAACTGAGGCTTCTGGAAACCTTTTTCTCCTGACCACGCGGTACGTGGTCAGAGAATCCGCCAGTATTTTGCGCCGCGTATAAGCTCACGGGATAGATCTCGGTGAGCCGATCATTTTCATATATTCGTTTAGACTTTTTGACCAATATTGGCGGTTCCAGGAGCCCGGGAATAAAAACGGGAAAGGTGCGGGATAACTCGAAAACGGTGTAATTTAGCGCGATTTTGAGTCGGATCCAGTATACTTTAGTATACTGGAATTTTGACCGCCCGTCGAACCCTGCCGGGAAAAAATTCAAAATTTTTAACTTCATTTTTCATAATTTAATTAAGACAATATCTAACAAATTAGAGTTAAACCATTTTTGGACAGAACGGTGCACCGTAGGTTAAAAAGAACACCATTACCGGCTTAATTAGGGTGGAAAAGGGTTATAGGGATTTGTCGTGTGCACCGTACCACGGACTCCCCCCCCCCCGCCCTTATCACCACACCCCCTGGGGGGGTAAAATTACAACCCCACGGAACATACACGTGTGACGGCTCCATCGACTCCCCGTAAAAAGGCGAGTCAATTGAGTTCGCTCGCAACGTACTCACGCGCACACATACACACAAAACACACAAAAACACACAAAGACATTATCCACACACAAACAACAAGTGTGACGGCTCTTCAACTCCTCTTGACTTGAGGAGAAGATTGCAGCTATCTACTTTGACATTCGAATAAATACACAAATACAGGCATACACACACACACAAATACTCGTCCAGGAACTCAAGTGTAGCACCTTACTCGACTCCGCTGATTGCAGCGGATCCCACGAGTAGGTGCACACGTGCTAAGGCACACTGCACACACACGCAAACACAGATATAAGGCGCAGGTCAGGTGGCCCTCTCGCGCGCTTTTAGTTTAATAAGAGATACACCGTTTCCGAAGGGTACCAGGACTGTGATACTAGGTTAAGTGACCGGGGGGCTGTGTTCTCTTTGGAAACCCCTCTTAGATATAAGTAATTGACACGGCTACCACCCTTTTGGGGGTAGACCCTAGTTTTAGTTTACTGACTCGGCTACCACCCTATTGGGGGTAGACCTTAGGATTAGTATAGTGACTATTCTACCACCCTTTTGGGGTAGATCTTCTATTGTTAAAAACCACGACAAACATTTTAAATTTGTCATAATATTTTACTCAATTATTATTTATCAATTATTGTACATTAATAATTTAACAATAGAAATATTTAAACTTTTTATATTATTTAACGTTTCGGCCTACCATATAGCATAACATTTACAAAACAAAACATTTAACCAAAATGGTATTAGGTCTTAGGACACCATTAAAAAACAGGAAAAAACAGCGCCAAATCCGCTGAATCCGAACAACGAAGCCCTCGGTCAGTAACCAGGGAAACCAAACCCAAAGGCGTAGCGAGCAGGGACTGGTTAAACCCCTGGTCGCCCGCTTCTCAATTACTCCACCCAACCAACCGCAAGACGGGGAAAAACCCCCAATAAAAACATCGGAAAAAAAAAAAAACTGAATGAAATGTGGTTCTAGATCACAAAATATGTAAATATGACTGAAAAGATGTGTACTACTAAGGAACTACTCTACTACTAAGGAAAATTGTTAGTGTATCTATTGTATGTATTGTAATTGTATTTGTAAAACTATAAAAGTAAATTGTAAATTGCCAAAATGTAAGAGAAATATGAACTTATAGAAATGAATGAAAACAACTCAAAATGTATTTAAGAAAAAAAAAAAAAAAAAAAAAAATGTAAAGATTACAAATTGTAAATTTTTTATCAAATAAAGACAACTTTGGTCCTTGATAGGAAAAAGTCAAGGGTGGGTTCGTAGCTCCACCCCCGAGCCGGGAGGACAGTATAAAAAAAAAAAAAAAAAAAAAAAAAAACCTGTATCATACATTCTACAGGCGCTGAAACCCTTTACGTAGGTCGTCATTTGTTTTTTTTCTATTATTCTATCAGTTGGTGCTTACATACACCCGATCTGTAAATTTTTCGTTACCATTTTTAAGGCTTAAGGCCATAGACTATAAAGTATGTCATTATGGTATTGTCAACTACTACATAGAATCAACAATTAATTGATGCTCAGACGCAAATTCGAAAGGCAATTCTCCAAACAGCTAACAAACAAAACGTATACAAACTTTTAACATTTCCGTAGTTTTATGTAAAGCCAGCCAGTTTGAAATTTTTTATTTGTATTGGTCAGTAGAAAAGATACTGTTCCATAAAATAAAAGTGGTTGAGCTTTCTGTGCGAGGGACTAGTGTTTAGATATACTAGTTTGTTTTATTTAACTAGACAGATTTGACCTTATGGTATGAAAGGTTAACATATCATACGCTTTCATCTCGTCTTATTTAGAGCAATAGCAGAACGAAACGTTTAAATCGATTACGCCTCCGCTAAGCTATGAATATTTTAAGAGATCCGCATGATTGACTCATTGTTAAGAGTACAGAGATGAACCGTTCTTGATCCGGAAAGAAATCTATTGTGTAGTAGAAATCACTTTCCATGCAATATGACATACGAATATTACAAGTTCTATACAAATTATATATAGCCAACCACCATGACCGCTCACCACTGCTCGTAGTAGAACCTACTTATGATATGATACATGATAAAATGGAAGTGGACCGGCATAATACGTATTTTCGTAAAAAGTTATCTATCAAAATGTTCATATGTTTTGAAAAAAATATTACTACTATTGCATTCTTTTATTTTATAATTGCGTGTGTTTATTACTTTATGTTTAGGTAATTTTTACAATTCTATAAAAAAAATGTTTTAGTTACAAATAAATTAGTTATAGTAACATATAGTAAATCTAAATGTAAATAGATCTAAAACACTTCTTTTAAGTTTAATAACTAGAAGAACTAATACGTAAGAAAAAAATACTTGATCACTTTATTAAAACATGATTTTTATTTAATATCTCTCGAGTTGTAATATAAATTAAGAACATAATAAGAAATTTTAAATAACAACCAAGATATTTTCACAATCGAGTAAACATAGTCAGAGCAAAAGTGACGTAAGCGATTAAGTTCATCTCCGTGGGACTGAATAAATTTTACGAGAAATAAAACCTCTTTACGCCGTGAAACAAGGTGTGTCAAGTGTCACGGTTGGAAATGGTGATGCGTAGAGTTCAAGAGGCACGACAGCCTATTGTGTGGGTCGCACGATGGGACGAATCTGCTGACCCGCGTCAGTCACGAAACTATTATCGACTTTTCACGGACAAATATTAAAGGGCCAAATAACGAATGCACCATTAAATTGACTAAAAAATGGACACCACGAGAGAAAAATGTGTCCAAATTCAACTCTTATAACAAGGATTAAAATAAATTTAATTTAATTGTACGATTCAACCTTTCGTTATATAATCGGTAAAAAAAGAATTTGTTCTGTAGAAAAAGAATGGTTTAGTTGATAAGCAGACCTGGCGTTTACAAGGCTTGCTTGAACAAGAAAGTAAAGTGATTGGGAAGATATACTGTTTTGTATCAGACATATATGAATAACATAACTAAAACATCACAAGAAAAAACATACATGCGTCCTGAAATAAGACGCAATATGCAGACCATTCTATACCTATTCACTGTTCGTCGTCATCACGTCTTAGGAAGTAAACAAAATAAACATGAAAAGATTTTAATAATTAAAGTTACAGAATGTTTAAAATCACAAGTTACAAAGAAAACATTTACAATTAACATGACGAATATTTCAACATTATACAATTTGGTGTCTTAAAATCAAATTAACCTAAATAGATATTTTTAAGAATTGCATTTATTAAGAAAAATTTACATAATCTAAAAAAATAATACATAATAAAAAGGTTACTTAAATGTCAGCATTTTTTTACTCCACATTTAGCATTAAAACATGCAATTATGTAACCTTTTCAAATCAATTATAAACTAGTGTTACGTACCGAACCGCAATACACGCGAGTCTGAACCTTTTAATAATTTCTGAATGTAGAAATTCTCTATAAAACAAATCGGCCACCGAAGCTTTGCCGGCCGAAGGGAAGGGACGTAGGTGTCAACGTTGATCATTTAAATGAAAACAGGCTTCCAACGTCACAGATTATCACAAGTAGTATTTGCAGTGGTAATTGTTATTAAAAAAAAAATGAATTTAAAATTATCCAAAACAATTCAGTAGTTACAGAACTCACGAAATTTACCCTACACGTCACTACAAATAAAGATTTATTTTATTAATACTTATATTAGTTTCATTATATTAATGTTAACAAAAAAATCTTAACTATAATAAAACTTTATGTTTAATCGCAATTAGTTTTTTCCTCATTCTGACTTGCTCTTGACTGTGTAGAGAATTTGATTTGTTTGATGAATCAAGTACAAGGCACTTACGAAAACAGCGTTTGCCCTGAAAAAGGATTGAAATTAATTAACATGTCTTAAGAAATTTCTCTTTTGAACCGATTTAAACGAGGAGGTAAGTTCGTATATAATTTTATTTTGTTATAAAGGGTAGTACCCAGATAAGGAAAATAAATTCAAGCAAATTTCTTCAACCCACTTCAGTATGACATTTTCGACAATGACAAAAAATAAATTGTGTAAACTGATTATCAGAATTGGCTTATATCAACATTTGATTGATTCAGTAATTGCTACGGTTTCGTAATAAAGTAACTCGGCCATCTTGCATATTTAAAGAGGATAATTGATCCTAAAGTGTTTCTTGTCCAAGGCCAGGGTTAGGGGACCTCAAGTGGTAGACCACCATTAATATTGATGCCTATATTTAAATATAATTGATTTCTATGTAATTTCAAATAATTTTAAATACAAATATTAATTTAAATTTGTTTTTTTATCTTGAAGTGAAAAATGAAGGTAAAATAACAAGCAATTTTTTTTTCCAATTTCTAGTTTGACCAAATATATAAATTTTAGATATAAGGTTTTGTTGTATGTCATATAAACTTACTGTCCCTCTTTGAAATACTCCTTAAGGGTGTTGGAGAACCTTTTCGAGTATTTGACAAATTCTCTCTTTCTTTGCTCCAAGGCCTGTTTCCCGGTCCCAGGAGTGTAAGTAGAAACCTCATTAACAGCATCCAGCAGCTTCTTTATAGCTGAAGCAATTTCTCTGAAAGAATTGAGGATAAAATCATAAAAGATGGTGTAAAATAATATATATTAAAAACTATGATTGAACCCAATTTATACCCCTAAAATTATGACATATGTATACAATTTGTGTATGTTAGTCAATATTACCTCAATGAATAGAATTGTACAATAAAAGTAAATGTTTGCATGGACTGTCTCCAACTGTCAATAAACAACTTTTTCATTTTTTCTTTTTCTAATGACTGGTATGAATAATGATATATGTGATGAATTCTCTATACAATATGATTATACATCTTCATTTTAAAAATTATGAAGTATGAAAAAGATTTTTTCAAATCATTTTCAAGGCTTAACTTGAATTAAATTAATTAAAAACCATACTTAATAGTCTCCAGGAATGTTTTTCTATCAGTGATCTCGTCAGGAATTCTACTAAGAATTTTTTTTAAGGCTGAAGATTTTTTGTTCAATTCTTGGAAAGCCTCCTCAGACCGGTTCAGTCTTAAATCAGCACCTGAAATGACATACAAATAAGTAACAGTTTATAATATCACCAGCTACAAGATAAAAAGACACAAAAGCTATACAATAAAAAGACTAACATTCAGCTTCAGTAAGTGTTCCTTGCAAACGTAGCAAACTTTCGTTCATATTGACAGGTATCTCTGCCCGTCTCATAATGCCAGCAACTAGGTCATAGTTAAGTCCAGGAACAGCTGCTTCCGCTTTTGTGAGAGCTGCCCGTAATGTTTGTGAACCTCCAACATGGTACTTTTCAAGCTATTAACCAAAAATAAAGTAATAAGAAATAAATGACTGATAGATAAACTTTAATATATTCAAATGCTAGATTTACCCTGGAGTTTTAATAATACATACATAATGTGGAAATTAATTGTAATAAAAAAACTTAATAACCAAAACCATGCATCGACTCTCATGTATTAAAATGACTTCAAAGAGGCCTTTGAAGGTCTTTTGAAATATTATGTCATAAAAAAACAATTATAATTCCTATGAAGAATCTTATGCATTAGCTTAGATAGATAAGCAATATATTTCACTACTTTGTAAAACATTAATGCATATGCTGCTTGATAGAATTTAAAGAATTATAACAGGCACAAATTTATTATAATTTCATAAGGAAAAGAGATTACTACTAGTTAATAACTACTTCCTGTCTTGGAATACTTAGTATGTCTCCTACTTATATGTGTACAAGCTTGTTGAAATAATGTTAGCTAGTATTAAAAACATAGAGACTTTAATTAGCATTGATTTGGATGTGTTCTATTGCTTATAAAATGACACGTTATTACTATTGCCTCACCTGTGATAGTACGGGGCGTATGAGTACAGGTAAAACCAAGGAAGTGACGGGTAATTCATCGCCCATTGTCATTCTGACCAATTATTACAAACAGCTCTTCTAGAAACACAACGTTATTCACTTGACTAATTAAAGCTAATGTTTGTTAATATCTAATAATACTAGAAAAATTAGTAATTGAGTTTACGAAGTAAACATTAGTGTGGCTAAAAATAATAATTTACAATTGAAATTTGAAGTATTGAAGTTACAAATAACTAAATTATATAATCAACTGACAACTGTCATTTGCTAATGTCATTTTCCACAAACAGTCATAACTCATAGTTGGGAGATTTACAGAATAAATAAATACTTAGATAAGAAGTAATAAAAGCAACTTCGCTATCATTGAAAACGAAGGCATGAATGTATATTGGTCCATTATTTTCTGGCGTTTAATGTGTATATTTATTCGTAACACAAATAACGTTTTATGACAGATAAAGCCTATATATTGTAATGCGTAAAATCTAAAAAAGTCACTATAGGTGAATAAAAATAAATCACACCCATAATTCCCAAACCAACGTGTCGTGGTAAAACTAAGAACTTTTATTTTGTTCCTGTAACGGAATTCCTGTTCCACAAGGAAGAGTCGATTTGGTCGTAATATATTGAAACGCAAGAAATAATCGTCAGTTGTCTCCTTGAATAACTAGACACTTACAGACAACTAAATGTAGCGTTCAGCTTGATGACTCGACAGTAACTTACGACTTCTGGTTTTTATCAATTATGTAATAAAAATATATTATAAAATTATAATAATAAATAAATAGATAATTATTTAATTGATTTGTTGCGCCAAGCTCCGTGCGTTTATGGTCGCCACCCTGCCAAATAAAATTTTTGATTACGTATTTTTTAATAATTTTCTAAGGAATTTTTATAGTAGTCTGTAAATACTGTCATCATCTGTTCATTATTTCACATTTCCAAAAGCAAATGTTTATTTTAGTCTGTTCTCTGTGTGTATTGATACTCTGTGTTAAAATTCTTGTTAATTTGTAAATAAAGGTGAAAATAAAATACAATTACGACATAATTAGTTTGATTTGCTTCAAAAGTATTTACAAAAAATCAGCAGCAGTGTTAAGACGATAATGGCTAAAAACACATCTAGTTCAGCTTTTCGCAAGATCGATATTGACCAATACAACGAAGACAATTTTAGAGAGGACGAAGCAGAACAATCTATTCCCACCGGACCTGATGAAGGAGAAGTTTGTGCACTACTTAATCAATATCCTTTTTACTATAAACACAACTTAATAAATACCAAAAGTGTTTTTATAAATTATAACAATAATGAGGTCGCCATAAAGTGTTTATCAATGGATGAGTCATTCGATTGTTCTTAATTTAAAGATAATATACATTAAACTTTATCCCATTTTTTTTATGACAGGGGGCAAACGAGCAAGCGGGTCACTCAGAATAGTGCTTACTGCCGCCCATGGACACCTGCAATGCCAGGAGGCTTACAGGCGCGTTGTCGGTGTTTAAGGGATAAATACGCTCTTTTCTTGAAGGCACCCAAGTCGTATCGGCTCGGAAATACATCCACCGGCAGTTGGTTCCACAGTAAAGTAGCATGCGACAAAAAGTGCCTTAAAAACCGCTCTGTTGTGGAACTCCACACATCGAGATGATAAATCCATCATATAATCTTTTTTGGCAAAGTATTTTGATTATATAGTAGCTATACTATATAATTTAAAAAGTTCTTGGTTTTCTGCATTTGATAATTTTTTTGTTAAATAATAATATTTCTTACATATGTAAATACAGGTAAATATATTGATGCACTTAAGCATGTTTTAAGCAATGCTCCGATTGGCACTTCTAACCAGCAAGCTAAAGTAAGTTCTTGTAAAATGTAAAATTTAGCTTAATTTAAGAATGAAGCAATTGAAGCAATTGAATACTACACATTAATTTACTCACATGTATGATTTTGTAGTAGTCCTATTCATTTTCATATGGACTTCTATTTTGTATTCAAATCTACAAAAAGTCCATTAGGTTTTTTTGATACAAGTTATTTCAAAAGCTCCAGTATGTTTCAGGAAATAATAAAAACTTATTTTATTTCATAGGACAATGCGTTGGCGCTGACATTAAAGGTACTATTGGCTATCAAATCTGTGCAAATTGAGGAAGCTGTAGCTAATCTTTCTGTAGATGATATTGACATCTTGATGAAGTACATCTATAGAGGATTTGAATATCCTTCTGAGGGTTCTAGTGGACATCTTCTACTGTGGCATGAAAAAGCATTTAATATTGGAGGCTCGGGATCAATTGTAAGAGTTCTATCAGACAGAATGAGAGTTTAATTATGTAAGCACTCAAGTGTATATTTACTTAAAATTAAATAACTTATTTCATAATATTGATTTTTATTTACTATTAAAGAAATTTAATTTTAGAATTTCATCTACAAAGATGAAAGTTAAAAAAATGAGCTAAAAAAAAGATAAAGTGTATATTATGTTATAGTATAATTTAATATAATTAATAATCAATATTTTTTATTCATATGGATCTCATGGTTTTGTTATTTATAAAAATGTAAGATAAATTTAAATCATTTCATATATCTTCTATTAAAAATATGTTAAAGATACTAGATGGTGAATGTTCTTTTATTGCGCGCGACTCAGTAACAACTGTTATATGTAAAGAAAGTGATAGCTGTACCTAAAGTCTGAGATGAAGGTGTCTGTATAAAAGCCATTCTCTTATTTACTAAGAAATAGTTCTTACCGCGCCTTCAACGTATACCTACACCGCGATGGAACCACGGGTTAGTATTTTTTGTTTTCATTTTCGTTCGTTCTACCGCTTTATGTAACAGTTACGTAAATACTTCCTACCTCAATGATCGTTATTATAAAAAAAATCGATTACATCAACTGGCGATCTAATTTTTATGTTCCTATTTTTCGGAACTTCTGATCTTGCATTTCAATTGTATAAACAAATTCGTTAAAGCTGCGAGACTAGTACATATTTTTTTAAATATAGTTTTTATTACAGATATTAACATTCATAATTCTTCACGTCGGCATATGTGTAGCCTCACATCATTCACACATAATACCAGTGGAAGGATATGAAACTGAACTGCACAACCTTGGCGAGCATGTGGAAATACCAGAAACCCCGGTTAAAATTATAAAAATCACAAAAACGGTTGCTGTGAAAATACCTGTTCCGTATCCAGTGAAAGTGGTAGAGAAGGTTCCATATCCGGTTCATGTGAATAAACCCTATCCCGTCCCAGTTCCTCAGATAATTCATGTACCACAGACTACAAAAACACACGAACATCAAGCGGTGGGCGACCACCATAGTTTCCAAGGTAACGCAGACAACTCCTACCAGGTTAAAGAAAACCCTGAGTACAAAGATTCGGCAAGTTATAATGGCCCAAGCTATAGCGGATATGCAAGTGCCGAAGGGCATGCTGAAGAATCTCCAAGTGATTATACACAGAATAACTTCTATGGATCTAATAATGGACATGAATCAAATGCTGCTTATCAACAATATCCTTATAATACTCATAACGAAGATTTAAATAGTTATTATTAAACACACGTGCGGTGCTAAAATTATTTCTATTAATTTGATATAACATCAATTACATACGCAGTATGTAGTAAGCACGCAAATTGTATTAGTATTCTCTTCTGTTTGTTGCTAGTTTTTGTAAGTATTGGTTGCTAGATGTGTATTACGTAATAAATAATGTATGATGAGAGCGAAACAAAGTATTTTTTTTAAATATATTTATTTAAGTAAAACGTATATATAACTTTACTACTATTATATAAGTTCTGTAAAAGTGATGGTAAAGGTGTTCAGAAACAATATTAAATGCCTTTAACACTGAATACTGGATTAAGAGTTTCCTCTATTTAAATAATAACAAATATTGGTCTTACAATTTTTTTTAATATTTTGGTTTTTACCAGTACCGCGAAAAATGTGATAATGTAATGAATATATAATAAATAATTTTAGAATAAATCAAAAATATTTCTATTCTGTCTATTAATATATTAATTACATTAAATTGCACAAATTTTGTAGGTAGCATGAATTCGATTCAATCTAAAAAGATTTTTAAAGAGAAGTATTTTTTTACTATTTTATTTTATGCCATCCTACTTAAATCCTTTCTTTTGGTGTGATTAGCTCATAATTATACCTTATTTTTAACTTAAAGTAAACTAATTGTTATCTCTATATGGTTCTCTAATATATTTTTACTTTGTTATCGTGATACATATAAGTTTTAAGATAAATAAAGTAGGTCATATTACACATTGCAAAGTAACATTTATAAACGTCTCAGATACAAGAAAGTGGACCTTATATTTCTGTAAGCTTATAAATCGGTGAAAGTATTTTCGCGTATAGTATGTATAAACAAATGGACAATGTTTTGCAAAAGTAGAATAAGGAACAAACATTCCAATTTTTACTACTCGTTTTAAAAAAGCTGGCTATTTTACATTTAGTAACATTTAAATATTACATACTCGCATATGTGTGCGCCATAAAAAACAACAAAGAAACATAAACCGCTTACAAATTAACAAATAATTGTGACGTTCCGTTTATGAAGATTGATAAGTGATGAAAAGTTGATCACCTAAGACCGGACACAAATCCGAACAGAATTGTAGTCTACTACAACTAGCGTCGGCCTCACAGACAGTCCAATGTATGATGGTATTTTGCTTTTACCGCCAGACAAATACAGAAATTTACGTAAAGCGACCGGAAGCGATCATCGAAAGGGTATGGTTCCTTTCATTACGGTCTACTACTTTCAATCGGTAGAAAACATTTATTACCCAATCCAACACCTACATTCTTACAGAGAACAGAAATACTCTTTGAATTAACGTTAAGATACATCTATGTACTAAAACTAGGAAAATGCTTTTAATATTTATCACTATTTATTATAATAATTAGTTACGATCACGCTTAATTAAAATACTATTTGTAGTAGCTTATTACACGAATTTAAAAAAATAACAAAACCATATCTTACTTTTGTTTTAATAATATCTTAAGTAAATATCCATCTCTATTATAGTATACCTTTATGTTTTTTTTTAAATGTTTTTAAGATTCAATGTACGAATTCGTATAATAAACTACACATATAAAGATCTTTGTATTCCGAAAGCTATAGTTAGACAAATTTAGCATAATGCTTATGAGAACTGTACGCGAGATCTCTTTATTGCGCCGCTGTCTAAGTCTAAGTTGTGGTCATCAGTATAATGTTTGTCGGCGGTTGAACGACGAACTGTTTCGGGCTTTTCATCTTCGTCTGATACGTACATCCTTGTAAGGTCTGACGCGACGGATGCTGTCTCGCAGGAACTTGAGGAGTAAATATTTTTAAAAATTTTAATGAGAAAATTGCTTCTTATATAACAGGCTAATTTTTAACTATCTTACTTTGATGTGAGTGTTTACTTTATTAGCAAATACATAGCCCACTACATTTTATTGCGCCTAACAAATATTTTAAACCATAACCAAACGATAGGTAAAAATCGGTAACAGTGGGTTTCTATGAAACTATAGACTTGTCTTATGAAATATACCACTATCACTTCTAGGCAGAGCTTAACTCGCCGAACGCCCGAGCTAAGCCCTCAAGCCTACAAATCCCTCAAAAAAAAAAAATATACCACTATGATACCTTGTTAAATGAATGGCCGAGTAACTTGATAATTAAAGTGAACACATATAAAATTGTTTAAAACAAAGTAAAACAAATCTGACACTCCAAAAAGAAAGAACTTACCTGTTGTTACAAAATTCAGATTCGGCCTGGTTATAAATAATCGGTTCTTTATGCAAATCCTGTTCCGCCTCGCTTTGTTCGTCATCTTGCACCATCGCAACACCGAAAGGAGGTTTCACTTCCTCCGCCACTGATTGACTGTCTCTGTGTAAAATCCTTTAAAAATGCCAGATTTACGAATTAAAAATATTTTAATAATTTTGTAGACGTCATACCATAATACAAAAATATAGCATAAAGTCTGGAAAGGAGCGCTTTGTCACTTTTAATAAGTTTGAAAAATATACTGGCTTTATGTGTGGTCAAAAATAAATAACAAAATTGTAAGGGCAAATATTCAAACGCTCTTTTTTTAGTAACCAAAAAACCCAGAACTAGGTTAAAATAGAAAAATATAATATCGTTAGCTTCTCAAATTATCATTTGAGAAGTTGACCGGATAAATATTTTTATATTAGCAAAATTTATTTCAAGCATAAGTGAGAAAAGTGGAACAGCATAATGGAAAAGTGGAACCAAAAATGATTGAAGATCATGATTGTAACCCTGAGCCCTCCACTTCAACTGGGGATTCATCACTAGACACAGAAAAGAAAGAGCAAGGAATTACTCGTAGAATATAGACTTTAATTTTTTTATATTTGAAAAATGTCACTGTTATTTGTTCTAAGCTGCGTGCTGCGTCATGATGCGGCCGATTTTAAGAATACAATACATATAAATATTTAATTTAAGCTTAATATATAAGCTACAATTTATAAATATATCGTATGAATGCTCCAAAATATCAAGTAAATAGGAAAAGAATCTTATGTGTAACACCATTAGACCCATAACTACAATTTTTTTTATTGCAAATGCACATTTAGTACTGAAGTGATAGGTAAATGAAAATAGATACTCCTATCGTTTCCATTAATTTTTGATACATTACATATAATTATATAGAATGGCTTGTACATATTAACCGCAGGTTTGATCTAGTTAATAATAAAATACTTACATAGGAGTATAATTAACGATAGCGGCGAAGTGTTTATGTTTGTGTAACTGATAGAAGTTTTCAGGTATCACTGAAATGCCAGTATCTTGACTTTGGTCGTCTAAAATCTCATTCGTTGGTTCGGATGTGTTCAAAATGTCTTTCTTTGATATATCGCTTAGGGAGAACTTGAGATTGGCTAAAAGCGTGAATTATAAATGTCAATTGATAATAATATTTCTTTGCATAGTTATTACGGTGAGCAATTTGAGACATAAGATTTTACCAAGCCCTTTCTCCCTTTGGTATATAACATTGAATAGATATTTGTTATAATAATACATAGTATATATTGAACATCGTGAGATTTTTAAATCCAGTGTTTCCATTTACAATTTTTTCATAAAATTAGATTTTTATTACCAAAACTAAGCTCTAACATAGTATGATAATTAGGCGTCCAAATTTCCTCCAGTTATAATATTACCCTAATAAAATTTAAGGTGGAGTACATTGGAGTATATACTTTTTTTAAATTATCTATTTTATACATGTGTTTGAAGGCAATGGCTTGGGTCCATGGGCGTTTTATTTATAAATTTTCGGGGAATCGAATTCTCAATAACCATTTAAGGAACCCACTCTTTTTCTTTATATCTACCCTCGATAAGAAAATTACTTACATGTGTCTATAGAGGAGATTTTACCCGCAACCTCATACATAAAGTCGGGAGTCCAGAAATACGGTATCCTTATAAAAACTTTGCCTGTGTCAACGGGCATATAAAATCCTAATTTATGTAAAAGTTGTAAAAACTTCAAGTCCTTGCATATCGCGGCCTGTTCGCAATTCCATGGTACTAGCGGGACGGAGCGATCGCACACTAAAACCAATCAGATTTTTAATTTTACGAGTTAGTTTTTTTAAGAAGCGCCATTTTATCAAGCATAACTAATTGTATGATTCATAAATAATTTCTTTAATAGAATCAGGCGTTACTTTGCGGAAGTCCATAGTTCAAAACCCTACACCAATCTACAAGCAATTCTCCGCAAAAAAAATTACGCGGAGTATTGCTATTAGGGTTTTCATAAATAATTGATTGTATCATGTGTGTTGACGTAATGTGGCAGACCATTTTTCTGAATTGGATTATCGTCACGGCTATCTGTTCCAACAAATTCAATTATGGACATACTGGTCCACTCTTTTTTTAATGATCATCTCAACACAAGATTAATTTAATATAATGCTCGTTAGACATCTGTTGCCAAGAATACCTAAATATAGTGAAAAAGTGAACTCACAGAGCGAATGATAGGCCACCGGCGACACAACAGGCAACTCTTTCACCCTCCTCGGCGACGAACGGAAGCCTCTTTCGTCATCTTGCTCTGTAGCCCTAATCTTCTCCAAACATATTTTAGCGTAGCAGGTCTCGAGCAAAACATTCTGGACCCAATCCAGAAATTTACTTTTACCATCTTTAGTTAAGTATTCGCATATCTTTCCAATGTCGTCGTCTTTCCCCTCGCGCGTCTCAGTTTTGAATTTCCTCTCAGACTCTTCCTTTATAAGTCTTTCGAATTCACTGCGTTCTATTATTGACTGCTTGTACAATTGTTTGATGACAGTTTCGCGTGTTTTAATTACGCCCTCGTCCTTTAAGAGCTTTATTATTTCGCCAACAACGTCAGAGGCTGCGTTGCTTTGCATGTAGATCCAATTGCAAGCAGAGCGCTCTTCTTCTGTCCATCTTAAATAAATGTAGAGAAATTTTATTTATTTTATTTGTATATTCTTTGCTAGGAGATGATGGTTTTATTTGAATTCAAGTTTGACAATATATTCTTTGTACAGATGTCACATGTAATTTCTATTGTTGTTAAAAATGTATTTTAATTAAAATTATAAAATACTAGCTGATCCGGCAAACGTTATGATTTCAATTTTCAATTAATAAATAAAAAATAAGGGTTGATTGTAAACGGGTGAAAATTTAGGATTGTATGTATTTTTGTATGCGGTATCATAAAAAAATAGAAACTAAAAATGTTGTCGAAAAAATAAAAATAAAAATTTAGGGGTGGTCTACCCTTAACATTTAGGGGGATGAAAAATAGATGTTGGCCGGTTCTCAGACCTACTCAATACGCTCACAAAATTTCATGAGAATCGGTCAAGCCGTTTCGGATGAGTATGGGAACGAAAACTGTGACTCGAGAATTTTATATATTAGATGTAAATAGGAAATTGATTAATGTAAGAGTGAACATTAAATGTCGTTTCTTTATTTACAGCAACACATTTTGGTTTCATTAAACGTCGATCAATTCCGAATTAAAAGATTATAATTAATCTTATATAAATACAAGGCTTTTGTAAAGACTCAGCTTACTTAATTGTTTGTGGTAACTTATATTTAAAAGCAAAATAAAACTAATATATTAGGTATACAAATAGTCTGTTTATATTATTCATGAATTAAGATATTTCAAATACGTCAATGTTCAAAAATAAAAGATTTATGTTCTAACTTGAGTCAGACTTTATGTAGCATATTTTTGAAAGGCACCATACATTGAAATAGACAAGTTTAGGATCAACAGCCTTTAGTACTTACATGTCTTCGGTATCCACATCCAACATGACCTGATCTGCGGTCGTATCCTCTTTGGATTGATTGTCAGTGACTTTAACTTTATCGTCGTCAAAGCTCTCGGTATTCAATCGGAACGCCATGGTTCGTCGCTGGAGACTGTTCGGCTTCTTTATAAACTTATTCATTACGTATTCTATTAGGTCCGTCCAATCCTGGAACCGGTGTGAAATATATTAAAACTCACAAGTTAAAATCTACATTCACGTTATACGAATTCAATGCAACTCAAAGTAAGTAAAAAACTTCACTTGCTGAAGAAACAGATAAAATTTTTGCAAGTATCAAATCGGAATTGAACCCTAAACTGACAAAAAATATCACATACATTTAAGTTTCTTGACAAGGACACATCACAAAAGCTTCACTACTAAGATATCTTAATTTTTGATTTATTGTTGAATCACTATTATTACCATGTATTTGATAACGTTATAATTTTTTAATGTTTCAATTTCGTATCAGTTACACAAACTATCCAGTAGCCTTCCTTTACAAAAAATTCTTAGTAAAGCAATACAAAAATTTAATTTGATCGCTAATATTTTTCCATATGTTATTTATTTTATTATTTATTTAATTCTTTATCACACATTTACAAAGTTATAAGAAACAATAATAACAAATATACATGTCTAAAGGGAGGCCTAATCGCTACTAAGCGATCTCCTCCAGGCATCCCAACAATGGCAAAAGAAGAAAGAGAGTTGCAGTATAGACAGGAGACAAAAAATAATAATAATAATGATCATACAGTTTTAAAAATAATGAATAAATGATTAAGTGAATATCAAATTAATTTAGAGCAGTACATATTAAAATGACTCACATCACAAAATTCAAAGTCCGATCTCCATATAGACGTGAAAGTCTTAAGTATTTTGGGCTGGTAGAGGGATATGAGAGAGTCCAGCTGCCCTCCAACGTGGTGCATTAACGTAAATATGCAGTCGTTCACATATTCGCCATTGTTCTCATAGTCGTCTAACAAAAGACCGTATTGGTACATTATTTCGGGCGTTGCGAATCTAGGAATAATATTTTTATTAACTTCAAAGACACAGGCGTAAAACGAACGATTGTACTAATCAAGACGAGTAACGAATCAAAAATAGTCAGAACTTAGCTCTTCCGCCATTCAGTTCGTCGGTTTAGCACGAAGCTACCCGATTTATAAGAGAAAATAAACAAACACTGAAAATTGAAAAAATATGATCTAAAGAAAAACACTTTTTAACGGATTTAGTTATGTATTTTTTGTAAAATTTAAATATATATTATATTACAGCTGTAGAGAGGTTGAGTGTTATCTATATTTATTGCCCCGGAGTTGGTATCGACTAAAACCGGAAGGATTTTTGAGAACTGGCTCATGGTGTCCTCCATTTATATGATATGATTTACCTACAACTAAAACAACGCCAACTTACTGTCTCAAATGGTCGATCATTTTCCCGGTGCCCTTGTACTCTGGCAATTTCATGACGTTGTCCAAGAACGTTAAGAGTATGTGATTTGTCACGATGAGATCCTGTTAAAAAAAACTCAGCCTGTTGGTATTTCAATGTACGCTTAGACAAGTGTTTTTCAACCTTTTTCATGAGGCGACCCCCCCCCCTGGTATAAAAAAATGTTTCGCAATCCCCTTCGGTTTTTTATTATGTATTTATGTGTATGTTACAGTATTACTATTAACAATATTAATTGTCTTTATTGTTTTTTTTACTAAAGTATCAAATTTTTTTCGACCTCTGGCGACCCCTCTACAGAAGCTTCACGACCCCCAGGGCGTCGCGACCCACAGGTTGAAAAACAATGGCTTAGAAAATAATATCGAAGCCAATTTTATAGACTATTCTGTGCTGTTTAATTAAGTGTACCTCTTTAGCATAAAACCTCAATACATGAAATAATGGCATACATAAAAAAATCTATTTGACGCACCTCTAGATATTGTTTCGAGTGATATTTGGGATTATAGCGGCGCAGTAACAACACGAATAGGGACCGCAGCTCCTCGGTCTCAGACATCTTCAATTGCAATTGGACAAGAGCCTCTTTATCTTCTTGACAAATGTGACTCGACTTTTTATATACTTCAATAGCTTGAACGAACTCGCGAATTGCTGTCACGACCTTTGGTAAAGGAATATGTGTAAGACGGATTTCAACAATTCAGATTCAATGTTTTTTTTAATCGTTCAACATTATAGACGATAAAAAACCAAAAAAGTAAGACAATAAGAAACTTACTAGTACTTACTTAGAAACTAATCATAAAAGACTTTACAGAATTAGTTATTTTGCAATCTGTGTTGTACACTTTAATCTTTTATCTGTGGATGGGATTTATAATAATCGGAGCTCCCTAATTATAATAACTGAAGTCTGTGTCAATTAATAGCAAGCTCGAATGGTTAGATTAGAATGATTACGTAACTAATCGCAGCGTAACTTGTTTATATAATGACATGACAGTGGCAGGCAGCACATTTATACAAAAGGTATTTGTTCTACTAAAAACTATTGTATGTGAATATGTACTTCTAAGACTTTTTCAAACGAAATCAAGAAGAAAGAATAAAAGAGCCACTGACTACTAAATTGAGTAGTTTAAAACTATTTGATGCGTGAACTTAAAATCTGTTAAGAAATTCAATCTATTATACCGAGACTGTCACACACACATGTTAATGAACACGACTCTTTAAAACGTCAAATAAACATTAAACTTTCGTTTAAAACAGTTTTTTTACTTACCAAATGCAGCCGCCGAATGCTTGGTTTCAAATCGTTACCATCCAACTTGATTGAGAGTTCAAACTGTTCGCACAAATTCACACCTTCAGCTGTCAAATACATCACAATATCGAAGGATAGAACAGAATTAACATGTTCTAGATCCAGTTTAATCTGATTCGCGAATTTTAAAAAGTACGTAACCAGCCAGAAGAAATGCGACGTGTCTATTTCTAATTGCATATTTGTGCAAATTTGCGAGTGCAAGGTTTGGACTAAGGCGTTGTAACCCTCCATAAGGAAGTCCACAGTGAACTCCTTTATAACATTGGCTATATCCTCGTCCGTTGGAGTGTAATGCCCCTGCGCGTTTATTCTGAAAACCATATAAATAAATATTAAAAAAAACACTCATGTTAATAACTGAATTGATGTTAATTAAACAGAAATATATGTATGAAACTCAATTCTAAACGAGTATTTTTTGAAGAGCTATAGACATTTATAATAACAGTATTCCTTTACACATGCAACATTTATAATAATAGGTCATATTTTTATTAGACTAACTCAGAAATCAATTCCAATCTTTATATATTATTTATTTCTATTAGTACAACTTAACGCAATTAACAATCCAAAGTAATAATTCTGCAATGTTTCTGTAAAAATACTCACATATTAGTCTTTCCCCACTTCACGATTTTCTTTCTTTTCCTGTCTTTAAGTGTCACAGTCGCTCTAACTTTATGATTGGGCCGCTGTTTGGGATTATGTGGCTTCTGGTGCACTGGTTTCTTACATGGCTCATCTTCATTACTGGAAGTTGAGTTTGCTTCCTCGTTTCGTGCGTCAAAGCCGCACTCTGACGTTTCTGGTGTCATCTTTTTATCATTTGTTGCTTCATCGCTCGCATTGCACTCAGTTTCATCCTTGGCGTTTAGGATTTCGCCCTGGAATAGAAGACATTCAAATAACATCGAATAACTTTGACCCTAACTGTTGAAGTCTTGACTCTTCCACGACTGAGACGTCTGTCCATTGCCCTAGTATTTACAATTTGTTTGTGTTTACAATTTGTAAACTTTAAAATCACAAGTGTCTATGAACGCTAATCATTTGCCTTAATCTTAATTAAAAAATACATTTTGTTGAACCTTTACTTTAACCATCTACAAAAAGGGTAGGTTTAAACAATCGAATCGATTTTAGATATAACCTTCAAAGCATTAGTGTGTAAGGGATACTAAAATAACTTCTTGGATATAAAACCCTTGCAAATCTTACATTCATATCAGTGATGTTCTTAAACGAGTTTTCTCCTTGTTCATTGCTTATACGATGACAGCTTTCCTCCTGCAGTGTCTCTGATTGGAATTTCTCCTCAATCATATTTCTGTTTGAATCCCAACTATTGTGAGGGGATTCAGATCCCTGAATTGTCTGTCCACCCGTGTCAGAGGAATCGGATGTCGGGTCGGATGTCAACATTGGGGATGAATTGTGACTACCTGAACATTTTTTTTTACATGAAATGAGTTATATAAAATGCTCGCATGATGTACGAGAAAAATATTACATACAATATCTGTTAGGTGGCGATGTATTACTTTCATTATCTTCAGAGCTCTCCGGTAAAGAAGTTTCCAGCCATATATTCAGGAGTTTATGTAATGTTGTCGCATGTTGATCTTTGTAAAGCAAAGCTATCAATTGAACCATTGTTACACCCCAATTGATCTAAAATTAAAACAAAATACAAACACGAATCTCAAGTTCTAATCCCTGTTTATCATAAAAATTAAGATATATAAAGCTATGTAACGCTACGAGTTAACGATTCCTATTATATACAGGTGTCGCGAAACTCAAGATCAAGTGGGCATACACCGACAGGCTAGGTTATACAAGTTCAGCCAAAAATAAAATAACAATTCCATGTTACTTGGTTAACTCAGAATTGGAATACTTTCGACAATTTTCAAAATCGATGTGTCACTAATTTCCCTACTTTACCCGTAATAACTATGTTATTGATTGCAGCTACAAATCTAATAATAATTTAATGTTTCAAAAATCTATAGTCAGATAACTCTAACACCTTATCGTTCTAAATATACTGTTTAAAAAATGGCCCATATAATCGAGATTTCAAGATTTCCTGTAGGTATATATATATAGGTGCGCTTGTTCCTAATAAAACTAGTTATATAGAAAATAATACAGTAACCTTCTACAATCTAGGGTTTAACAAATACATGAATGCTGAATGCTTACGTACTAAATATTACAAAAACAAACTGTTGAGAAAGTAAGACTGGAACGGTTCTCCAAACCAATTTGCAGCCAAACAGCCTAAGATTTGCTACTGTAACGTATTAAAATATATAACAATAATACACTAATAGACGTTCAAGAAGCATTATATGCAATTATTGAAAATTACTTACCGAATCCGGAATATTCATTAGCTTTATTAAAGTTTTATCAATGCTCTGACTGAAAAGATTCCATAATATCTGATTTTGTATCGTGCGAGGTGGTCCTGTATAACTAGAAGACACAATAACGTTCTCTGGAATATGCAGAATATTACGCAAAAATAATAATGTGTTGCTTATGTTCGTACATTTTTCGACAGCTAGCTTTGCTTTTAATTCCACATCTGCATTCTTCTTTAGAAACTCCATGATCACTTTGGTCGCCCTATTGTCCACAAAAGCAGCTTTTGTAGAAGACAATAAACTATTTATTTCAAATATAGTATGTTTTCCAACTTCGGTATTTGATATTATGTCAACTGACAACAAACACTCCACGGGTATCGTCAAATTGACAAGTATCTTTATTACAAGTTCAATTGTTTTATCATCCTTTACATTTATTAAAAGCGGTATTAAATCTTTCTTTATATTTTGTCCGAAATTGATGCTTCTTCTGTATGTGCGAAGATTTTTGTCTTCGGTGAGGATATTATTAAGAATCGATTCCAAAGCAGCTAGAGAAACGAAAACGTTTTAAGACTTACTGAACATTAAGTAATATTAAAATTTAAATAATAAAAGTAATTATTTTCAAGCAACCCACACAGAATCGTGAAGCATATACCTATACATGTTTTTTTTTCTTAAACTTACCATTGCAGTTATCATTTATGTGATATCCCTCTAGATGAGCAAACCCAAGGTTACTAAATGAGCTGTGAATTTGAGGACCTCGCAGAACCCACTCCATTATTTACCTTTCAACAAAAAGTACTTAGTCAAAAGACTTGGCTTGGAGGGGAAACGTATAGGTAGGATAAATCCCAGTTAAACTTGAAAAAAGTTCTATATATACATATAAACAATGCAATAAACAATATTGGAGAATAAAATATGATTAATTAAAAATATCATGAACCATTAAATAAAGGGAATACTTTCAACTGTTACGATTTCCTGTTTGGAGACTAACTTTTACGAGAATTCAAGCCAAACAAACTCTAGCGCGATACGGTACAACGTGAAAATCAAACACGTGACTCGACAAAATAGCAATATCCAAAATTGATTGAATTTGTACACATCTGTGGCTTGTGAAGGGTTTGGTTGAACACGCAATCTTAACAATCTCTTACTAGTAAGAATAAAAAATATTTTATTGTGGTTAGTACCATCTACCAGTAGACCATTTTTTTTTATTAAATTTCACTTGCTCGTAGGATTGCCATTTAAAAAAATAATACGCTAAATCCTTGCAGTTCCACCTGCATTCATTCATATAACAAAAGGAAATTTTCCACGTTTATATTAACACTGCTCTTACTAATAGTAGTTCGAGGTATAGATGGACTGTGCAACATAACAAGATTAAAAATTTTTTTCATTTCGAATCAGTAATTCCTGAGGTAAGCGCGTTATACCAACCTATCAAACATACGAACTTTTACTCTATAAAATTACTATATATTCAACTCTAACTTGCGGTAGTTTGCACTATTTCGAAACTACATAACTGGGACAAGGATTTTTTATCTGGAATCTTTGTTTACGTATGAGAAATAGAAACAGTATACTAATGAATACTATACGATCGTAATCTATTTCGATAAAATATTGCCTATGATTAGGTATAAAAATATCCAAAAGAATGAGTTTAAAAATCCATACCAAACCCGCTCAAGATTTATATGCTAACAAGCGACCGTAAAGCTCGGCATAGAAATACCTATATTATAGGGCAAATTATTAATGAAGCGACTAACAACTTATTAGGCGATTAACTACATGGTTCCAAAAAAAATCATTTGGTAGTGGTTAAATATTTAAGCAACAATTATATTATAATGATACAAAAATAAGATCTATAATAACTAAATAACGGCTGCACTATAAGATATAAATATATTAAACAGGAAAAATGAAATAATATGTGAGGTATTAAAAATAATGACTTGGCAGCTAATATTAATAGTGGGATATCAAATATTGTATTTTAGCAACTATTAGATTCCATATAAAAATACACTTTCGGGTAGTAATTTCAAGAGTATAAAAAATTAAAACGGGTCCCAATTTTAAGTATTAGGATATGAGAATTTTTGTTGTAGAATCGTAAAGTATTGAAAAAATCGACTAATGCGTTGGTTGCATAGAAGTAAAGCGGAACCCCGCGGAGTAGAGCGCTATCACCAATAGGAAGCGACACGGCCGATCGTCACAGATCGCTACTACTTGTTATTGTTAGTATTATTCAAGCCATAGGCACTCGTAAACTTTTTCTAAAATAGTTTTTTACGTATTTTGGGATCAAAACTAGTTTAAATGCAGAAATAATCAGTTGAAGTTAGCAGGCTAGTTGTGTGATGAATTGTGATGATGGAGTACCGGATTACTTCAAGTAATCAGAAAAGAGGGTCAAGAAAAAAACAGAACGTGTACAGGACATAACAAACTTTGGGTATTTTATTATAAATTTTGTATTAAAAGAGGCAGAAGATTTTGTGAATTCAGAAAAAACTTGGTCTCAATTCAACAATGACAGAAGAGGGACAAAAGCGATTTTACAGATGTAACAAATCAGGGACAAGTGCCGGCAGTATTTCTGTTTGATGTGGATCGACTTGTTTTTGTTTATCTACGGAAGCTGATCATAATCATAATGAATTGGGGCAGAGAACTACGGTTAATATAAACTAAAATTGAAATTAACAAACTATTTGACCTCACTTAAAGCCAAAAGTATATTAGCTGCTCTTCAAAAGATCATATTAAATTGCCTACAAAAATAAATATAATTTTAATGACAGACCAATTAAATTTGGGAACCTACTATTTACTTAGGCGAATTAGAAAAGTGGATACAGACAGAAAATTCGAAGACGAAGATGAACATTTATTATGAAGTACTGGATATTGGAGAGTGACAACCTATTTTCAGGTTCGTTTTGACAACAAAAAAGTTATTGAAATATACAAGTTCAAATGTTCCAAAAGTTACAAATGTTTTGCACGCGGATGTACTACAAGTTAATTTGGATGGTTTCCCTGTTTTGATATAGAACACAAAAAAAGAAATTTACCCACTTTGCTTAGCAGTTTCAACAAATAGAAGCAAGAAGACTTTGAAATGGTTTTAGGGGTTAAAGGAGAAGATTGACTATTTGTTTGACCTCGATTTCAAACAAAAGTACTAGTGAGTGATAGCTCCATTAAAATCTTTCTTGAAGTATTTGGTTTTGATACCACGTACCATTGTTGCAATAAAAAATATTAAGAAAAAGTTGAGACGAAAAAAAAAGAACTATAGGATATATATCTTTACATAGATTACAGAAATTTTCATCTATAAAGCTTTTATTGTGAAAATGCTTCAAAGACTTTATTTATAAAATATTTCAACAAGAATGGCTGATCAAAAATCTAACTGGTTCTTAAAGCATCCTTCAATAATGAGTTTCAACAAGCAATTAAAGACATAATACATGCGGGACGCTTTCCCTTATCACATTCCATTGTGCAAGGGATGGTTACACAGTGGTAAATATATAATAAAATTATACAGAAACTCATATTGATTAAAAGAGTGGACAGAAGGATATTGTTGGGCAAAAAGAATTTAAAGTAAAGACTTTGATTAAAAAAAAGTATATTTATATAATAAGAAGTTAAGACGGGATATATAATATGCAAATTTGATGAGTTCAAAGAAAAAAATTCCATTGGAAAAAGATTACTATAGGATGGACAAGTTGTCCTCAATTCTTTAAAATATACTTTAAAATGGTCACCAACCTAAAATAACTCACCTAGAGGCAAAATTGATTCCGATTGATCAAAAGAAAACTGGGCGCCCTACTAAATCAAACTACAATATTGCAATACTGTTAGTTTTAGTAGTTTCATTAAATAAAGATATTGTTCTATTGTGCCTTTTTTTATTAAAAAATAATAGTTAAAATAATATTTTTATGCCGCAATTGATTATTTAGACTTATGAAATGTCGCAAAAGTATGTTTTTTATAACATTTATTTATTCTCATCTTATTTAATTTTATAAAAAACCATTTATAATTTATAAAGGCCTATTCTCTACTTTATATTCGCCGCCAAGTTGTCGCCTAAAATAAATTCAGTTGCTTCACCAAAAAATCATCCAATTAAATTTAAATAAAGCGAATATAGTATAGATACATTAAAGTTCTACTTTATACTTAAAATGCTATTTTACTGTATCCAACCATTATTTTTGCTACCTAATTATTTTTAAAATCCTAAACGAGATTAGTTTGTCGCCGCGTTAAATACATGCCTTATTATAGTTAATATTGTGGTTATGTTGTATCTACTCAGGCAAAGGACGCACGCAACTCGCAAGTCGCGTGTCTAATCCACGTGCAGCGGGCTTACGTAGTTACTTGTTAGAGAGAGATAGAAAAGCTGAGTGAACTGTTATATAAACATATTTTATAGAGCCTGTTATATTTTTTAAATATTCATGTATGAATTAATAAATACAATCTTACGAGTGTCGTTAAAGCACATTATATTAATATTATAAAGTTACAGTTAGAATAATTTCTTGGTTTGGTGGTAATACACTAATCCCACATACTACTTACTTATTGAGCAAAAGGCTATATAATTCAAAATACTCTCAATAAATGCAGTTGAAAAAACCTTGTTCCCTACAAGTAACATTTATACAAAATATTATTTTGTACATTGACAAATTTCAATTATAACTTAAGCAAAAATATTTACATATAAAATATATGGTATTCAAATAAAACAAATTAAATTAATTAATGTAAAATTATATATATTTATTATATTACTTATTTTTACTAATAAAAAATATGTGAACATGTTTCAAACTTTATAACTTATATTTAAGAAACTGGGAATTATCAAAATTCAGAATTATGTAGTTAGCTTTTCCAAATCTTTGTTATTTCAGCACATATGACTCTGTTAATGTGTTTAAATAAAATAACACTGAATAGTTAATAAAACTGGTATGAAATTAATAATAATATAAAACTATAAGAATTATTTAATTTATTGTATGATGAATGCAAAGATGTTGAAAAAATATATGATATTGAAACAAACAAAATACAACGTGAAAAACTTTTTATTTAACTTTCATTTAATTTTATACAAAACTAGGTAAATACATACCTTTTAATGTAATTCGATGTATTCGAAATGTAAAACGAAACCTTTAGCCGCTACGAATTCTAGAAGACTTAGCAAGTAGCACAAAATATATTTTGTAGGAACCACAAATCGTGCAGCCTAGCAAGTGAACTGTTGAGTGTTGCGAATCGTCATTCGTATTCGACGTATATATTCATGAAACTTTCATGACATCTGCTAACTGTCATTGATTTCTATGACATTAATGAAGCAAAACAAGTATTGACGACTGACTCTTGTCATATGTCAATATCAAAACTATATTTACGATGAAATGAAATATTTTTATTGCATTTGCTATGCTTATATACTATATGTTATTATTATTTTTTGTGTGGAAATGGTTCAAGTAATAAAACAGGTTATAAAATCCACAAAAAAAAAAAAATCAAGTAATAAAATTAGAAAATAAATTTAAGTAGACCCGCTATCCCCTAAATCATTGTTTTATCAACCTGTGGGTCGCGACCCCCAGGGGGGCGCGAAGCTTCTGTAGGGGGGGTCGCCAGAGGTCGAAAAAAATGGTTACTTTAGTAAAAAAAAAACAATAAAGACAATTAATATTGTTAATAGTAATACTGTAACATACACATACATACATGATAAAAAACCGAAGGTGAAAGGGGGTCGCGAAATATTTTTTTTATACCAGGGAGGGGGGGTCGCATCATGAAAAAGGTTGAAAAACACTGCTCTAAATAAATATTTAGTATAAAACGAACATTTCGGTGTCAACCGGAGAACCGTAGCTAGAACCACTTGTGAGGTAACATCCGTAGCAACTATAGCTATACTGTTACACGCCTGACAGAGAGCTGTTTTTTTACCTTCTCTTTCAGGAAGTTTATCAAAACGGAATTTTTTAGTTGCTTAAGGATATATTCCCATAACAATTATTTCCGTCAACTGTTTTTAGTAATATACGGACCATAACTAAATATATTTAGTATATTCAGGCATTGAAATTTATAACAATGACATGTACTCGGAATTTCATATTTGTTACTGGGAAATGAGACATTCAATATATCAAAGAATGTCACATTCTTCCAATGTTTCTCATGAAACAAATCGTTGACATTTTTGAGCTACACTACTAGATACCTCATTGATGTAATTTAAGAAAAAAGAAAACCATTATCAATGATAAAAATGTCTTGTATTTTTTAACTGTGTACTTACACCAAAGATTGCAGAATCTTGGATTTTTATAACAATCCTGAGAAAAAATCAGAAGCATTCTTTACAGTGCTTGAGGGTAAGTTATTACTCATGTCCTTCCTTTTATTTTGTTTTTCATTAACATTTATTAGAGAATCAATTGATTCAAAGTAAGATATATTCCAAAATTTAACATCATCATTGTGTGAACTTGATGCAATATATTGGCCATCATGGCTAATATCTAAGCATTCTACTGGAAGCGTGTGTTGACCAACAATACCTAGTTGTCTTTGTGGAAACATATGTGCAGCTCGTATTATACCATCTTCACCGGAAGAAACAACAATATTTTGTGTAATTGGAATCATGCATTGGATGGAATGTTTTTGTCCAACATATTCATCACTATGATAACCAAATTGCTTCCAGTTGAATAAATAGAACTTTCCAACAGATGTTCCTACTAATAGTTTTGTCTCAGAACGGAATAATCCAAGGCAAGTCAATTCTGCTTCATACTGCTCAGAAGCTGTATAAATTTTGCTGAAAAATGTACATGTGAATGTATAATGACTAAGTATCATACAATATTTAGATTCTATGTAATTCAAAACAAGATGTTGTAAAGAATGGTTGATAATTCTTCAGTTAGTGTATTGTTACTTGAAATATTTACCTTGCTTTAAGATCTATAGATGTTAATGTACCATCCCCACCAGCACACACTAAGTACTTTTGGGATTCATTAGTTATAATATCAGAAATATAATCCTCCCCAATTTTTAAAGTAAATATGGGATCATGTTTGCGTAAATCCCAAAGTTTGACTATGCCAGCATCATCACCTAGAAGCAAAAATAATTACTATAAAAACTGAATTGTATATTCTGAACTAATTTAATCTTTCTGTTTAATTTTAAAATTCTGTTTAATATATTACTATCAGACTAAAAATTACCTGTAACAAATTTATTTGTATCCAGAGTAAAAAGCTTATACACGGGATCATCATGAGCTTTTTCATAACATTGTTTTAATTTTCCAGTTTCAACATCAGTTACCATGATAGCTTTATCCTAGGAAAACAAATATTTTCAAAATAGTACTCTTGTAACAACTAGTATTAATTACACAAAATTATTACTGTAAAATTCGAAATCCAAATCAATGTCTTAAATGGTCAGCATTGGCAGTAAGGTTAGTACAAATAATATTCACCTTGGCTGTAGTATACATAGCATCGCCTTCATTGTCAAACTCTACATCTCTACAGGCTTCCATGTGTAATTCTAAAGTATTAACTAGTTTTGTTTCATCATTATTGTATTCATATAATAAAATATCTCCCACAATATTAGCCAATGCAATTAAATTTCTACAAGGATGAAAACATATATCTACAATGAAGTCCTCTGTGTTAATAGTTGGAGGGTGATCCCTTGGTTTATTTTTTTCAGCTTTAATAGCTTTTACTACTTCATCTTCATCCTCGGAATTATTTGAATCGTCTTCTTCTTTTTTTTGTTCATCTACAAATAAAAAAGGTGTATTAGTTTAGAATGTTAACTATGTAAATAAGTTTAATTTGATGAACATGCTTCATGTCCCCTACCATTTGGAGATAAATCATCTTCATGCTCCTCTTCTGATAAATCTCCACTGGAATAACTCATACTATCGCTGTCTGAATCATCAGAATCTTTGTCGTATTCTTTAAAACCCATTGTCATTTTTTAAATTTACTTTTTGTAATAAATAATATTCTAATGCGAAAAACTTATGAAAAGTATCACTCATGAAGTAATAAATAATAACTATACTGTCATGTGTGCAGTGTGATTTATGACAGACAGTATGGTAAGACAGTAACTTCAAATTTTTGGCATTGGATATCAGTGTCCTTTAGCCTGAAACTTCAAATAATAATGTATGAATTGCCCGTAACTTAATTTGGTATTAATTTGTCTATTGTCACTTTTCAAACGTCACTTTAGATAAATGAAAAGAAGATCTTGTTATTTCTAAGCTATTTCAAAAAAAATACAGCATAATTAAGTTGATATTAGTTGTAAATCATGTCAACAGTGTTTTAATTGTTGGTACGTAAGCGGACGGAACAGTGCAAAATTAGAAGTATTACAACAACTCGAGTTGAAAACCAAAACAATACTATTTATAAAACAACAGGAAGACCGGTTAGTAAATATCAGTATAATTTTCATCCATTCTGTGCATATTTTTGTTCTCGTGAAATTATACAATTGTCAATTCAATTCAATCTTGTATGGATACTACAGTCCTATTATTTATATCTTTTTAGTATATTTTTTTAATAAGAGCAATTGAAAAGTGGTGGGAGTTCGTGATATTGAATTTAAGTAAAAAACTACATTAATGTGCAATTATAATTAACTAACAAGTATTTTTAAAAGCAACTGCGGGTAGCCCAAGTAGTTATGCTCATGGCTAGGTAACTTCCTTCCTTGTATTAAGGTCCTTGTTGATGGAGGTTGCTCAAATCCTAGGATTATTAATGCAGGTGTTCTCTCGCTCACCCTATTTATTTTGCATATCAACGACTTGTTGAATGTCTGCGGCAGTCATTGCTATGCAGACGACAATACCATCGATGCATTTTATTATGCGGGCCACTCAAATGTGTCTCTATCTGAAGTAGATGAGAGTCGTAGCGAAGTTGTGTCTGAAATCGAAACTATACTTTTCTCCAGTATAGTGGTTTCGATGAGGGGTAAAACAAACCTTGTTGAGTTTAACCCTACGAAGACTCAGGTCTGCTCCTTTTCCACCAAAAAAGATCCCTTTGTCGTGTCTCGGTTTGATGGCACTCTTCTTATTACCTCACACAGCCTCAGTGTTGGCATTTCGATAGAAGTCATCTGGAAGACAAAGCCAAACTGGCTTCTAAAAAGCTGGGTGTTTTAGGTAAGGCCAAACAATACTTCACTGAGGTTGAAGGTATGCAGCTCTACAAGGCAAATACGTCCTCATATGGAGTACTACTCCCATGTCTGGGCCGGTGCCCCAAAATACCAGCTTCTTCCTTTTGAAATTCAGCGGAGAGCTTGTCAGATATGCCATCCTTTACTGATCGGCTTGACCTTCTTTCTTCACGCAAAGACCTTGCGTCACTATCTCTGCATTCCTTCTGCACCATCTCGATGGATGGAAATCTGCCACAATTCGCTTTACATAGCATGGCATTTTCTCTTGCGAACACGTGAACTTTGGAATTGACTCCCAGCGGAGGTCTTCCCTACGAAATCCCATTTATTCGAAAAGAGAGCGTACTCCTTCCTTAATCCTTAACCATTAATGGGTGCTTATCGGCTGCGGCTGTTGCTACTTAGGCCACCCGCAAGCTCGTTTGTCCCCCTATTTTATAAAAAAAATCATATTTATTTAAAGATTTTAACAAGAAGTACACTAATATTTTAAAAATATAATTAAATTTCACCGAGTTTCTCAAATATATCACTAGTGTTTTTAATAAAAAAGTTTTACTTATTTTATAATAATAATTTCAAACTAAGTCAATTAAAACAACTGTGATGGAATTTTGACCACAATTTTGTCAATAGTTAATAGACGTTAATTTACGGAAGTCGTTAGCATACAATTCTATTAAATCAATTTCTCGGCAATATTCCACTAAAATATCCTCGAGCACTCGACGCAAGTTTCAACCCGTCATCCTTAGGATATTGCCTCTACGCTAAGTTTGTAGTAAATTGGTATTTTAAACTATTTTGTCATCAATATTGCCTGCATTGATGGCGTGCCATTGGTTATTTATAGCAGTTTAGTTAGTAAAAGTGCATTCTGGGCGTTTCGTATTATTTTTAAAAATGAAGTCCCGTCTCTTAAAACGTAGTAAAACGAGTTGAGTTGTGATGTACAAACACAACAACCCACAGTTTACCCTATTACGTACAATATAACACAGATCCACACACTGGACGCAACAACAAAAGATCCACAGCGCTACTCAGTGTTAATAATGAAATATATTGGTGTACCTTATTTAAGATGCAATAACATAATTATAATTTATGTGGAAATTAGATATTAAATAAGTAAAATTAAATAAAATAAATAATGAAATAAAAATTAGAATAATTACTCTTTCAGGTAGTCCCATTTAATTAAAATACAGTATAAGCTCCTCCATATTTTTGCGTGAGCCCGATAGCTGCTGTTACTTGCAGTATTTTAACGCTATTCTTATTCGCCTTCCTTGAAGTTATTAAAATTTTGTGCTCCTAAATTCTTCTGTTGTGAAATTCACAGATTGACTAATGGCATTGTTGGCCTGCCTGTTCATCAGGTGTAAAGGACTGTGAGAAGGTGACTAGGTAGGTAAAATGAATATGAGATTGTTGGGGCATTATATTATGCTTCAATTTACATACATGTATTCAATTTTATGATACATTTAAAGAAAGGTTTAACTTTAATAAGTAATTTTATTAAAACAAATGATAGAAGTAAACTTTACTAGAACCTTTACTACAAGTAAATACGAAGTGCTTTCTATGATATATTGAGATCTTTTTCTATTACATAGTCAGTCCATTAAGACTAAGACAATCTATGTTTCTGATTTATCTATATCTTATTAAAATAATTTTGTCAAAGTATTCATATCAAACCAACGGCCACGAATGCATTGAAAAACACGGAATCTTTTGTGATTTTTCATTCTGGCTTGCTTGAGGCCGTCTGAAATTATGATTTGTTTCTTATTGATATAAAAATAGTAATATAGGACAAAGTTTTAGCGATTCTCCAGTTATTTAAATCTTGACGCTATTATTATTAATATTTTTTGAGCATTGGTGATGAATGTGATATTTAAACTAAACATCCTCGGTTGTTTATGAAACTCCGAGTAAAAATAATGTAATATTTGGCTACAAACCAAGAATGACATTTAATTAACTATAAAAAATATTTTAAAGTTAAAAATATATCATTCAAACAAACATCAAATAGAGTGAACTGATCAAGATGTACTTATTCCTTTCCATAAGTTATACATTAAAAGAATACTGTTCTCCATACTGGCTATTTTTTTTAATAATAATGTAATCGTTTGGTTAAAATAAAATTACACTTTATGAATATGATAAATTTAGAGAAAACATGACGGTATAGGGTGCTTTTAACGGCAGGTCGGAGCTTCGCTGCTGACTTTGCGATATTATCCTAACATGTGTACCTTGGCTGCAAGAATAACATTTTCGGCAATACAAAAATCCAAAAGCGTTAGTCATGTTAGGTACAAACTTTTCGACACTCATTTGTCTAAGCCCCCTGTTGTTAAACATAGCATATATTGATAGATGATTTCTAATAGTAGCTCGAATGTGGTGCAGCCGTACCAGCAGACCGTTTGGTGCGCTCGACACGCCAAGAGAATGCCAAATATGAAATAATAGGTCCTGAATAGGATCCAGGCCTGCACTAAAAGCGCTGGACTAAAGCGTCGACGGCCCAAAGGTTCTGTGGCTTGGCCACAAGAGTGAGCTTGGTTACTTCTGGTAGAAATTTCATCGAACCGAGTTCACCGTCAATAATAATAATAATAAGCGATGGACGACTAAACTTACTATCGAATTTGATACGGTGCGTGCCAAGTTAGCGGTGAATTCGTCTTTTTATGCTTTATTGGTCAAGAAAAGGGGTCTTTATAAAATGAATACTTAATAAAGAGTTATGAATGTCACATAAAATTATATAAATATAATAACTTTTTTTTAAATATAATTTACCGCGTCGTTTATTGATGAGAATGCAAACTTTAGCGAGGCCCGCATTTCATGCACTATACACACATTTATTTTTACACTGTGCACAGACGAAGTCAAGAGACGTCGTTTGGCATATACGTCTGGTTCAATAATCTTAATCTTTTAAAAATTGTATCTGGTTACCGGTATTTCTTGTTTGGTCAACAAGACTCATAATTATTATTGTCTCTTTGCAATAGTGTTGTGATTATCAGACATATGAGGCATTAGTCGTAGACGTAATATATTATAAGATATTTATAATGGGTATTACTCAAAATAATGTCATTAAGTGTTTAATAATTCTTATAAATATATTTAAAGTAAGTTTTTGTCATGATCTCAATGGGTATATTGCCTATTGTCCATGTATGGGTAAGTTTTTAAATAACTTTATGTAATTTAAATTTCTTGAATGCTTTTTATCCCTAATTCTAGAAAAAATGTTTCCTTGAATGTTTTTTTTTCTATTTTTAGGAAGATTTGGAAACCAAGCAGATCATTTTTTAGGAGCATTAGCCTTTAGCAAAGCCTTGAATAGAACATTAATTCTCCCTCCCTGGGTGGAATATAGATATGGAGAAACAAAATCAATTCAAGTCCCTTTTAGCTCTTACTTTGATACAAAGCCCATAGCAGAGTACCATAAATTTGTAACAATGGAAAATTTTATGCAAGAAATAGCACCAAATATTTGGCCTCAAGAAAAAAGGATATCATTTTGCTACACTCCTAGAATTGGGGACAAAGATAAAAGCTGTAATGCAAAGTCTGGGAATCCATTCGGGCCCTTCTGGGACACTTTTAATATAGAGTTTAGTGGCTCTGAATTTTATGGACCCTTAAATTATGATGCATATAATAAGAATATTGTACAAAAGTGGATAAATAAGTATAAACCACAAGACTGGCCTGTACTAGCGTTTACAGGTACTGAAGGACATATTTATTTGATTATTTATTGTATTCCTTTGTAAATTTAAGCAATTTAGTTATTTTTAGGTGCACCAGCAAGTTTTCCTGTTCAAGCAGAAAATGTACATTTACAAAAATATCTTAAATGGAATGTACAAATGATGGATAAAGCGAAGTTATTCATTAAGGAAAATATGTATGGTGGAGGTTTCTTAGGCCTTCATTTAAGAAATGGCCCAGATTGGGTTAGAGCCTGTGAGCATGTCAAAGATAGCCCAACATTATTTGCAGCACCTCAATGTGTTGGTTATAAAAATGAAAAAGGATTGTTAACATTATCAATGTGCCTTCCCACTAAAAGTGAAATTTTGAAGTAAGTAACATTTCTATTAATAATTGACATTAAAAATTGTTTACTTGTTAAACTTTTCACTGTTATATAATTTGACTAACTTTTTATCATTAGTCATATGCTATATTATTAGAAATAAATAGCATTCAAACATTTAAATGAGATGATAGACCTAATAATAACTACCAAATTACAGTTTACAAACTGTAACTAGGTACTTCTTTTATCAAGCACCATTTATTATTTCTTCTATCTTGTAATATGTATAGACAAAAAATAATTGTTTGCTTGTTTACTTTTAGACAAGTCAAGAGGGCACTTAAAAAGTTCCCAGACATTAAGTATCTTTTTGTTGCATCCGATTCTAATCATATGATAGATGAGTTGAAGAAATCATTGATAGACTTTCATGTTACTGTGACTAAACTTAACAGGAGTAATCCACATTTAGATCTAGCTGTCCTAGGAAAAGCGAATTATTTTATTGGAAATTGTGTATCTTCATTTACTGCATTTGTAAAAAGAGAGAGAGATTCAATTGGGCTTCCATCAGAATTTTGGTCATTTCCAAGCCGAAAGAAGAATAAACATGATGAACTATAGTTGTGGATGTGATTGAAGTGTTACTAGACATTGAAGTAAGATTTACATATAAATTATTCAGCTGAGTAGTTTTCTTTCAATGAACTAACCTAATATTACACATTTATTTAAACTTCCTAATATATCACATAAAATTATTTAATTTTTTATTTTTATGACTCATTTGCCACAACAGCTGTAAAGAACAAAAATTTAAAGCATTATCTAAATTTAATAATTAAAACTTTAGTATCCAAACTGTTTTGCCACTTTTTCACCTCTGTGGGACTGACATATTTTGTAATCTTTGAGTTTATAGTTTTATTAAACAAGTTGACATTTAAACAAATGTGTTCAACAACAAAACCTTGTTTTAAACCCAAGGAAAATGCAAAACTCATTTATTAGTAACTATTTATTTAAGCCTTAACAGCGTAAACTCGAGGAGGGAAAAGAGACTTCTTTCTGATTTCCTTCCTTGTTTTTAATTTGGCTTCATGTTTTGTCAGAGCCTTACGCATTGCTCGGGTCTTCTTGGGCCTAAGGTCTAGAGGCTTGTACTTCTTGTTCTTGTAATGGTTGCGAAGGTTAACCTTCATCTTTTGGTGGTACACAATATAAACTCGTGCGATTGCCTTGCGTACAACACGTCTGAAAGACAATGACAATAATTAGCTGTAAAATAAAAATAACCTTTAAATTGTTTTATAATTAAGAAAAATAAAAGTATGCTTTACCAAACCTTAGTAGTAGAAGAATAAGATTTTCTTTTCTTAATGGGTTTAATCTCAAATAATAAGTAAAAATATTTTAATTAAACCTCTGATGTTTTTAAAAAATAATAAAATAACATTAAATATAATTCTATTGTATAATATAATATAATTCTATTCTATAATATCTATGAATTGAGTATCATAAATTTTACTTGTTGTTACGTTGGACAGTTTTTAATAATACAGTTATTAATTATTACTGGTAAGCTAATGAGTCTACCAATTTAATGTGGTATTCAGTAAGTATTCCGATATATACCTCAGAAATAGCAAGATACTTACATTTTGGACAATTTAGATGCTACACCACCAGTGACTTTAGCAACTCGAAGATTTGTTAATTCTGTCTTCAGCTCTTCAAGTTGTTTAAACAACTCCTTCTTGTCCTTCGTACGAAGTTCAGAGCACTTAACTTTGCCCTAAAATAAAACATCTTTGGCATTACATTTTTGCAACAGATGACACTATGGTTTATAATAAATAACACAACTGAGACATTAAAATGATATAAATGAAAATAAAATGGATCACATGAGAATATGGTTAGCAGCAACAATCCACTGTTACATTACACCATTAGGACTAGTATTCATATAAAATATGGAAATGGCCAGAACTCATGTTATTTGAGTATTTCATGGCATTTTGCGTACAATTAAAACACTATATGATTACATTATTAATTTTTGATTTAATAAATCTATAACACTAACCATTTTGAGACTTTAAGCCGCAATATTTTGACACAAAAGAACTGTCAAACCTCATAGGAGTAAGGACCCACCGGCCGCTCAAGAAACCACGGATGCTGACAATTAACATCACAGACCACACGAAAATAATTATTGATCCCAAAACTAAACTAAAATTAAACTTTTAAACGACGTTAAAAGAAAAACACTTTTTTAACGGATTAAGTTATGTATTTTACAAAATTTAAGTTTATTACATTATTTTTAAATTTTCCCGACGTTTCGCGTGCTTTACAGAGCGTGCGCGGTCGTTGACCACGTTGACCACGCACGGGAAAATTTAAAAATAATGTAAAATACTTAAATTTTGTAAAATACATAACTTAATCCGTTAACAAAATGTTTTTCTTTAAATGAATAATAGTTATGTTATAAAAGACAATATTATTTTAAACGACGTTTAAAAGGAGTTATTCCTCAATTCGACCATGTACTTCTTATGTTTGTTCGTGGATAACTTCTTCGTTTGAGAAACAATTTTTTATGGAAGGGATATATCACAATGATAGTAATATTATGATAAGGAAATAAATATACAACTAGTTATTGCTTTACTTGAAAGTTATAAAAAACGTATTTAATAAATTCTGATAACTACACAACGTCTTATTTGTGCTAACTAAATTTATTTTTTACTTTTTAGTTTCCTGTTTTTTTTTTTGTTAAAATAAAACTAGTGGTATGAGATTTTTTAATGTTTGATATACAAATAATAATATTACGTCAGTACGGAAGCCTGCATTAGGTAATAAAATTACCACTTTTTAGAGTCAATGCAATAGTCTTCCATGGACTGCTTTTTATAAGTCTGAACTCCATAAATAAATTAAATTTAGTCAAGGCACACTTGAGTACAGCTGTTATAGCCTATAGTAATGTATTCTGTGAGTGCAAGTTTACACAAAATAAACAATGGTTTAAAGGTCTTGTAACCAAGCCAAAAATCTGTAAAAAAAAACTAAATAAACAGTTTGAAGTTTACACTCAAATTTACTCTTTATTAATTATTATTTTAATTACTGTGTAGTGTGGATACAGAATGGATTTGCAGTAATATTCGATATTACTTTTGAAATGTTTAACAATAGTCAATAAGTAACAAACCAACCAAAATGTCAAAGAACATAGATTATGATAAAGCATTAGAATACTGGGCTGAAATCCCAGCTACACTTGATGGAGTACTTGGAGGTTTTGGTTATATATCAGATGTAGATATTATTGGTTCTACGCAATTTCTTAATAATTTATTCTCACAAGAAAATGGTCCGGGAAGGCAAGTCGCACTTGATTGTGGTGCTGGAATCGGAAGAATTACAAAACATTTATTAGCACCTCACTTTGATGAAGTGGATGTGATAGAACCAGATAAAAAGTTTTTAACTGAACTTTTGAATTATGTGGGAGAAGACAGTGTAAAAGTAAGGACTTTATATAACAGTAGCTTACAAAATTTTCAGCCAGAAAGAAAGTATGATGTTATTTGGAATCAATGGGTCTTAGGTTATTTAAAAGATGAAGACTTAATTTCTTTTCTCAATGTTTGCAGGTACTTATAATTGTAGTATGCCTTTGTAGTATTTAATTCCACACATATCTAAATTTTAACATTGATTATTTACAGAAAATCTTTAACAAAAAATGGTGTAATCATTGTTAAAGAAAATGTTACATCATCTGGTTTTACAGAACCGGATGAAGCAGACTCTTCAATCACAAGGTGCTTAAAGCAATACATCTCAATATTTAAAAAAGCAAATTTAAAGAGGATAAAACAATGTAAACAAACTAACTTTCCAAATGGAATATATCCTGTTTACATGTTTGCCCTTATTTCAAATAACGATCATATTACTGATGAATAAAAAGAAAAACATGAATGTTTGATTTTGTAGAAAAGTAAAATGTTGCGTAAAAGAATTATTTTTCACTATCAAAAACATTACACAGATTAATTATGTCATGAAAGAAAGAAAGCTCCCTTTACATCTAAAATTCATCAAAATGACCTAATCTAAACTAATTTGTGAACAAATTAAAACAAAAATAATACTTAATTTATATAAAAGTATTTATATTACACATATTGTTTATTTTTAAAAACAGAATAGTTTTATTTCTCTTACAATTATTGATCATATCTTCGAATAGGTGAAGTATCAATATTGTAGTTATTGATTTTTATATAATTTTTAATATAATCTCTGTCAGAATCTGATAACATGGACCAGCTTTCTAATTCGACCAACACCTCCAAACTTATACAACTTTGGATTATCTGTTCTATTGCTGTTATAGTTAAGAAATCTGATTGCATAATTCTTAGTTCTTTAAGATAAATTAGTGGATTTTTTTCTAACAACTTCATAACAAATTCATCAGTAAGTTGAATTGCTGTACCTATTTGAATAAACTCTATATTAATACAATTACTTAGTAAAAACGATAACTGTTCATCCGAAAATCCAGATACACAAGTAAGTTTTCTTAAATTTCTAAAAGGTAATATCTCTAACTTCTTTGTATACAAAGATGTGTGTTGTATAAGGGAACAGTTATAAAATGTCAAAGCATGTAGGAGAGGGCACATTTGACTTATATACATCAAGGCATTCAAGTCTATTTGATCTACATGTTCTAAATGTAAATAAGACAAATTGCATCCTTTTACTTGTAGCACTTGTTTTATTTGGTCTGCATAAAAATCGCAAGATAATAACTTGAGTTTGGAAAGGTTTTTCAAACCTATAAGCACTAATAAATCACTTTGCAATGTGTTATGGAAAACAGTCATATTACATATGTCAGGGCATGCCTCGACAGCTAGTTGTAGATGTTTGCTATTAGCATATCGACTCACAAATATTTTCAAATTTAATGGTAATGCTTCAGGGCAATTTATATGAATAAATTCTAAAACTCTTCCAATTTCATCACATCTTCCAATATCTTCTAAAGTTTTACAATTATTAAGTAGGTTTACAAAACCCTCCCAAGTGACAAATGTGTGATATAACTGTATACTTTTCAATCTTTTCAATTTACATATTATATTTATACTTTCATTTGTAATGCATTTTGAACAGGAAACGTCTAATTTAACTAATTCTGGGCAGTTTTCGACAAGACATTTCAAAATTTTGTCAGTACAGTCATAATTTATATAAAGATACTTTAACGCGTGTAATTCCTTAAGCGATTTTATTATTGAGCCTTCCATGTCTGCTGTTTTCCATCCTCCCGATAATGAACCCAAATTTAAGTATACTAGACCTGTTAGCTTAAATAATTTCGTATAAAATACGGAGCGCATCATTTTCGGTATCGCATCTATGGAGACATACGTAAAATTTTTTGTGAAGAGGGTCTCCGTCATTTTAACAATAACATTCATTTGTGCAACAAATTTGGACATGGATCCTCTAAATCCCATGGAGTTCTTAGTTTTTTCTAAGAGATTATCTAATGATTTTATAGCTTCTTTAACGAGTTCATCGTGTAACATCCATGGTACGTGAAAATCTAAATGCTTCCTAATGTAATCGATCTTAAGTGCTAAAGTTGCTTGAGCTTCTTGAGGATTATGATGACCTAAAACAGTTACTGAAATCATGTGTTGTTCTGCCACCAGAGCGATCCACTTTCCTAGTCCAATTAGAGACAACCGCTGCAACGTATTTGGTTGCTTGTATCGAGTTGAAAACATAGTTCACCTAGAAATACAATATGTCAAATTTAACGCTGTAAATTATCTTCGAGATCGTCTTCTATTTAAAAAAAATTAACTCTAGATTTGACCAATACAATAGGCTATGTTTGGTTAAAATGATTAAACTATAAATACCAAATTTTTGTTACAAATTAGGAATATTTTTAAAGTTAGTCAGATTAGTAAGATTTCTCTGTGATTCACATACTATATAAGTAGATAAAATCACTGAGCTAGTATATATACTTGAACTACACACCTTTTTTTAATACACTCAGTAAGCTTAGAATTAAAATATACCCAAATTACTTATGAAAGTCTTCTGCGCACCAATCGTAATGAATCTATTTATAGAAGACGATTTTAAACTTGGCTCCGCGAAATACACAGATCTCAACCGAAATAAAACAGACAGCGAAGAGATTTAGAAAGATTTTACTCGTTACTTTGTCTTAAAACAACATAATATAGAGCGGCGCTGACTTAAACTCGCAACTTTAAAGAAGCATTGATTGATTATTTTTTTCTCTATTATTATATTCAAAATAAAATTATTTAAATTTTTTTTGAATAGGAACTATTGTATACGCCAAATTGTAGTGCATATTTTAGATCGGTTTCGAGTCCAATGGCTTCTGTTGAGAAATTGCATTTCTACATAGCCGTTATCCGTCTAAAAGTATAACTGTGTAAAAGTCTCTATTAATATAAATATATATTTTACATGATCGTTTATAATTGTGATAAGTATACAAAGTATCCCTACATCGTACTCAGAGGCACACATTGAGTTATCTCTAACTGTACTTTAAAATTTTTAAAAATTATAAATTATTTAAAAATTCATTCCCAACGAACTCACGTCTGACTAGGAATCAAAGTTGCAGCATAGGTAGGAAGGTGAGGAAAGATCTTTTTTGCTTGCGACTGGATGTACCCCGATCGTATTTTATTTAATAACACATTAAATTACTCGACTCTTTTTCAAGTCGACAGACTGAATCTAAATGGTTTCGGGATGTTGACTCTCGGTCTAATTATATTGGATTAAATGAGATCCCACTGTCAACGTTATTCAGCCTTAGAAAATGATAAATTAAATTTAAAAAAAAAACGGTGTTTATTATTCGTAAAATACCTTTTTTATTATGGTTTGGGTATGAATATACAGATCGGCAAGAGACAGCTATAGCGAAGATGCTATTGGTTATGTTCAAGTAAAAAGAGTAGGTGATGTATGCACGGTTAAATGTAGTATCACGCCATAACACCGCGCACGTATCACACCTTATCATTGCAGTTTAGAATGCAATGAAAAGGATCAAGAAATTTTAAATGTAACCTACCAAGATTATGCCGCCAGCAGAGGTGGCTGTAAACATTCGATAGCATTTTTAATGTGGCTACATCGTCGAAGCGAGGAGCCTTCAACGACTGCTACGAAGTGTTATTGGAAAAAATCTAAGCTGTCAAGTATTGGTACCGTACTGGAGATGATTAAAGCTAAAGATTTTAGTACAAGTTGTAAAACACTTCATTTAGATGGTCAGAATGGAAATATTTTTTTTGAGAAAGTAGCATTACAGTCTTAGAGACCTTCAAATACAGTGTTCTCTTTCACATTTTATATGTGAAAAAAAAAGAATTTGAAAAGATGTCTATTAATTATTTAATTAATCGTTTCAAAAAGTGTTGATTTTGACGTCGAAAGTTTTATAACATTTTGTAAAAACGAAAAGACGGAATCAAGATGTTTTCAAGTAAAAGAGGGTGCAATAGCTCAATCAGATTCAAATTTGTGGTTTTAGATACGCTACGGACGTATAACAGCTTCAAAAATGCACGAAGTAGCTCAGTGTACAACAAAAGATGGCTCTTTAGTTGAAGAAATATTTGGTGCTGTAACTTTTAATGAAACGAATGCTATCAACAGTGTAATAATATTAGAAAAGGATGTCATAAAGGAAGTCGCAAAAAAACACAATTTGGATTGGACATTTTTAAAAGTTTAAAGAAAAACACTTTATTAACAGATTAAAATTGCGGAGGAAAAAAGATTCTTCCCAAGATTGGTACGAGAAGCAATTTAAAATTAGGAAAGTTACGTTAGAATTGTTTAATTATTTAATATAAACTTAAAACATTAGCAATTAGTGGGTCTGTGTCCTGTGATATTAAAATTAGAAGTTCAAATGTTTATATCTGTGGACTGTGGTCAATTGTAATTAATTATTCATCTGTTACTCAATAATATAAAATATTCAATAGGCAATAGTTAGTACTACACTACTCACTGTACTGTGAAGAAAAATCAAACTGAAAACTGTACAAATTGATGTAAATTATAAAAATTTTGATAATCAAAGAGACAAAAATTAACTAGCTGATTTAACCTATTTATTACCAAGCTTTTAACGTTTACAGTAGGTTTTGAACCGTGTTTCACAATAAGAAATCTGCTTTCTGTTCAGACTTCAGGAATGACTTTACAATTACCTTTGCCTCCTTGTTCCAAGAGAGATGGTGTAAACAGTTGTGATTTCGATTACGCTAGTACGATGGCCTCTACATTGCTTGCTCCGGTTAAAACTGAAAAAGACATTCTTGAGCATTCGATGTACGAAGACGACCCCAACGCGAATACTCAATTACCGAATGAAGTGGGGTCTGAGCCTCGATGGGGACCAAAACATAAAGGGGCGCAAGAACTAGCTGAACTGTATAGTCCAGGTAACTCACTCATGGACTTTTACAAATTTTTACTATATTTTTTTTACTTTATTACACTTGCATGACATGGTGAAGGACTGCATGTAGAGTAGTATCAAATGATAGATTGATACATTTCGTAGTTGCCGTTGTTGTTGTTTTATTAATAAATTATGATTCACAGTTTCAGTAGCTGAACAGTTTCTGATATCAAACAGTATATACTTTAATCACAAATCAAGCAAGTTCATCAAATTAGAAAATATATTTATTATTTCAAATACTAATATATTAATTAACAAATTATGTCTTTCTGTTCGATAGGCACATCTCTTATGAATGATATTTTGATTGAAATATTAAAATGAAAATAAGAATATAACAACCCTAACTAACTGACTAATACACAGCCGATTTATTTATTATTTTGATTTAAGGAAAAAGATTACAAGAATTGGTATGTGTGGTACTTTGTTGCACATTATGTGTAACTGCAGGGCTCTTAATGGCTAAATATATTCGTCCTGATGTATTTTTATTGCTAGCAGCAATTGCTGGTGTTCTAACAGCAGATTTTGCATCAGGATTTGTACATTGGGCTGCTGATACATGGGGTGCGGTAGACCTACCTTTAATAGGCAAGGTAATATTACTCACCAAGCTTGTTTATTGTGTATTTCTTGAGGTTTAATCAATACTAATAGGTGTGGGTACATATTTATTAAGATATTATATATTTTGTATAACTTTTATGTTTACTTATTTGCTTTATATGCTATTTGTAGGTATTTTGGAAATAAAAAGAAATATAGTTGCATCATGGTTGCAAAGTTTGAATGATATTGATAGAACTACAGCAATTCAATTATAATAAAATAGCTTATAGAATAGAAAAAAATAGTAATTTTCATGAATCTATCCTATCTTTAATGTACATATGTAGGAATATTTTTCAAAAAGCTATTTTGTAGTTCTAATGTGTGCATGTGGCTTTAGATAAGTGCATAATAATTATATTTTCCATGGAGTGTATGTGTCTGAATCTGAATAGGCATTTCTGAGAGTATTTGTTTTGCTCATAGATTTTTGTTAATAGACAAGTAGGTGGGAAGTTACAATACTTATTAAATAGTCGAGCTTTATTTAATGATTAAAATTTTGTTCTCAGTAATTATAATTTTTTAAAAATTACAGAACTTTTTACGCCCCTTTCGTGAACACCACATTGATCCAACTTCCATAACAAGACATGATTTTATTGAAACAAATGGTGACAACTTTGCAATAACAATACCAGTTTTAGCTAGAATAGTATGGCAGCTAGTGACATATGATAGTAATGAAATAATTGAGCAATTCCATTGGATATCATACTGGTATTTGTGCTGTATATTTGTGGCAATGACAAATCAGGTAAAAGTAATTTATTATGTTTTCAATAAACTATCAAAGTAAAAAATAACTGTTTCAAGTAAATTTTTGAATTAATTTATTGCAACAATTTTTGTTCAGTAAACATTTGTTTAAAATTGAATGAAATATGCTTTATGTAGACTTGTGGTTGGTGCCTATAAATCGATATAATTGAGCAAACTTCCACTAGTAACAAACATTTTCCAGATCCACAAATGGTCTCACACCTATTTTGGGCTACCAGCGTGGGTGGTATGTTTGCAAGAGTGGCATATAGTGTTGCCACGTCGTCACCACAGATTCCATCATGTCGCGCCGCACGAGACTTACTTTTGCATTACAACAGGTTGGTTGAATTGGCCTCTTGAGAAGTTACACTTCTGGTCCATACTTGAGAATATAATTGAAGCTTTGACAGGCTGTAAGCCCAGAGCTGATGATATGAAGTGGGCCCAAAAACGTTCCTAGGCTTAGGTTGACAGCGTTTAGCTAGGCCAAAATCATTTTCTATCAACTTTTTTATGTAAGTTAAATAGGAGCATATTTATTTTACAGCAATACAAAATTTTACGCTTAATTCAAATTTTATCTTAATCCTGGCTATTTAAGGGATTTTTTTCTAGAAAAAGGAACACTAAGGCTTAAGTCTCTTGTCTTTATAAGTGTGTTATTGAAAACAATATTTTTAACTATTAAACTCCAATCGAAACCTTCTAAAAAGCCATGAGCGAAAAATCGCCGGAGTTTATGAGTAAAAGAAATTTTGTCAGTTATTTCTTAGCTGAAAAGTAGTTTTTTTTATGAGCTTATTTCAGTGTTTCTATCTTCACGCCTACGCAAACAAAGTCGCGGCCAATAGTTAGTTTTATTTATATTACGGCACAATTGTTTTTCTTTATGTAGATTTGTTATTGTTGTATTTAAAGTTGCACTTTAAATTGTCACTTACTCATTGACAGTTACGCCCATATGTGGGCAATTTTCATTTAATTATCTATATATAGTTTTTATTCTGAATTCAAAATTCTTCTCACCTATTGAAATGAAGTTAGTCAAGGCTTATTTTTATGTGGCCATATTAATGTTTAAGAAATAATTAAATAAATAAAGTTATTTTTGCCTATTTATTAGTTAGGTTATCCAAATTGAATTTGAATTTACTCATCCAAATTATTAGCTCTTTTACCGAAAGATAATTGCAAACTTTACAACAATAGTAAATTCTACTCCTTAAATTTAACTTTTCTTAGTGAATTGCAAATGTTTCAGTTCATGTTAAATACTATTGCATTTATATTATTATTAACAAACGATCAATTAATCCTCGGTGCGTCCAATTTTGTGTAAGTAGGCCTAATTATAAGTGAAAGAAATGGACTCATCCAAGTACAATAACTAAAATAAATTTTTAAGCCTTTTTCAAATATACCAATGTCAATTTACATGATTTCCTTCAAAATTTTCTTCTGTAGTTATTGCTTTCCGCTTAGAACAATGTTAAAAGAGCTGAAAATATATTTTGAAGTATTTTATTAGTGAGCGATTGTAACCAAAACATATTGTCACCATAGTAAAATCGTTGATACCGTTGTATAACAATCTATATCACGTTGTAATAACAAAAACCATTAACATTTTTAAAATTTTATGATTTTAATATTTTGAATAAAAAAGTCAAGTTTTTTCTCCGTTTGTAACATTCTTCATGATGAAAGAAGTATCTACAATGTTCATGTTTTAAGAAAGTATAGATAATCTATCGAAAAATGATATCCGATTATTTTAAAATTTACGCATTACAATGTTTAAATACGCAAATTGGCGAGATTAATACGGTATTTACTATTTTACATTAACAATATTATTTATAATTCAGTGTATTCCTGAACATTTGCAATATACATAATATGTAACTACATAAAAGCAATGGATTTAATTAATTAATGGTTGTGCAATATTGTTATTATGAAGCTAAAGATTTAGTGAGGTTTTTTATTGCTTTAACTCATTTGTACTTGGCCTTTTTGATATAATCTCAAATAAAATTTCTAAGTATATATGTACAACAAAATATGATATTTTTTTGGCGTCTTTAAGTATTAAAAGATATACCTGTGATATTCCAACGTAAGAAGACATTTTGAGCTATTAATGTACAAATAGTCGTTTAAACTAAACTTTTTAAAAGCTAAGGACATATAATATATATAAATTGCAACTATAGGTAATAAAAGTAAGGAGCTTTACCCTAAATTTAAGTATAATTATGGCTGTAATTCCTATACATTTAAATCTATTTATTAGACATTGGTGCTATTTCTGCTACAACTAAATCTTTCTATATTCCGTGAAATACGTATTCAAATTGGATGACATGAAACAATATATTAATATGAAGGTAAATTTCTCACTATTTATTAGATCTTCTAAATTGGAAACTTAACAAGACTGCAGTTTTTATTAATTTTATCTTCCAGAAGAAGCCCCAATATCTATTTCAATTGTTTAAATGTAGCGGAATATTTTTTCTGCATTAAGAAATGTTTTAAGTGCCTTATATAAGGTCCCATTAATGTAGCGCATTAAAATATTACACAGCACTCGGATTTAGAAATAAATTGTGAGCTGAGAAGGTATTTTTATTTAAACACATTTTAAGTTATCCTTGCTTTATTGTTGTCACATAGATAAAATTATACGCTATGACTAAGTGTATAGGTTCTACACTTATACTTGAGAAATGTTTTGTTTTTTTATTATAAATGTGTGGATACAAGTTATCTCTTCGCGGCTGATCAGTTCGCGGCCTAATGTACAAAACAATGCTCTACTTGTTCTCATTACCATTTGATTTTTATGAATAGTGGGGTGTGGGTGTTTTGAAGCGACGCTTGTTCAAAAAGTTACCTTAATGATGCATTATTGAATTTGGTTCATAAACACTAGTCAATTAAGAAACTAATTGTGCAGACATTAGAACAAGCATAAGTGAAAAACTTAGACTACTACCTAGGTGCAAAAAGAACTGTTACCCGACTTTATTGAGAAAATAAGCGGAAAACTACTACTTTTCAAATTATACAGGTGTTTGAAATCTACCCGAAAAGCAATATAATTTGTGAATATAAGTAAATCAATGGCGCTCAAAGTTCCAACCATGCGGTGTGAACCTCAGATTTTTGTACATATTTCTTCTTCTTTCTTTAAAAAGGCAACTATAAATAATATGAACAAGAATAAGAAACGCACAACCTCTTAGGATTAGGGAAGCACACTAGGTAGGGGTGAATACGAAAAAGTACAGCTCATTACCAAAGGTATCGGTCCGTCTCATGTTTACAGACAGAGGAGAAAGACTTAGGGTTGCGGGCAAGTCAGACTTTTTTAGTTCGCGTCCGTTTTTTCATGTCATTCACGCTACACAAACACATCTACATATTTAATGCAATATTTATACGTAGATGTGCTGTAAACGATCATTGAGTATGTATTATGTATTTGAATAGTGATAAGTCGAGTTCAAAAATGTTCCGCAAGATTGACAGTTACTCCCGTTTACTACTACTATACTATACTGTTTACATTTTACAGCCTAACTTTTCATAGCTTACAAGTTCCTTGTGATGTCTTCCGATTTTTTTGCCCTTACATACTTTTTGTTAATAACTTCATATGGCCATTAAAATATATGACATAAAAGGAAATCAGAAGAGGGTTCTTTTTAATATTGTATCAATAAAAAAGGCTTATTATTATTATATGTATATTCCCCATGTGGGGGAGAGGGCCCCCATAGTGCTCCGCCATCGCGGTCTTTTTGGGTTACGAACTTCAGCCCATGTTAAACCTCTATTTCCTCCCGTTTCAACCAGAACTGAACGTCGCCTGGATTGTTTATTGCGACCACGTTTTCTCTTTGGGGAGTCCAATCCAGTGCCATATCCCTAACTTGCCGAGCCCAAAAAAAACTCCTCCACCTATTTGGTGTTTGGTGGCCGAGATGTTTCTCGCACGGCGCACCGTTCCCGGAGTTGTTCGCTTAAAATGAGGATAGAAAATAAGGGACCACCATATGTGTAATTTATTTGTATTTAAGTCACAAGAGCCAGCCAATAACCAGAGTGCAAGTCAAAGTAGACTGGGTAATTGGTATGTGTGTATTATATCTGTGGTTAAACTTATCAGTCAGTCATAAGTCACTAGTGTTATCATTTCACATTTTTGACTTTATCAATTCACCTTGAGGTTTGGGGTTTGAAAATTAAAAATAATGTTCTCTTAATTTTTCAATGGCGAAAGATATTAGATAAATTAAATCATTTATAACGCCTTAGTTCAATAAGGTACCTTTAGCGAAAAGCATAGTTTTTATTTAATGAAAGCAGCATGGAGACAGTCAGCACACCTGGTTCAGATGATTATAGAGATTCCTTTAGTTCCATCAATGAAAGACCCGTCGATGATATATCACTGGAATTTTTCTACAAACCACACACTATTACGTTATTAGCTGTATCTATAGCGGCTGTTATTCATACAGCTTTTGTCAGGCAAGTAAACCTTTATGGCTTCTTTTCTGAAATAATAAATCCTATTTTAAATATTTATTTTAAAAATATTTTTAATAATCCTTAAGTCTTTTTAATTTGCATGGATTTCTAAGTATTCTCATATCTGCATAATGATGTGCTCCTAATTAAGGTTTATTTTACTTACAGAGATGAAGTCAACATTCAAGATAATATATGGTCTGGTATATGTTGCGTTGTTTTCTTTTTCTTAATCATATCAGTACTTACATTCCCAAATGGACCCTTTACTAGACCTCACCCTGCTGTTTGGAGGATTGTGTTTGGCATGTCAGTCTTGTACTTATTAGCATTGCTATTTCTCTTATTTCAAAACTACTCTACAGTATATGATATAATGTATTGGATTGACCCAGACTTGCGCAACTTTCATATAGATATGGAGAAGGTAATTGAAATTTTAAAAATACTTAAACTGTTGTTAAGGCTATTAGCATTCCCTTAACAAATAATCATACATGCATCTTTCATAAAATTGTATTAATTTGAGTCTATTTTAAAATTAAGAAGTTAAATAATACTTTAGAATTTTAAATCTTACCCACACAGTTACTTAATTTTTTTTTCAGGAGTATGCAGTTAATTGTAATGACTTTAGTATAATTTGGTCCAGATTGGATGTCTACGCCTGGGGCCACTTTCTAGGATGGATGTTTAAAGCTATTCTTTTTAGACATGCTGGTCTTTTGTGGGCTATATCAATAATGTGGGAAATAACTGAAATAGCCTTTGCTCATTTATTACCAAATTTTTTGGAGTGTTGGTGGGATTCAATTATTTTAGATGTTTTATTATGTAATGGACTGGGGATATGGTGCGGTCTGAAGATATGTAAAGCTTTAGAAATGAGAGAATATAAGTGGGTCAGTATAAGGTAAATTTGTTTTGAATAATATTTTTAATTGTTTGTTCTTCAGACCTATATGTTTTTGTGTTAGACATTCCATGTCTAAATTATTAATATATTATAATATATATTAATATGCTTGTTACTTTTTGCATGAATTCTGAGTATATTCTGAATTATATTTTTGACTTTAGTCTAAAAAAAGTTTCCATCAAAAACAAATTTTTTTTGTATTTTATTTCTTTCAGGGACATATCATCAACTACGGGTAAAATCAAAAGAGCCATTCTTCAATTTACCCCAGTTCAGTGGACTCCTGTTCGTTGGCTCGACCCAAACTGTACTTACATGAGATTCTTTGCTCTCAGTCAACTTGTTGTTTTCTGGCAGATATCAGAACTAAACACATTTTTCCTAAAGCATATATTTGAAATGCCACCTTCTCATCCTCTTGTTATTGCTCGACTCGTTCTGATTGGTGTAATTGTGGCCCCATCAGTAAGGTAAACTGACAATTGTTTTATATAATATTATGTACGAAACATAATCGAAATTTACAAAGGTTTGTAGCTCGAAATTTTACATGAGCAGGAGATAAAATGTTTTGAAGAATTTAGAATACAAAAAAGTGTTACAAAAGAATACAAAAAACCTATCTGAAATTAACAAATAGCAGACTTATTTTGCATAAATATAATTTGTACTTTCAGACAATATTATACTTATGTTACTGATCCAAACTGCAAAAGAGTTGGAACCCAGTGTTGGGTTTATGGTGCAATAATGGTGACAGAGTCAATGCTGTGCATTAAAAATGGAAAGGAGCTCTTTGGACAAACACATGTTTCCAATGTTGTAGTATGGCTAGTCATACAAATTCTAGTCTCAGTAGCTTGTGTGTATGGTGTTGTGCTGTATGATCGATATTTTAAGGTAAGTAATAATTTATTTGAACATAAATATAGCACAGATTTAAAATAACAAATGGGTTTATGACCATAACTTTTCAGTCTTAATCTTTTTCAAATGACATTGCATTCCTATGCAAGCACAATTTTGCCAAAAGAAAAGAGTACTTTATTCAAAAGGATTACACTGATTTTGTTTTTATGAATCTATTATGTTAATTCTTAACAAAATAATTTATTTTGCCATAAAATTCTTTTATTTTTGACACTTTGAGTTTTTATATTATTAATGATTTACATATATAAAAATTTGTAAAAATGTTTATTGTTCCTTTTCAGCCAAGCTTTAGTTCTGGGAGTCCGAAAAAAGATAATTGAAGAATGTTAGTACCACCCATTTTCATAATTTAGAGAGCACTAAAAATTTCAAAAGGAAAAAACAATTGATGATCAGATAAAACATATTCTACAACCAGAGTTCAATTTTCAAATGATTTAATCACTTCTTAAATTATTTTTATGGTCTTTTGTTTATGAAACTAAATTATGTTTATGAAACTTTTAGTGCAACCTATGTATATTTTATCATATAATATAAGTTTATTTTATCAACACATTACTCAGGTTAGCCAAGAATGCTATCTTTTGATATTTTAAACTACCGACGTATTGTTTTGTACAAACAATTATACTTTTTTACGAATCTAAGCACCATTGGTTTTTACTTAAAAATTTAAAAGAGAAATAGTATTAATTAAACTATTTTTTTTTATTTCAGTTGGACAGGAACTGTGATCGACGTACATTGCGGTAATTCCAAGGGAGGTTTAGGCGTCAAGATTAAAACCAAATATTGAAAAATATAGCGTATTGTAGTTACATAGAGGATATTAGTTACCTTTTTTATTTAATGTGTAAAATAATTATGTTTCGCCCAATTTGTAAATAAAAACATGCTGCGTGGTAATTGTATGATTTGGTTATATGCTAGTATATGATTTTGTTAATATTAATAAGCATCTTATCAGGAAGTATAAGTATTAAATAATTTATTACTTTGCAGGATAATCCTGAACAACCTTGTCAATGTCAATACCATGGTTGTTTAAGCGCAACTTTAGTGTGGTTTTGGCTATAACTATAATTCCTCCATAATGGGTTGCTAAGTGTGAATGTCTTTGTATAAATAATTACCTCATGAAGCGTTGCTTTTTGTAGAAAATAGTATGCGTGTGTAGTAGAATAGTATATATATTATAACTGATGCTATGAAATTCTTTTCAATATTGTAAAGAATGGTATTTTATTTTTCGTTGATTGAGAAGCTGATTACTAATTATATTTATTTCTGCTAATTATTATTTTTTTTACTCGCTGTCTCCTTTAAAAAGTCAAACTCCTTAAAAACTATGCGTCTTCCGTGCTATGGTGTGAACATTTAGAAATGTTATGCTACACAACATATATTATTACTTTATATTATGCCGTTTCACTTGCGTGGTTTAAATAAATAATACGTGTATAGCTGCAGCAAGACGTACAGCCTGGATATAGACTAATTAAATTCAGAAATATTTTTTCAATTCGAAGTAATAGTTTCTGAGATGAACACTTTCAACCAAGTAAAGGAATTGCTTAACTCAATATTACTATGATATAGATTCAAACGTTCGAACATAGATTATCCTGGAATTATGAATTAGTGCTCTAATATTTTAATGAAAAATAATACTCCATAAATTCAAAGTGTCTTAACCAGATAATTATTAATTTCTAAATCCCATAACTTACAAATATTTCTACTACAAGGTACCAAGTTTTAGATGTCATGAAATCACTCATCTACTAAAATATACGATATTATAATCAAAGATTAACGATTGATAATATTCGTATTTAAAATCATTTTTGCGCCACTTCCACCCAGTGGCTGTAGACAGCACTTAATAAGGAAAAATAAATATCTATACTGTATTTGAATGAATTGTATATTATTAATCCTGTTATATTATTTATTTTTTATCTAAATGTTTATTTTTCCAATGGAGTTCAAACGTGTAAATGCTAGTGTACCGAAGTTATAGTGAACCTGCATATATATTGATTTTTATTTAAGCGAAAATACTTTGGATTCTATTCTTTTGTACTTATTAACCAATAAACACATATAGAAAAGGCACTCGAGATACGATCGTCTCTCTTTGCACCAGGACCCAATAACAATGTCTTTTAGCTGAGCAACAAATCCGTGGCCAAGTGTTAGTGCTCAGTGACGATTCGATCAAAAAATTACGAATTTAAGTAATAAAAAACAAGTCATTGATGGATAATTTATTGGTTTTATATAAATATTAACTAACAACAAAAATAATTATTCATATAACATATTCATTTTTATATAATAACTTCAATACTTAAAAAATATTACAAATGAACTTAAGACTATAAAAAGAATAGGCTTTTATTGTTAAGAAAATTTGTATGGAATGGAATTTTGATTGTAATATTTTAACGTCTTCAAATATATTGATAACTTACATCTATCAATTATTATTTCCAGAAGTATTGTACAACTAATACCAATAATCAACATCAGTTTGTTGCCTATTAATAAATATGTATTGGCGCCAATGTTTTACCAAACATTATTTTAAACTTCAATAAGTTTTCCTGAGCAACAGCTGCAAGGATAAAAATTGCTTAAATCCATAGACTTAAACTTTTTATTTAGCAATGAACTATTTTGCAAATCTTCCAAGAGCTCTCGAATTCTCGCCATGTCATATAACCTTGACTCTGTTTTCAAATATCCTGATATTTCTTTATCCTCAGCTAATCTAAATAAGAGTTCGCGAAGTTCACTTAAAAGATCCCTTAACTCATTACATTCCTTCTCAAATATTTCAAGTTGGTGAATTCTATCTTCATCTCTCTTCTTCAACAAACTTCTCTGTTGTTGGTAGAGAGCCACATACTCGCATATTGTATCAGTTTCATTCTGTAGCTGAAGTATAATATGCTCTAGTCTATGTTTTTCGTCTGACAGATTAGCTACTTCATCCATTATAAGCATAAACCGTTCTTGAAGTCTGCACATTGCATCTTCTTTAGGAATACCATTATTAATTTCACCAAGGTCCATGTTTGGGTTCACCTTAACTGATTTCACTGACTCAGCTGATGAACTTAAATTATTATTATCTCCTGTGTGACTTGACTCATTTTCAAGATGAGCCTGATTGAAATTCTCTACATATGATTCTGCAGAGGCAGATGCTACCGACTGTTTTTCTAAAGAGTCACTGTATTTCTTCGCAATATCTCGACATTCATTTTGAAGTCTTATCATTTCATCATCTTTCGCTTTCAGATTTTTTTGCAAATTCTTGACGTTTTCTTCAATATCAGCCAGTTTTAACATCAGCTCTTTACTTAAATTCTTCTCGTGCGTTAACATTTCAGTCAACTCTAGTTTGTCTTTTGTCTGTAAAAATATGTTAAATTTAAAATGTAATATTTACGTTAGTATAATGTACTATAAATATACATTAGTAAAATACTCAATTCAAAGAAACTTACGCGGATTCGTTACCTTATATTTGGATTATATACCTTAACCTGCTTAAAAGGTCTCAAAATGTCGAGTGATGTAAATAAAGTAATATGTGCGCATTATATCTTTTTTTTATTTAAAACTTACCATTTTAATAACAACTTCTTCAAGATCTTTAATATCATTTTTTAATTTAAGGTTCTGTTCAGTAGCTCTTTGGGCTGCTATTTTATCACTGGTCATGTCTGCAGTAAGTTTGGCTACACTTATTGTCTCTTGATTATCATGAAGCCGATTTTCCTCTAGCTCCTGAATTTTTTTTACACTGTCTTGGTATTGATGTAGAAGTTCATTATATTGTTTTTTATTTTCTTCTAAATCTTTCTGTAAACACATATCCCGTTAACATATATCATAATATAATCCAGTTAACATATATTATTATGGACATTTTAATATTTTATATAAATATATATAGTTCATAGATGATGTTGTATGACCAGGGAGAATTGTTTATGTTAAATCTTTTGCACAATTAATGATTAGTAAAGTACAATCTAACTGTCTTTTGTAGAAACTGTGTGTCTGTGCATTTAATCAAAATGACCAAAACATTGACATAAGGTGATAACAGTCTTACTTAGAAAAGTAATATTCTTTTCTGTTTCTCCAGAATTTTTATTAGTTTCTGTGATAGTTTCACACACGCGCTTCAACAACTTAAGATTTTTTAAACCATAAGTAATTGTTGGTAATTTTTTCTAATGTATGTAAACCACAGGATTTCCAAAATGGTCACACCATGAAAGAAACTACTTGCAATACATGGCATGCATCAAAAATTATCAGAATTCTTGAAAAGGAACAGAGATGGATGTCTAACTAGCTTATCAAATAAATCTCTTTCTTTTGACTATTATATGCAACACAATGATTATGAAAAGAACTTAAAAGTTTAACAATGAGCTGATTTGACACTGAAGTAATGGGAATGCTTCATTCAACTTCTTCCCAAACATGCAAACTTTATGGAATATACTCCGTAAAATAATTGTTTGAGAAGAAGTTACAAATTTTAAAGAGAATTATTCTATCATCAGCTACAATTTTATATTTTTCCAAAGTCACAACAATTCATTAAGGTAGCTCTCATAATTTTCATACAAGAATACTATGCTTGATAATAAATTAGTACACATGATTTTTCCTACATAAGTTGAGGATAAAAAGATTTTATTATTATACATAATGGTTTTGGATTTTATTACTATTATACATGGTGGTCAAGCTAATAGGATATGTGTAATTGATAATTTCAATATGCACAATTTTAATTCTAAATTAGTATTATTCTAAGATTGATTGGTTGATATTCAGTCATAGTGCTGCATATAAATTACTTGGTTTAGAAAAAATTTTGATCTTAGTTAAAAAGTTTACAAACCTGTAGTGATAATATTTGCTTTTGAAATTCAGATGTATCAACTTGTGTTTCAATTTCAAAATCTTTTTTATTAAACTTTTGAATTCGAATCTCCATTTCTCCTATTTGCTCAATGAGACTGCTTTCACGGTCAGAAAGCATTTCAACTTCATTTGAGAGCTGTTCATTTTTAAGTTTACTAGAATTTAGTCGTTCTTTTAAATCTGTTAAGTAATGTTGATAATGTGTTACTATATTATCCTTTTCTTGCTGAAGACTAGTATTTTTTTTATTTAAAGCATCAATTCTTTGATGTAGTTGTTCCAGCTCCTCTTTATTAGAACTACTATGATCATTAACTGTAGTACCACTAGATAATTGTTGCAACTGCAGTTGAGCAACTTCCAATTGATTTAAATATAAATTAACTTGGTTCAGAAGATGAGCATTGTCTGATTCCTTAGAAGAAAGAATTGACTTAGTTAATTCCAACTGTTCCAGTAAATTATTATTCTCAATCCTTAAAGTCTGGTTCAAGTTTGTAAATTCTGATATAATTTCATCCTTTTTACCTAAATCTTGAGTTAATATTGATATATTATCTTTTAAATTTTTTATTTCCCATTCTAGTGTAGAAATATTTTGTTTAGATGTATGGTGACTAGCCTTTTCATCAGAATACATTGTCTCATATTCAGATAGTTTCTGTTGTAAAGCTCTAACTTCATTTTCTAAAGTGTTTTGATTGTAAATAAAATATTCATTGACTTTTTCATTACAAAAATCACTATCCATTGCAATAGGGTTAGTTTTAATTGATTCAGAAACAATACTTTTCTTTTCACCACCAGATGTTGGTTCTACAGTAAATTCTAATGGGTATGTTCCAATACTAGAAACAGTGTTCTCCATATGATAATTTTCACTTATTATATCATTATGCTCTTTAAGTGTCTTCTTTTCTTGGTGATCCTTTAACTGGAAATCAAATAGTAATAAATAAAAACTATTTACACTACATAGGAATTGAGTCTAGTTTGTCCACATTAGAATATACATACATTAATGTTTTAGTGAACTAAACTGCCCTTACCTTTCTACGAGCTTTGGCTAATTTTTCAGCTCGAGTATCCATTTTTATTAATATACAGTGATAACTATCTGAGAATAATTAAATATTAACATCAAGTATGAATATTGAAATGTCCATAATCCATTTTTTATATCGATATTTTCGTTGGTAATTAATTTTAGATTTTTAAGTTGTGATTAAATATAATAGTGACGTGGTTGTCATCACTCATCAGTCACTTCCATTTGCAAGGTACCACAGACTAGAAAGTAGAAAGACTGTGAATAAATATGTACTAATATGTAAAAAAATATGTACTAATTAAACTTATAATACCTAATAGAATTAAATCAGGGCATGAAGCTGTAAAAATCAAACATACACAACCTTTTGCCTTTGAAATATATAATATATTAACCGATTTTATTAAAAGTAAGATAGATAAATCACTATAGAGTACATTAGAGAGATATATTTGAAGAACGACCTTTTCTATTATGTATTATCTACCAAGAGTTGAGAATTTCCTGCCATACATCTTTCCATTTAAGATTCGTTCGTAGAACGTTACTTTCATAAATACCAAGTATAAAGTCCGACTAAGGTTTCCACCGGCTCATTAAGAATTATTAAATATTTTTTCTTGATATAATGCAGAGATAAGAGTAGCTTCAGTATTAATAAACCTACTATTTATTGTAATATAGTAACACATTTTATCACAATAAAATATGTTATTATTTATATAATTACGAAATTTATATATATAAATATAAATTAAATAGAAAACTTTTTTCATACAGACAGAGAAAACAGTAAGCAAGCAATATGGTTTGAGTATAAATTTTTGTCTATAAAAAAAAGTTCTTAACAAATAAAGAAAAAAGAGTGCAACGCAAGAAAGTTGATCAGTTAAAAGTTATGAAATATATTTGTTTCACCATTGGAGGTGCTTTGGTATTTTTGGGTAAAACTTGATTGATAAAGTTGTAGCATTTGAAGCTAGTAGGTATTAAAATAAAATTAAGTTAAAGGAGCAATAAAAGTTTGTATTAAACAGTTCAATCTTTATACAAAATTATTAATCAGTTGCTATTAATATTTCTAGATATTCTCTTGCCTAATAACATAGACCAATATAATCAGTTGTCTGGTCCATTCATTTTGAATCTCCATATATTACCAATTTATATTTCTCACCAGACACTTTATAAAAGACCTATGTTAATACAGTGTACATAAAATTATTTATGTTTTAATTGTTCATTACCCAAATGTTAAAATGTTGGCCTTATGGACTGTTTTATTATTTTTTATTTTTCTGAATGCCCACATAGTGTTCCCTGTAGAGTGCTCTCAGAATAGCCCAATTACATGAATACCACAATTCAATCAATACTCATTTCACTCAATATTGAATAAAAAACTGAGTAGAACAGAACTATGAAGAGTCATAGTGTTGTAATTGGCCATGATTATTTTAAACATTTTAGTATAATTATTCAATTATTGATATAATATGTTCACTGCTCTAGTAATAATTAAACATCATCTATTGTTGGTAGCCAAAATGCCATATTTGTACAAGCTGAAGCTAGTAACATATATTTAGGGTTGAATTGAACACATTGAATGGGTGCAGGATGATCACCATTGAGAACACAAACTTTGTATCCAGTATCAGCATTCCAAACATGAACTCGTCCATCAGTTGACCCACTGAAAATGTATTGTGAATCAGGACTAAATGATGCTTCTATTGGTATACCTTTATTATTAAGGTGTCCTGTAAATGTTTGCAGTGGAGTGCCATGATATGCATCTACTAATCTAATAATTGAACCATTTGTACTTATAAGCATGGTTTTTCCATCACGTGAAAATTTCAATCCTGTCCAATCACATTCTTTTTCATGATTTAATTTAAATGTAACGAAAGGACCTTTGTCAAAAGACCTCAAGTCATACAATTTTATACTTTCTGAATTCACACCAGCTGCAAATATTAATCCCTCTGGATCATAAGCAGCTACAGGTCTTCCCGAAAGATGCATTAAGCCTTGGCAATTTGGAGATCGAAGATCCCAAAGACGTAATGTTTTATCTAATGACCCAGAAAGAAATGTATCCTCTACTGGAGACAAGCACAGTGTAACAACCTTTTTTGTATGTCCTGGAAAATATCGGATATATTTGTTATCATGTAGAGACAAATACCTGATGGTGTCATCAACTTTGGTAGAACTGTGTATAGCAGTATTCTTTGCATGTGTAAAATGAATCAAGTCAACACCATATTTTTTGCTGTTCACAGTTATCATTTGGGTGCCCTTTTCACAATCATATATAACTATTTGATCATCTTCACTACACGATATTAGAGTTTCGCCACTAGGCGAAAAGTCAATGCTATTTATTTTATCAGTATTTTCTCGAAACACCTTCGCCACTTTAAAACTTCGTACAACGGGATCCACTAACTTGATCATCATTGGTTCTTACTTCGGATCAGTCTTAGGCTCGAAAATAATTAGTTTTCTTAATAGTATTATTCTTTTTATTAATAATTATTTAATGCAGACAAACGAAAAGGGCTCAACAGCAGGTTATAGTTTAACAGTAAACGCCAGATGAGTTCTCACTTCTCAGTTTAGTTAGAAAATAGAAATATGTTTACATCGTCACAGATTACTTAGTTGTAATATAGAAAGTATAAATGTCACAGACTAGTAGAATAGAAGACACAGAGAAATAGAAACATCATAGTGACTATTTCCATAGTTCAATATTTTACTCATATCCTATTTATTGTATCCATACATGAATAATTTATAGATAACTTAATATAACTTATTATAACTTATATTTATATACTTCGTTTGAGGTATAATTCAAGGATACTTAATTCTCCTTAAATTCTCTATTTGTAATATACTCTATGATTTTAGTTTATACTTTTAACAGAACACGACACAAGTAGAACTTCAGAGTTAAACGCCAAAGCCTAAAGCGCTGTTGTAGAGAATTAAAAGAAACAAAATGGACGGAGCGTAGATTTGAGTGCGTTACTTATTTGACCACAACTAAGCGATATTTTCCAATATCTAAATATTGAATACTCAATATTAATAACGTTTATAATCTTGTACTATCGGTGTGTTATATTAAGTTTAATCTAGACTATTGTTTTATGTAATTGCTTAAATCGGTCGCTTTGGGGTATGGTATCCATTTTGTGATCATTCATGTTGTATGGCGCTTATTGTGAGTACAAACTTCTTTATTTGTTATTCTGTTATATTCAGTCGTTCTATAACTTACGATATACGTATAAGTAAGAAATATGATTATAAATTATTACATGTTTTATTATTTCGTGTTATAATTATTTTAAACATGGCTGTGCCATTTTGGTTTTAGTTAAATTTATGTAAGTTAGGTATTGTTCACATTTTAAACATTTCTATTCCCAGATACTGTATAAATATATTATTTTGAGTTTATTGTATAATATTTGTATATCATAAATTATAAATAGCAAACCAAAATTTGTGGAATACATTTTGTAGTAATAATTCAAAATGTTGTCTTTCGCACTTTAAGAATGTTTTAAAACTAAAAGGGAAAAGTTGTAGCGCTGTATGTTATATTATCACCATAAGCGTATAGCTTTTCCCCTTGGTTTTATAAACAAAAGCACCTGATGGCGATTGAAGATCATTATTTAAAATTTGTGTGATTTCATTATTTTGATGGTTTTTATAAATTTTTATAGGATAATTGTCACTTTCTCATTTATGTAATAAACCTATTTATATCCCAAATGAATCCACCAAATGTGACATGTATAAGGATGTTGTAATGTAAAACTTAAAATGAGTATGTTTTGATAGCATCAATTTTTTTTAAATGTTAAAGTGTTTAAAAAATCATGTACTTACCAACTTTAATATACTGTATGTTAAATCTTACCTTGTCCTTAAGATTTTGTTCTATTAAAAACATTTCATCATTCATTTGTAGTTTGAACACACACAACTCTGTGTATCAAATTTTTTTAATATTCATGTACCTAGGTTGATAGTGTTAGTAAGTCCGACTAAATGTGTAAAAAATTTGTAGTCAGCAGGATTTTTCTATTTGTATAGTTTATTTAAAACAAATGATACATATACTTTACATTAGTTACAACAATGTTATATGCCATAGTGTTATCATGTTCCTTTAAATTACTGTACAATATTTCAATATTCTGTCTTGATGTGTCTAAATTATCTAGTATTGCTTAATTTATAAGTAATATATATTTTTTTAATGATTTTAGAGTATCCATTGCAAATAAAAATCATATGTTTTTAGTAATTTTAAGATAAATATTTAACATTCCTTTCTCTTTTTTATATAAAATTAATATCCATATCCTTGCCATTTGTTTATCATATCTTTTGATTTGCAGATTAAAATGGGCGCTTTTAAATCCTTTTGGATGTATGAACATTACATTATATTAATTCACTCTTAAGGGGTGATGGACTCGTACAACTTATTTGGTGATGATGGCAGCGGTATGTTGGAAGGACTTACTGACCTTGGTGGTTCTGATAACTTTTCCAACACCTCAAGTGGAGTAACTAGTGAAAATAAGGAATCTTCAGATAATAGGTGACTTTATTTATAGGTTTATTTTGTTTTTGTATATCCACATGTATGTTGCATAGTCTCTTTTTCCTTATGTTTAAGCCATTGTTCTTTTAGTTACAGGCAACAATACAATTCTAACACCGTGGCCCAAGAAGGATCAGTGCAAAAGCTGGCTTCGTTTGGAGGTGGAGGATCGGGTGGAATACCAAATAGCTCTCAACCTGTACCTAATCCAGGAGCTGTTCCTCCAACCCCAGACTATCATGAATACAGTGCATACCCTCCAAGGCCCCGTTTGCCTCAACCACCCCATGGCCCCATTCATCCTTCTCACCATGTCCACCCATCACATGCCTATCCAGGTTACCACCCTGGACCAGATCCAATGTATTCCATGTCTGAACAAGGTAATTATGCAACTTATAAGAACAACAATTAATGAGGCACAAGAAATAATTAGTGTACATGAATATAATATTTAATAATTTGTAGGTATTGGAGACATGGGAGTTTGGTCCTCAGCACCAGGAGCAAACAGATATTCTCCTATCACACCTGGATACAGACATAGTTATGAACATCAACAAAAAATGCACCAATATGCTCCTCAACAGGTAAATATTTGTATAAAATTTTATACACAAATTTTCTTTTAGATTTTTTCTATCATAAGTCCTAGGTCTGATATTTTGCCAAATATGTTAAATGATTAGTTTAAGTATTATGACAAGTATATTTTTTTTATGAAGGGAATAGGTGGTCTGCAACCCCAAAATAGTGCATATCTACCAAGACAGCCCCATTTTTCACAGACATCTCAGCAGCTGTATGGTCAACAACAGGTATTGGGCAAGTTTTATTACTAAGATGTTGATTTTTAATAAACCTGCAAGTTAAGCTGGAAGAACATTATATCATAACTTAAATTATCTATAACTTATTTTTTCTATATTTTTTTTTCCAGAACTATCCTAATTATACACAAATGCACCCACCAGCAGCTACAAGAATCAGCCAACATCCTACATATCACCAGCAAATGGATGTGAACTCACACCAGTATGGTTTACCTCATGCTCAACAAGGTCATGGTCCAATGTCTCAACATCAGAGTCATCAGAATATGCCAACCCACTCAGGTCCAATTAGTGCAGGACTTCAAAATCACCCCTCACATTTGCATCATGCCCCAACATCTCTCCACCATCCGCGCCAACCTTTGGTACCACCTTCTGTTGGGCCAGGACACCCATCACAAATGCCATATGGTGCCTCCCATCACTCAGTGCCTATGAATTATCAACCACATCAAGTGCAGCACCCCCTCGATGTGAATGTGTCCAATCAATATAATTCTGTCAAACCTGGGCTTGAGACAGGTAGTCCACAGTATAGACCGCCTTTTCCACAATTATCACCACAAATGTCGCCTCGTGCACAAATATCTCCGAGGCAACAACCGCAATCTCAGTCTCAAGTTTCCCCACGTCCAGTTATGTCACCCGTGAAAGGTCCCAGCGCTTCGCCACATAGCGCCCGCACTTTGGTTCAGTCGCCTGCCACTTCTGGTCCCCCGCCACCAGTTTCTGGGTCATATACTACACAAAATACACTTCAAGCTCTTGAACAAATGGTTTTGCCTTCAAGTGGCGACTACACTTATCAACGTAATCAGGTTTCCTCAGCAATAGGGCATAATGTGCCTTCACCATCTCAGTGGAGTCAAAGTAAAATGTCTGTACCAATGAGCAATATTCCATCAATAGACGCTTCAGATTCGACCATCAAAAATGTTGAGCCATCAACGATATCCGAAATTCCGAAAACTATTCCATTCTCAAAACAAAATACTGATCCTAAAGAAGAAATTAAGATTGGTGAAAATGATAAAAAGTCTGAAGATATGAATAGTTCTCAAATGTTTTTATCGTCAAACATAACTGCGAATATACCTCAAAATGTGACAATACCATCTAATATTTCAAAATCAACTTCTGCAAATGCTATAATACCGCATATTTCATCACCATCTACGAATGAGAATGAAGACAGGAAAGAAATTCTACCACAAAATAAACATTCAAATGACACATTAAAGCACAATGTTATTCAAGCAGAAGATGATCATAAAAGTGATGTGAATAATTCCACTCCTTCAAATACAGGTGATGTTTCACTAAATGCTGAATCTAAGCAGTTAAAACCTAATGATTCCTGCACAGAGAATCCAAGTTCAAATGATCAAACACAAAATTTGTTGAATATTGAATCAACTGGTGATAAAACTAATATGGTACAACAAAATTCAAGTCTTTCTTCATCAATAAAACCTGAGAAAATTCCCAGTCAATTTGAAAATTCTTCCCCGTTACAACAGGACAGGAATAAGCCATATCAAAGTAGTAACTATCCTAATGTTCAGACAATGATGCCTCCAGGATTACCAAGTAGTATGGGTATGAATGTTACAAGTAATTCCCCAATAAACACACCAAGCAATGTTGCTGCGAGTTATCAAAGTGGTCTTTCATCTGTAACTCAATCTGGTACTAATGTGCAGTCAAATCATACTGTTCAGCACAGTAATCTTTCTAATACACTGCCTTCATCTATACCAATTCATAGCACGGCAGGTAACATGCCTTTATTACCTGCAGGTTCTAATATTATGACAAACATGCACAATGTGCCAGGAAATATTAATAATAGTAATCAATCTACTGGATCACAAAATGTGCAAGTGGGAGTACCAATTCCTGGACCAAATATTCTCGGTAATTTGCCTCCCCATATGCCTGGAAGTCAGAGCAGTATGATTCCTCCGGGGCCACAAAACATGAGTCCCAATGTTATTATGATGGGATCAAATAATCCTCCGCACCCATCTATGCAATCAATGTATGCAACATCCCATCACCAAGAAAGAGCAGCATTACAACAACAAATACAAGAAATATATTGTCTACTTCCTTCAAATGAAAATCAGGAAAAAGTCCGGTGCTTACAGGAACGGTTGTCAATGCTACAGCAACATGAGACTAATGATCGCTGCAGTGGAGGTCCCAATTGTATTTTACAAAATCCTATTTATGGATCGAAAATGGTCGAAAGCCCTCAGGTTACTAGTACTACCGGGCGAGGACGAGGAAAAGGCCCAGCAAAACCTAGAAAACCTCGAGCCAAAAAAGATAAAACAGGCTGTCTAACGCAATCGTTGGATCAACTACCAGTTTCAGAAGATTGTGTTACAGCTGGAACAGGTCTGCAAGGAAATATTGATATTGATCCCGAAATGGTAGAGGATGTTTCTAATTTAGACAGTAGCATTATTTCCCTTGATGAGTCTGGAAAGATTAAGAAGGTGAGAGGGCCTAGAAAAAGTAAAGAAAGAAAACCACGTACTCCTAAAGAGCCTAAAGGTGATAAAGATATGTCTGAGAAACCTGTTAAGGAAAGGAAAAAGCGTTTACCTAAAGATCCCAATGCTCCAAAAAGAAAGCGTAATGTAAGGAAGGGTATTTCGGAAATACAGGCTGATACAACCACAGGAAATGATATTTTGGATAAGGATAATTTTGAAAGCAGCATAAGTGATACAACTTTAAACAAATCCACATTAAATGAAAATACAAGTAATATAACTTTAGATGATTCAAATGTAACTGATTTTGATGATATTCCAGTTTCGAAAATTGCCATAAAAGACTTACTGGAAGAAGCTGAATCAAAAAAAGAAGCCGAAAAAGACGATGATCTAGATTTTATGATAGGTAAAAAAAGGATTTCCAAGAAACGTGGATCCGCTGGTGGCTCTAATAGGAAATTGGCCGCTAGAAGGACGCCTTCTGGCAAAAGAAAAAGAAGGGGTGGTCTTATTCCGGATTCTGACGGTGAACCAGATGACTTAGCTTCGACACCCCCGCCGTCCCCGCCTGCAGATGGTGATGACAGTTTAAAACGGCGATCGGCGAGAAATACACAACGTAAAAAATACACTGATGATGTTATGTTAAGATTGTCTGATGATGAATTTTCTGTTATGGGGCCTCGGACAGACAGAGATTTTGACGACTCAAATCTAGATATAAAAGATCTAAATCGCCTTGAAGGGACTCCAAAGCCAAATTATATTTACGTTAATACTACCGATGAAGATTCTATGATCGTTCAACATGTTTTAGCAAGTAGAATGGGTAAAAGAGAAATAAAACCTCAGCCTCAAGTAACCGAGCAAAAACCTAAAGTAAATGAAGATGGTAGCCTAGAAACTGTCACACCGGTAGAAGGCGACATCCCTCCTGGTGAGTTAACGAAAGAAGAACCTGAAGTTAAAACAGAGGCAAATTTGAAAATTGAAGTTAAAACGGAAACTACAAATCATGATGAGGAAAAGGTTGAAAATATACCACAAGATACCGATTTAAAAGATAAAGATAATACTGAAAATGGGGATGACATAAATGTTAAATCTATTATAGTGGATGTTGAAGAATATTATGTTAAGTATCGCAATTTCTCTTACCTTCATTGTGAATGGAAAACAGAGGAAGAGCTTTATAAGGGGGACAAAAGAATATTTTCTAAAATCAAACGATTTAAACAAAAGCAAGCTCAACAAATGAATATTTTTGAACTTTTAGACGACGAACCGTTTAATCCAGACTATGTTGAAGTGGAAAGAATTTTAGATATGTCAGAAAATCAAGATCCTGGCAGTAGCACAGTCGTAAAACATTATCTTGTCAAGTGGAAAAGCTTGCAATATGAAGATAGCACCTGGGAGTTAGAAGAAGATATAGATGTGGATAAAATATTGCAATATAAAGTGTTTAGTGAACTACCACCAAAGGAAAAATGGAAATTCAAAAAAAGGCCTTCACCTGATCATTGGACTCAGTTGAAAGAATCTCCTTTATATAAAGGTGGGAATACCTTGAGACCTTACCAACTTGAAGGCTTAAACTGGCTTCTATTCTCTTGGCACAATAACCGTAACTGTATTTTAGCTGATGAAATGGGTTTAGGTAAAACTATACAAAGTTTGACATTTGTTAACTCGGTGTGGGAATATGGTATACGCGGACCTTTCCTTATTATTGCCCCATTATCAACCATTCCAAATTGGCAAAGAGAATTTGAAGCGTGGACGGATATGAATGTTATTGTATATCACGGTTCTCAACAAAGTAAAAGTATGATTCAAGAATATGAATTCTTTTATAAAAATGAAAATGGCGAACCTGTGAAAGAATTGACAAAGTTTAACGTCCTTATTACAACTTTTGAAATAATTGTTACTGATTTCCAAGAATTAAGATCATTTAATTGGAGAATATGTGTTATTGATGAAGCCCATAGACTTAAAAACAGAAACTGTAAATTATTAGAAGGTTTAAGACAGTTGCATTTAGAACATAGAGTACTGCTATCGGGTACTCCATTACAAAATAATGTAAATGAGTTATTTTCGCTTCTTAATTTCTTAGAGCCATCACAATTTTCAAGTAGCGAAGCATTTTTAAATGAGTTTGGGCAACTGAAATCGGAATCAGAAGTCATAAAATTGCAAGCTTTGTTAAAACCTATGATGTTGAGAAGATTAAAAGAAGATGTGGAGAAAACCTTGGCGCCCAAAGAAGAAACCATAATTGAAGTAGAATTAACTAACATCCAGAAAAAATATTATCGAGCTATTTTGGAACGTAATTTCAGCTTCCTGCAAAAAGGTATTGCATCTGCAGCTAATATTCCTAACCTTATGAATACTATGATGGAACTCAGGAAATGTTGCATTCACCCTTATTTGCTCAATGGCGCTGAAGATCAAATCCAATTTGATTATAAACAAGCCAATGGTGAAGACAAAGAGGCTTATTACAAAGCACTCATTCAGTCATCTGGTAAAATGGTATTAGTTGATAAACTGCTGCCCAAATTAAAAGCAGGTGGCCACAGAGTGTTAATATTCAGTCAGATGGTACGATGCTTAGATATTTTAGAAGATTATTTATTGTACAGAAAATATCCCTTTGAACGTATTGATGGCCGCATAAGAGGAAATTTAAGGCAAGAAGCTATTGATAGGTTTTCTAAGCCTGATTCGGACCGCTTTGTCTTCTTATTGTGCACAAAGGCAGGAGGGCTAGGAATTAACTTGACTGCTGCTGACACTGTTATAATTTATGATAGTGATTGGAATCCGCAAAATGACTTACAAGCACAAGCTCGTTGCCATAGAATTGGTCAACAGAAGATGGTAAAAATCTATCGACTTATTTGTCGGAATACCTATGAAAGAGAAATGTTTGATAAAGCGTCCTTAAAGTTGGGCCTAGATAAAGCAATTTTGCAAAGCATGAATACGTCGCAGGGGAAAGAAACTGGGTTGAAACAACTGTCTAAAAAAGAAATTGAAGATTTGTTGAAAAAAGGTGCTTATGGCGCTGTTATGGATGAAGACAATGCAGGGGACAAATTTTGCGAAGAAGACATCGAAATGATTTTAGCAAGGAGAACTCAAGTAATACAAATGGAGTCTGAAAAGGGTTCTACATTCTCGAAGGCTAGTTTCGCCGCGACAGATCAGCGTTCAGACATCGATATAAGGGATCCTGACTTTTGGAATAAGTGGGCTAAAAAAGCTGAAATAGATACCACGGAAAAGAAAGAAGATGAAGACTTAATAGTTACTGAACCTCGAAAGAGGACCATCATCAAGAGATATGGCCATGACGATGGCCCCATGGAAATGTCAGACATGGAAGTGACTCCTGATACGGAGGATGATGAAGATGGTAATTATTTGTTCAGCTGAGATTAAATTCATTTTATTGAGTAGCTTGGAAAATAATGTTAACTTACTTTATTTTAGGTATAAGTTTAAGAAGTAAAAGAAAGAAGGATAAATTTGGCCGAAAGGGCAGAAGGTATGCAAGTGATGAGTATGTTCCGAGACATGAAGGAATTCCGATCGATGAAGAAGTTGTTTATGGATCATGGACGAGATCGGAATGTTTTAAAATCGAAAGAGGACTCCTCACATTTGGGTAAATCTTGTTATCTGATTATAACTTATGTTACGTTGTATAACCTTTTATATACATACCATCCTAATACAATAGATGCGAAGATATTTTTATTGTCGATAAAATAGCCTATATTTTCTTCATAATTACTTCAAATAATAATAAAAATTCATGTACTAAAAATGAATTTTACCGAAATATTGAGGTGAACTACCCATTTTCGGTTTGAATTTGTTTTAAATAACCTAAATGAATGAAATACTTATATAAATTAATTTTTAATTTTAGGTGGGCTAGATGGGAGGAAATTATTGATAGGAATCAATTTAGAAAAGGTTGGACACTACCGGTCATAGAGGATTGTGCAAGGATTATCGTGAGTATAATTATTTATAAACTAGATAATATGCAGCTAATGTTTGTAAAAATGTATGATGATTAGCCATGCTAATACCGAGGAAGTTTTGACTTTCGCTGAGTTACATATTTCTTAAATTCTGACTAAATTATTTTATGTCGCCAGTATTTATAAAGTGAACAAGTTAATAATTTTAAAAGTATTTATTATTATAGGTACTTTTCTGTTTACGACATTACAAAGGGGATGAGAAAATTCGTAATTTTATTTGGGACTTGATAGAGCCGTGTGAGAATGGCGAAGTAACTATATCGAGGAACCACAGCGGCTTACACAATCCAGTGCCCAGAGGCAGGAATGCTAAAAAGAAAAATAGACTTAAAGATATTCCTAAACAGAATGATCTTCAAAAGTGGGAAGATCCTAATCATTGGAGTTCCCATGAAAAATATGACTGTGAAGCATATTTGGAAAGTAGTTACAAAAAACACTTGTTTAGGCATGCTAACAAGTAAGAATATTTTGATTATTAAATCTATATTAATGTTTATCGGTACTGTAGTACTTATAACATCGCTGATTTTGCTTACAGGGTACTTTTGAGAGTACGCATGATGTACTATATCAAACACGAGGTGATCGGAGACTACGCGTCACAAATAGAAGGCGGAACTCATGCAAGGTATGGTAAAAAAATACTTGAGCGTTTAATTGTTGCTTCAATTAATTAGCAACCTAAAATATTACGTGCGTAATATTCTGTAGAATAATGCAAGTAGCCTTAATTAATTCTTATGCCATATAAATTTCACAAAATAAATATTTATGTTTAGTGCTATGGGTATGAGAGTGCCACGGGGAGTCGACAGCGCTCCACCTCGACTGTGGTGGGACACGGAGTGTGACGTTTCCTTGCTAGCAGGCACATACAAGCATGGCTACGAAAACTATCTCGCTATGAGATCAGATCCTCAACTCTGTTTTGTGGATAAACTGGGACCGCCTGATGATGCTGAGTGTACGGATATCAAGTAAGTTCTTAGATCACCATTCTGAACTAACACATTTTATGAATAGATAGGATTTTTTTAATATAAAATAGGGGGGCAAACGAATAATATAGTCTTCTTATAGGATACTTCATATTACATTGATAGCGTAACAGTTTCGTATGAGATTTATATAATATTTGGTGTTTAGTGAACCATGTATTTGCATCTGAGGTAAATATCATTAGTGTTGGTGCAGGTCTTATCTTCTTAAGTTATGTATAAATGATTCAATCATGGATTCTCACGAGTTCGGTAATTTTAGGAGTGAAGAACGGAAGGTGCGTGGCAGCGTGGTAGGAGACGAAGATTGTACAGACGAAGTGTCAAGTGGAGCCGGTGCGGCATCTCCGGCTGCTTCCCCACGCCCTGAAGACGACTCGTCACATCCCTGGCCCTCCATGCAGGACCTCAATACTCGTCTCCGAAGACTGATAACGGCATATCAGAGGAATTACAAGCGGGAAGAACTGAAGTTGCAGCAGAGAGCTAAGGTTAGCGCGATTCAAAATCGATATATTAAAAACTATTATATAAAGAAAATCACTTTATTAATGGATTTAAGTTATGTATTTTTGCAAAATTTGAATATATTTTACATTCTTTTAAATTTTTCCGACGTTTCGCGTACTTTACAGTGTGCGTGGTCACGGGAGACATAACTACTTTTATATATATAACTCGGTGTAATTAGTAGTGCAACTATGTATATACATAGTGAGGTACACCATTAAATGAAAACTGTACATTCTAGATGGAGCGACGCGAACGCATGGATCAATTAGTCAGAGACGAAGTGTCGCAATGGCGGTGGAGCCGGGCTGACGAAGAAGCATTCAGACGCACTGTTGCATCTTACGGCGTTGAATTCGATCCTGCGACGAAAAGCCTGCGTTGGAATCGCTTTAGGTCCTTGGCCAGGCTGGATTCAAAAAGTGATGACGCACTAACAGATTACCTGAAAGCTTTCATGGCTATGTGTAAGAGGCAATGCGGACTTTCTGTTGGAGAGGCTGAATTACCGACTAGAGCAGACTTGAAAGCCGAACCCATCGGAGAGGAGAGAGCAATCGCCACGTTGGAAAGGTTTGAAAGATATCACTTATTTTTATTTGTTGATTTCAGTTGAAATAAAAGTAATATTTCATGAATCAAAATTTTCTGTAGCAGTATATTTTTGTATGTGTAAAAAACAATTAAGTAAAGTTTTTATTAAATTTAGAATCGATCTTCTCCGTGTGTTGCGGGAGGAAGTTGCGCCGCATCCAGCCTTAGAATCTCGACTATCCCTTTGCGAGCGCTCACTTGACACGCCTTCGTGGTGGCAACCAGCTCTTCACGACAAATATCTTGTACTTGGAGTGTGCAAGTAAGTTTATTAGTAGATTAGTCATATCGCGCATTGGTTGAAACTATCCTAGCTCTCTGAGCATCTAGAGATAAAATAACACATAATATAGCCCAACATAAAATAACTATTTACATACTATAGAAAATATAACGTAATATGAAGCTAATAATATATTTTGTTCCTGTGATGTATACTATTATAATAAATGAAATAAATGTTAACTAGAAAACAGTAAACAACATTAATATTTTACAGACATGGATTGGGAGACACATTTACTAAACTATTTTGTGATCCGAAAATGCCTTTCGCTGATTCTGCTAGAAAATGGTACGCCAAATGTAAAACAAGCATCAAAAGCGAACAGCGACCAGCTTCGGACGATGATGACAAAGCATCGACTGATAATGCTACCGAAACGCGCTCATTACGACGTAGCAAGCGAACAACGAACGTCGCCGACCGCGATGACGACGATCTGGATGCGCTATCGGAACTTGAAACGCTTGCTAAACTCGGCAGAATTGAGGAGCCCTTAACTCCTGATCAATGGTTTTCAGAAAGAGCCCTTGAAACACGTCTCCACCACATAGCACATGCCGTACAAAATTGTGAGTGGCCGGCCGCTTCAACCTCTAAAAGTGAAGAAATCCCAAGTGACGATGTGAAACCCCAGAAAAGACACATTGCCATCGATGTCGAGACTGAGCGGGCTAAGCTGCACGCGCTTTTATCTTCACCTCAAGCGGCGCATACGAATACCCGTGAACACAGAAATGCGCCTCCCGCTAATTTGATAGGCTTGAGGGAGGCTGATGATGCCTCGAGCGATTCGAGCTCTCGCAGGTCTACGCCGGCCCCACCACCTGCTCATCAACGCGTTGCTCCGTCTCCGGCGCCTTCAGTGCCACCATCACCATCCACTTCGGCCCCAGTAGATCTATCTGCGCCTTTGGACCTCAGCGAAGTTCAAGATTTCTCCATGGGTCGACGAACGCCACAAGAAACACCGGCTGCTGCTCCTGCTAGAAGCCGATTAGACGACACTCTGAGTAGACTCATGAAGAGGAAGAATGTGGTAAGTTATGTTTAGACACCGCTTATGTTACTTGTGGTTATCGCAAATGGTCTGAAAGAGGACGTTGGATTAAACTGAAGTAAATCGCAAATTTTAGACCATGATATTTTATAGTTGACCAGTTTTTATCACGATAAGTTTCCCTCGTGACCTCAGCGCTTTCAACAATTTCGTTCATTAAATTTGTATGATATACCATTGTAATGAACCTAAACAAAATCGCATTGTCGTCAAAATATGGAAAAAAATACTTATTATTATTAAGAACAGTAACATATTTATAATGTTAAAGTAAAATCTGCTAATTTTTTTGATATTAAATATTCCTCATATTTAAAATTTGTGCAATATGTTATGCTATATTGTGTCTGTAATTGTGTTTCAGAAGTACACGGTTTTGAATTCAAACTAGATTTAATAATATGCGATTCATTTGTTATGTTATGTAATAACGTAAAGTAAAAAAAAACCAACTTATTAAACTTTTTAGTAACAAGTAAAAAGTTGCAATGTACAGTGCAATTTTATACATTTCTTCATCGCCAACTACTACTACTTTTTTAAGTATAAAAAGGATTCGTTTAATTCAGTTAATAGTTTAAAGGGGAGTCTCGGCGTAAGCACAATCAACAGTCATATTCTCACTCGTGGTCTTGGAACGTGATACCTTAAATCCGAAGCCTAACAATTCGACGTCATTTTTTTTATATGACCACGCATAAATCAGCCGTCAGTGATCGATCACAGTGTGATCGAGAAGTCGAAGGTTTTTATTAATACATGTTTGAAACGATTCTCACAAAAAACTTAATTACTGTCTGTCTCTTATAATTCGATAATAACAAAATTCAATATTACAATTTCGATTAGTTTGACAGTTTAATTTAAGAATGAATAAATATATAAAAATTATCGTTTATTCTTGCTATACGATTAAGTTTTTAGCAGCTCATGGTTCGAAAAATTACTATCCAGTTTTGGTACCTTTACCGAACGATCTCAAGTACATTGTTTTAAAAATGTTTATGATCTGTTTAAACGGCCCTGGTCTAGTTAAAAAATTGTTTGGCACAGTTATTTACAGGAAATTCAACTTGCAATTTGTTTCGGTATAGCTGTATTTAACTTTAAATTTTCACTTATTGTCCTATTTTATCTTTCTACAGCCTGCACCCGAGCAAATTGTTGGAAAGGAGAAGAAGAGAAAGAAACTCGATGAAATCGTGCTCGGCCTGTCTGCAGCTAAAGGACGAAGTTCAAGCAGTTCAAGTACCACGCCGGACCCTCCCCGAACGAAATCCGCGACAATTCTACCGGAAGTAACTGTAACTCCCGCTGCGCCTCCCTCTACCTCCACCGCTCCACCGCAGAAACCATTCTCTGTAACCGTCACTAATGTACCCTCTCCACACACCTCATCAAAGGAATTGTCGTCGTTTCTCCAGCAATCTTTGGAGCAAAGTAAAACCCCAAAAGCTACTCAGTCTATACAAACAAAACCGTTTTCTCACGAGGCTAAGGTTAATAAGTGGCTTGCAGAACAAGCTAACGTTGACAGTAGACGAAGGGGTGTTGCTCCTCGTTTGTCGCCAGAAGAACACGTGCCAGTTGTTCACAGAGTAACCGGTAAACGTCTTGTAGGACATAAAGCTCCTCAACTGAAGCACTTGGCGCATTGGATAGCCGAAAATCCAATGTACGATATAGATTCTAAATGGACTGAGGGTATTAAAGAACATGTCAAATTACCTCAAGACGTTCGAAGCCAGAGGCACTCCCCAATGCCAAATGCACCCGTACAAGAACGGAAAAAAGGACGACCTCCGACTCTTGATACTTCTTCGGCTAGTGTTCTCTCAAATACACATTTAAATCAAAATCTTGCTGGCCTCAACCCAGCCCTTTTGGCCAGTCTGTCTAGTCTGAGTGCTTTTGATCCTAAAACACTTGCAGCGACTCTATCTAACCTTACGGGTTTTGATCCAAAATTATTATTAAATTCCTTTAGCGGAATGCCCAACTTATTGGGCAACATAGCAGGCGGAAATATATTTTCTAATTTAGCTGGGCTTGGATTGCCTGGTTTTCCATCACTCGATATGAATAGTGTCAGTGCAAGTAGTAACACGGCAGATAGTAAATCAAGTAAAACAAGAAAGCCACAGGAGTCTACAAGTGCATCATCATCGAAATCATCTAGTTCCCAGTTTCCATTTGTATTTTCAAACCCTAATATGTTATACCCGCAACTTGGCTTGAATAGTTTGTCGCCATTTGGTGTGCATTCTGGTATGTCTTCACCATATGATGCTCTGGGCCTTTTGGGGAGCAATTTAGCTGCAACATCAAGCAGCACAAGTCTCCATAACACCAACCCTGGATCTCGAAATTCTAAAACCACTACTCCCAGATCTTCTACAGTTGTAACACCAACTTCCACTTCACGGCAACAAAAAGTTTCGGATCGTGCACAATCATCAAACTTGCCACAGATACTTTTACCTCCCGATCCTTACTTATTAGAATCGATTTCGAAACAGACAATGAATTTTGATGCATCAATGAAACTTGATAAAAGAGCGCGGGAGGGTGACATTCATGAAGCTGCAGCCACTGACTTGTCAAAAGTAGATAAAAAAAAGACACCTTATGATGCGCTACGATCTCATATGCCCCCGGAATTTGCAGCAGTTCAAGAAAAATTATTAAAGGGTGATAAAAAAGATATTGATGTAAACAAAATGTTACTTGAACAAATGGCTTCTGGAGCCCTGAGTGCTAGCCTTGTTAGTTCTGTTGAATCAAAGAAAGCTAAAGATACTGAAAAAGAAACTTATGAAAAATTAACAAAACAAGATTATATGACACGACATACAGCTGAAGACTCTAACATTACATTATCAAATAAAAGAGTGGTTGATGATGTTAGCACTGAACCAGAAAATTTAGCTTTACAACCATCTGCTAAAAAGCTAAAAGAAAATCAAGACACTGCTACAACAAGAGATAAACCATCTGAATCATCTGCACATTCAGCGGAAATGGATTTGGAAGATTTAATTGCTCCTTCTACGGTTATCAAAACTGGTGTGAAAGCTAGCGAGTTTGATGTAAATCGAGTCCCAGAAACGTCAGCAAACCATGTTTTAGAAAGAGAAGACAAACCACAATCTTTACACTTAAGTCCAAGTCGTATTGATGACAGTAATCCACAACTAATAGACTGTTCAACCAATAAATTTGAAAGCGAACGAAGGGATGATAATCAATCTGATGATATTAACAATGGGGTAGATAATTCAGATAGCAACCGCAAAGGCAATAGAAAGAAAGTGAGAAAATCGTCTGAAGAATCTGTTGGGGGCACACGACGTGAACTTAGATCGAGTTCTACGAGGCAGTCGTTTGACTCTAATAATTAATATTAAGTGAAACGTCAATGAAATGTAAATCTTGGTTAATCACAAAACATTACTATAATCAATAATTATTAGAATATTATTGTGATTTGTTCATAATCAAAAAGTTCTCGATTTATTATTTAATGGCATTATTAACAAAACATGGCTGCATAGAAAATCCAAAATGTTGGTTTTCATTCAGAGAAACTGATCAGCTTTAGAAGATGAATATTTTTGAAACATACGTACCTTACAATGTATCTAAGGTCACCTTTATATTTAACGTATGCTATATTATTCAGGTATCAAAAATTTTACGTGCCGTTTTATTTTTTAATAATTGCAGCACATTAATGACTAAAAAATCGGATTAGTATATTATGTACTATATACTTATCTATCTCGGAAGAATCTATGTTTATATTATTACAATCAAATAATTTAAAAAGGTTATAGAATTATGTGCTTCAGCTCCATTTTGATTATACATTTATTATCAATTTAGTACTTTACATCTATTATACTTAGGGTAATATTAATTTTGATTTAAGTAATATCTACCTAAGATAAGCAACTGAAATGTAGAATTAACTATGAATTTCTTTTGGTAGAGGTTACGAAGCACAGATCTCTTGTATTTTATAGTGAAATGAATTTTAGATTCTTGATTTTGTCTCTACTACGTAATAGTATTGAGAAGTATAAAGCTTAAAGTACTATGCTGACTCTTGCTTGATTAAATCGGGCCACTATTGCTTTGATAAGTAACTACTACCTACCTATATTTGCAATGACTACTCAACATCATGTTTTATCAAATGTATTTCTATTATTTTGTGTGTTGTTAAATATTTTATCACTTTCATTTTAATATTTTTTTTATTTCTAGTGATTTGTATATTATTATATAGTTAAGAATGCAATTGCATTAAATAAATTCTCAATAAAAATCAACTTTCTTTGTTTCCACATTTTACCATGTAAAATTCTTTCTTTACGGGGAGTATTTGTTGTAATCTATAACAAGGGGCTTGTTTAACTCATACAAAATTATTATTATGCAATGGAGCAACTTGTCATTATATCAAGGATTACTGCCGCAATGTATGCCGCCAGCTGGGTTAGACAAAGGGTATATATAATTTTTTATTCTTTTGAAAAAGCAATTAACGATAGGTAATAGTAACAAATGGGTATATTACATAAGATATCGCTAACTAGCTAGGTATAGTACTTAGTTATGTTTCTTCTGTAAGTGATGTATGAATTATTTAGACAAAAGTAAAATAATGCAGGTCGGATATTCGCTTTAAAGGATAACTTCTCCGAGCCGAGGAATATCGAAAACTTCTATGCTTACGCGAGCAATAAACAATCTAAGTGCGCGTCCACTAATTGCGAGCCAACGCGATTGCAGTGATGGATGAACGTTCCTTTGCGTCCATATTATAGTTACTAAGGTGGAAGGAAGCCTAGTGCGACGGAACTGAGCTCGACAGCGCACGCAGTTTTCAAACATATCGCTCTGCAGGTGCAAGTTTAACGTTTTAAGGTTTTTGGTGCCTGTAGATTTTTTTCTATTTTATGTATTTTTTTATGATAATAAAAAAAATACAATCTATTCAAAAGGCTTCGTATCACAAAATTGATGATTTTGTATACCTATCTAAATTGCCTCTTCTCGACATTTGGGTCAATATAGCGTAAACAAATAATACTAAATTAGTCGGTAATTCTTCTTATTATATATTTAATCAAAGCCTTTTATTTAAGTTTTTATTTATTTGGAACCACATGACAAAATAAGCAGAAGAAATCAAGCGTAACCAGTGACATTTTTTATCCTCAAGTAAATCATCAATTCAATTTCTTTGCTGACATTTAAAAAACAACAGACGAGTATAGATTAGATAATATTCTATACAGAATATCATTGACAACCGTGTATTTAGCTATTCCTTAACCTGTTCGAGATCTGTGCTATCCCATTAACTACATAAAAAAAACATCACTAATTTGACAATTGAATAAAAATATATAAGTTAACAAAAATAGTTTTCTCCAACATCAATTTTGAATGTTCATAATAGCTTATATTTATTTTATAGAGTAATTAATAGATATTCAAGTCCAAGATGAATTCAGCTTCTTGTCGTACGACAACGCTTCTGAAAAACATTTCTATTACGAAAAATTTTAGTGCAATTCGTTGCATAACCAAAAAAGTTCAAGATGTCCCTACCCATACGGGTCAAGTAAAGAATTTTATTCCATCTTATATTATACGTGTTGACTTTTATATATGGCACTATCATATTACCTATAATTACAGAAATGGGATTCTGATGACTACCGCCTTGTTCGGTTTACTCTTGCTCCTAAACAAGTAAATGCCAACTGGGCTGTTAATTTGATAGCAGAAATACCGCCTAAAGAAGTAACAGAGAGAGTGGTATGGTGTGATGGTGGCAGTGGACCAGAAGGCCATCCAAGAGTTTATATTAATCTGGTATGTCATTATCATTTTATAGACTGAAGAATTTATACAATACTAGCTGATCTGGCAAACATTGTTTTGCCATACATGTTATTTCAATTTTCAATTAATAAATAAAATATAAGGGTTGATCGTAGAAGAGTGAAAATTTAGGATTGTTTGTAATTTTGTATGTTGTATCATAAAAAAATAGAAACTAAAAATTTTGTCTAAAAAATAAAATTTGGGGGTGGACTACCCTTAACATTTAGGGGGGATGAAAAATAGATGTTGGCCGATTCTCAGACCTACTCAATATGCTCACAAAGTTTTATGAGAATCGGTCAAGTTATTTTGGAGGAGTTCAAGTTCGAACCCTGTGACAAGAATTTTATATATTAGATATATTTATAGAACTAATATTTTTTTATTATTGTAGGACAAACCAGGAAATCATTCATGTGGTTATTGTGGACTACGCTTTGTTAAGAAAGAACATCATTAATCATCTTATCTATTAAAATAATAGATTTAAATTATTTGTCTTCAGATATTAGTGGAGTGAATAAATTTTAGTGTAGCAATAGTTGTTTTATAATTTGTTACATAAATTTGAGTAAAAAAGATTGTTTCAAGTATAATACATTTTATTCCAATTTAAATACACAAATAATACCTTACATGATTTTTAATTCAAATTTGTTTAGATATATAATTAATAATTAATATAATAATTTGTAAATAAATAATGATTATTTTCTAGAAGATAATAGACACCTAGATACATTTTGTTCATATTAAAATAAAATGTTTATTTATTCATCATGCTCTCATTTTGTATTTCCTTCCGTATGTCTCTATTAGCCTGAAGCAATTCCCTTAATCTTTGATGAATATCGTCATTTTTTTGTTCTAAAAAATCTAATGCTTGGTTAAGTTCATCCAACTTCGAGTCCAATTGGTTATATTCTGAAAATAATATTGTATAATGTTAATAAACTTGCATCATTAACCTTTATTGAAGTGAGTACTTGTTCTTAAAATGTAATCACTATGATGATAGTGCTATTGAAGAATACTGATGGGAGTGTTGATAAGCAGTTTTTTGGGGATGAATAAAAAATAGTATAGCAATAAATATATACATCCTTCTCATTATTGAAAAATAAATACTGTACATATCAAGCTACATCAGACTAAATATTCAATGTTACCTTCATGTACTCTTCCTTCATTTTCATTTTCTACTTCTTCACCATTTGTGGAATCATCTATTTCATTATTATCAATTCCATTAGGTTTACTATTATCACTACCAGCCATTATTTGCAAGCTTTGAAAATAAAGTACATAAATATTTTTAATAATTAGATAAAACAACACCTTCTTAGGGTTTAAGTTATTTTATATACACTGACCTTTTTGGACTTTTTAAAGGAATCAGATATCCTGATGGATACAGATTAATTATGGTAAATTCAAAACGATTCTTTCACAATGTATTTTTTTGTGGTGAGAAATGATCCATGTAAACGACATAAAATTTAACACTAATTATAAAAATCGAATAATAAATATATCGGTCAATCTCGAATTATTTATATAAATATTTTATCTAACATCGGTCAAATGATAGAATCTGTTTAGACTACAAATAAGCCAGAAGTGACACTTATTCCAGACTATGAAACACGTGATATACATACCAATAGACAAAATCTATCATCTCTATTTCTCTTTACCAAAGATTATCTATTCAGTGCTATTCGAAACATAACCTTTTATTTATTTGAAAAAAACTTACTTTAAAAACTTACTTTTTTTGTTTTAAAGGTTGTTTTTGTTTGATTTAGGGTGATTTTTTTTCGTTTTGTTTGTGGGAGGTTTTAAAGGCCATATTGTGAGTTTTGACTTGACAGCTGAGTTATTATATAAAGTCTTTCTAGTCTGTGAATAACATCCAAAATACGTAGGAGTTGCGATCTATCACTAGTAGAAAGATTTTAGAAAAGGAACATTTTGTGGTTTTTGTATTTTGATATCATTCTATTGCAGAACAAATACATTGATTACGAGATCAAGCCTTTTTTGTTATTGACAAAACGGAAAGAAGCTTTTGTGTTGTCACCGAGGATAATTCTGTTGTGTAAGTAATATACATAGTAAATCGATAAAACTCACTGACATTACACACCTTCTTTCTTTGTAAATAGCCATTGGCATTGTTTAGGTATTAATATTCTTTTAACTAATAAAAATACTAAGTTCTAATCACCAATCTTTTGAGCAAAAATTCTCAACAAACATCTAATAGCAACTTATTACTATTACGTAGATATAAAAATACACGTACCCATTTGTTTAGGTAGGAGCGCTGTGTATCGGTTGATTGTGCAAAGAATAAGGTTTTATTTTTGATAGTCATATGAAATCGTTTAGGAATGTAAGAATACCTGTTAATGTTTCTATTTATTTATATTAAAGTAAGTTATTACCACTATATTTTTTTTTTCAGAAACAATGACTTCAGGGCCTTACAATTATTCTTATATATTTAAATATATAATCATTGGTGATATGGGAGTTGGGAAATCTTGTCTTCTTCATCAGTTTACAGAGAAAAAATGTGAGTGCCATACTACTACAAAAATAATAAATATACCTAAGTTTTTCAACTTTCATTATTTATAGGCTTATTGATAGTTGAAATAGCTATCTGGTTCTCGGGTCAAATTAAACTAATGACTATAATTTTTGTATCAATAAACCTTCTTTGCCAATGCAAATATTTTTTTGAGTGTTATTTTTATCAGCATATTGAGAATTTCCATTTGTTAAAATGGAAATCCTTCTATGGAGACTTTCAGTAAACGGTTCCCTCATATCTCTTTTCATTTGTTAAGTTATGGCGGACTGTCCTCATACTATTGGTGTTGAGTTTGGAACCAGAATTATTGAGGTGGCAGGTCAGAAAATCAAACTTCAAATATGGGATACAGCTGGACAAGAGAGGTTTAGAGCTGTTACTCGTTCTTACTATAGAGGTGCTGCAGGTGCACTTATGGTTTATGATATAACAAGGAGGTAAATATTTAAACACTTTGTTTTTCAATTCTTAAGTTTTTGCTGATTTTACAATAACAAATTCATTTACTAAAAAATTTTATATAAACTTGTTATACTGTGCTATTTATAAAATATTAAATACTGGAAAGAATTTGCCAGTATATTTTGTTATTGTGTGTGTGTGCTTGGTCTAGAAAGGTATAAAATCTCAACAAGAGAATTTTCTTCAGTATATGACAAAGTTGATGTAATATTAAGAGGTTTCTACAATAAGTCTCTGGCCATGTAATCACATTCAAAACCAATATAAAGACTCAACCTAAAATACGTCTTGCAGATCTACATACAATCATTTAAGTAGTTGGTTGACAGACACTCGCAACTTAACTAATCCTAGTACTGTGATATTTTTGATTGGTAATAAATCTGATTTGGATGGTCAGCGAGATGTTACATATGAGGAGGCAAAGCAATTTGCAGATGAAAACGGATTAATGTTTGTTGAGGCCAGTGCTAAAACGTAAGTAATTAATTTCTAAAAACTTAATATTATATTACTTGGAATCTAGTTAAATAATCATGATCAATTATAATAATAACAATCATTTTAATGTAACATCTAATTAGTGTAATCAATTATTAATTAAATTTCAATTACAAATTCAAAATCTAAATGTTCAAATAATTCTTTCTATATTTGTATGTAGAATTCTTACACATGTCTTCTATATACACTCTTATCTGATGTAAATAAACATATTTATTAGTCGCATAATTACAGAGGACAAAATGTAGAGGAAGCATTCCTTGAAACGGCAAAAAAGATATACCAAAGCATTCAAGATGGCCGTTTGGATCTAAATGCTGCAGAATCTGGAGTCCAACACAAACCCGCCTCTCCTGGGCGTCCATTGGCTGCACCTCCTGCCTCAAGAGACAACTGCGCCTGCTAACTCACATCCTTCCCCGCCCCAGACTAGACTGGTAACAAATATTGTCCGATATAAAAATATGTCAGTATCTAACAAGTGTAATTGCTAGAACATTTCATTTATTTCATTTTTTATGTACATGGTCATGAGTGTTCAATGTACTGTTAAACAAACAAATGTTAAAATTTACATTTTTAAATAAATAACTAGCCTATACTGTGGAAACAATATGGCTTTCCGTTCTCCCTATTTTTCTAAGGACTATATTTAAAGTGTCAAGTCCCAGTTGTGTCATGACCAATAACTCATAATTAAATAAAGTGTAATTTGAAACATACTCATAAATACTTTTACAAGATAATTTATTTTGATAATGAAGACCTTTAGGAGTGGACACAACTACAGTGACTTTGTCTTAAAAGTTGTAATTTTTTGAAATATTGCTTCTGCATAACTGGGAACAAATTACATTTTCTGAAAATTGGGGCATATATCATATCGAAATAGTACATTAAGTAGATGTATTAACATTCCACATTATATTTTTGGGTAATGGATGTAAATCGAAGATGATTAGGTAAATGGTTGGTTATTCAATCATTAAGTTATATATATATATGATTTTTAACATGTGAACCTTACATTATGTGTAATGATTGAAAATCAACCTAATATTATTAAAGTGGAATTTATACCTAGGTACAGCTAACATCTAGAAAATTGCTAGAATTAAGATTAATTTACATGTTAATCATTTTAACATTAATGTAATTTTTATGTACATAAAGTATGTTAAAACATTAAACCAGCAAGCATGTTTTGGTGAAAAGACAAGGACATTAACAAGTCTTGAATTCTTAAAATGGGGCGTTATCAATTTCTGACCCTTCAATTTGACTTGTGCGTTAACTTCACCAACGAGATGTTGCTTCCTGTTTCAAATATATAGCTCGCAAGGTGAATTTATTCGTCGCCCGTAGGATAATCAATTGATAGAAACTACTTAATTGTGATCATACACATATGAGACCATAGGACTTTGAAACAATGAATAAATAGAAATTATCATGAAAATTATTATTTTTTAATTCTGAAGGCCAAATTGTAACATCGAATCTATCCTTTGGCGGACACCAGTTGATGTTTCATTACAAAGTCTTGTGAATATATTAGGCAGGGAGAATTTTGTACATGATCTATTGTTGTCCTACACTGCAGTTATTTTCTGATTTGACAAGTAAACAGTTGATTTTTTGTATTTATTTTGCACGTTTATTCCTAGTGTTACATATTTTATCATGTATTAAACAGAATTTATTTATTGTATTAAAATAATTTAAGTATTCACAATAAAGATCTTATTACGATTCCGATTTTCATTTATTTTATATTTTAGAAATACGTTTACGCAGAAATTTTATTAAGATTTTGGCGTGAATGAGGCTGTACAAATCAAATGTCTTGAAAAATTATTTTATTGTAAAAAAAGGATTCAATTGAAAAACCAAATAACAATGTAAAAAATTTATTTATATAGTATAATATAAATTTATTTAAAATTTTCCAATAAACATCGACTTTTGTACAACAAATACACGTAAAAATAGAGGAATGTTAAGGACAGGAATATAAGGTTTGAAAGCACCATTATTCATAAACTTGGAAGACTTGTTTAAATATTGTATAAAGAAATTATAGAAGGCCAATCAGTTGTAAAGTGGTTGGAACTAAACTGACATTAGTAAATAGTTAAGGGTTAGGTATAAAGCATTTTAGAGTTTAGATTGGGTGTTAAGCAAGAGAACGTCATGCATATCCTGCAACGAGTTTTCTAAGGCACTGCGGTATGCTTCGCAGGATGTGTCAGGATGTCTCCGGAAGGCGGCCGTAGCGAAATTAACATCGGAATCCCGGGGGTTATAGCACGTCGCGTAACCGTCACTTACCAACGGCCCATAACACATGAAACCGTCGCATTTGCAGGCGACCTGAATTAAAATTATAATGGTTATGATGGTACATACTATAGAAACAAAATGTAACATTGGTACATGACATTGTCCCACTACGTGGTGTTCGCATAAATATTTTCTCCCGCATTAAATTCTTGGTGAAATGATAATTGTTTCAGAGAAACAGATCTAGGAGTGTGTGTCTCATTCCCGGCGGAAGTAACAGTACTTGTACATATACATTACAATAAAAAAGTATCAATATTACAAAAAAAACAGTAGGAAATAGAAAAAAGGGTTATGGTTTTGTATTATATAAATATTTATATGAATGAGATTGTAAACACAATAATATATAATAAACAGACTTCCTCAATAGATTGACTAGATTCCAGTAGTTTAGTATAGTATTAGCAAATACATACCTGACTCGTGGATATTCGCATATGAGCACTCCGCGTATATCCCAAGTCAGCGTAAATCGGAGGTATTTCCATTCCGTTCTCCAATGCCGTCAGTTTGAGGCCCAATAGATGTCTGTCTACTCCGAGACCTTGGAGCGCCTATAATATAATGTTACTTCTATGTTATACATGGCACTGTATCTCCCAGTCCGGGGTGGTAGAATAAAGACACCAATCTATAAATATTTTAGGTAAACATTGTTTCATGGTGACATAGGCAAATCGCTAACTTGAGCTATATATATACTATCTATCTATATTAAGAAGAAAATATTAATCACAGCACTCAGCCGTTAATCTTCAGACTATAAGTGATTTCTATATACCTAAGAAATTTGTTGCTTACATTATGTTTAACAAATTTTTGGCATACATTTAGTTTAAAATTAAATTAAAATAAATTGTAAATGTATGTCTTCATAGTAGGAAAGTTAAAAATAATTTCAGATACTTGCCTGGGCGATGGTTTAGATATATATACTTATCGCAACGTAACAAACTTAAAATTGGTTTATTTATAAATAATATCCTAACCGTACAATTTATTAGTTAAAACAATGTCATTGAACCGATTTTATATGCAGTGGAATTTATAAATTTTTGCACACAACAACAATCAAGAAGTAGTATAGTCTCTTCGAGGCAAACCGTGCTAAGAGAGAAAGCTAAAGAAGACAGAGAAGTGCAAAAAGATGAAAATAAAAACATATAAAGTAGGTGTCGTACTTAGGTAGTATGAAGATGTAAATCAAGAGATTTCATTATTACCATAACAGTATAGTTCTTATGCGCGTTAACGGCTTTCTTTAGAGCATTAACTTTATCCTTCGGCGTTGCTTGAGGGTGTAACATCATTTTCGCAAACTCTATTGATTCGACAGAACATGAACGAATCGTCTCGGTTCGTCCGCCCGCGTACATTCGAGTCGCCGCTGACTCGTAGTGAGCACCGGGGGTTTTGTGGAGTCTATTGAAGAAATAACCAATACAAATAAATAATTGTTTAATAGTAAAATTAATTAATCATAAAAGTTATTAGTATTTTAAATTTTCTGCGGGATATTATAAATAACATCTTAGCGGAAACATTAATATGGCAGCATTTTGGCTCTATTAATATGTAATAGTTAAATGTCATTGCATCACTAACCAAGACTGGGGAAAAGCACTAAAATGCCGCGATACAGAAATAATGAAATGGATTCGCTTTTAGACTTGTTATTTAAAAAAAATGGAAACTTAATATTGTCTTTTATTAACATAACTGTTACTCATTTAAAGAAAAAACTTTACTAACGGATTTAAGTTATGTATTTTTGCAAAATTTAAATATACATATTTACATTACTTTAAATTTTTCCGACTTTTCGCCTACTTTACAGGGCGCGTGGTCAAGGTAAACTGAAGACAAAAGTTGTTAATTGTCTAAATAACTGTCACAGCTGCAGAGAGGTTGTATGTTATCTGTGTTTATTGCCCCGGAGTTGGATGGATACTTATTTTGACAATTAACAACTTTTGTCTTCAGCCTACCGTGACCACATACACTGTAAAGTACGCGAAACGTCGGAACAATTTAAAATAATGTAAATATATTTAAATTTTGCAAAAATACATAACTTAAATCCGTTAATAAAGTGTTTTTCTTAAAAAAAATGGAAACTACTCAATATTACTAATCGAAGACTTTAGTAAAGAAAATGAATAAGAAATAAGAGATCTGGCTGTGACCAAGGCAGAAATGATCCGAAGCGTCGGCATAAATAATTAGATAAACGTTAGACAGTATTGAATAATAAAAAGTTAATAGATTCTTAATTCGCAATGTGAATAACAATAATTACAAGAAACGAATATCCCAACAAAGTAATAACTGTTCAGGCAGAAGGACAAATGTACTCTTCTTGACACTTAAAGTGACCAGTGAAACCAGAATATAATGTCATTAAGGAAGCTTAGTCAGTGCATAAAACGCAATTTGTATAAATTTTTGGTCCTACCTGTAAAATGCATACTGCATTGCCATTTGCAAGTAACTGTCGGGACTTAGTTTCTGTGACTTGATGAAGTTCTTTCCGTATTTGTCGAACTGGAAACAGTTCAACTCTAGATCTGCCACTAACCTGGAAAAATAGACGACAATTTGATGAGTTGTTAATAATAGAAAACTAGTAAATTTTATATAGAGCATTGCAGACGTGCGTGAATGTAAATTTATTGTGATGAAATAAATTAATATGCAATATGCCTTAGCTATTTGATCTAACAATGTCAAAACTGATATTAACCATTAAATCTTTAAACAACATAAATTTTTTTTCGCGGCTTGTTATGATTTTATCTTCTTTGTATTAAAATTTTAAAATGTAACGAATTTATTAATAAGATTTACTCATACTAAAAATAAGAAAAACAAATGAAAATCAAACATTTTAAATTTGAAAGTATCAACAATTAAAACTTTTTAATGATACCAAAACAACAAATTGTATAGCCAAACATAAATAATTACATACATACATACTAAATGCAAAAATATGTTTTTCCCCAACCTATAATAGGTTAGGTAGTTCGGCATAAGACACCTGATGCTTTCAAAAATACAATGAAATTATCAAAATTTAAATTATACTGTTTAGCACAAACGACTCGAGACTAATCTCTGAAGTAGCTAATTTATGAAAGAAATATTATTAAATTACTTACTTGTCCAAATTACTCTTGGCTTCCTCAATCATTTTTGATACATCGCTATTAACATTGAATCTTAATTGTACTGGTTCTATCAAAGCTGACGACGCCTCCTCACTCACTGTATTCTTATCACTAAAAATCAATGAAAATGAGGGTAGATCATATAAGACTAGCTTTTTCATATATCTCTTTTTATCAACGCATAAACAGAAAGAGACGAAATACTTCTTAAAGGAGTGAATTTAGATTGATTTAGTTCATATAAATAACATTGATTTAATTTGAACGAAGATAGTAAATTAGCTCTACAAACTATGATTATCATATACATGACCTTATATGATCATATATAGATAACTCTTGAATGACATCGTTCGAGGCAATTCTCAATTTAAGTTACTTTATGCAGAATGTATTAGCAGATTAAAATTAAACGCCATATAAACTCTAATAAAAATAAAATACATTATTACATGAAAAATGTCAATAGTGCACATCAGTTGGTATCTTTTAAGTTCAAACACACCCAGAATCAAAAATTACGACAACAATTGTCCTAGTTTGGTTTCCCGGGGAGGGAATATTACTTCACCGGGCATCGAAACTAGGAAAATGATTTACTGTGCACGATCGAATCAAGGATATGTCATCAATGCAATCAAGATTACTTACATATAATTAATTATATAATCAGTTAACACAGCAATGGGTTGACCTTCTGCAGGGGAGTGTTCATACGTCAGGCCTGTTATACCATCAGCACCAACTATGAACTGAACATTTCGTTGAGCGTAAGAACAATTACTAATATTCTTTAATCATATAACTGTACAAGAATATATTTAAACATAATATACACCGTTTTTCAAAACATTAAATATTAGCCCATAGAGAAGCAATAAAATTATGTTTAGGTAATTTTAAATTAAAAAAAATATTATTCTCATTAATAATAACTAAAAATAATAGCTAACAACTGAGTTGCTTTATTCAATCAATTTACCATATCAGAAAAATCTGAAAGCTGTTCTAAGCCGGTAAGTTTCAATTCTATCACCTTCATAATGTTTAGAACAATTATTAAGAATGTTTTATTAATGAAATTTTACTTTATTAATAAAGGGTTAAGCTAAGCTAAGGTTTGTCGTGTTCAAGAATATGACTAAAACGAAATTTTGCAACACGTCTTATCTCTCTAATAAACAATCAAAGTAAATTTTTTTGATAATTCCTAAGATAATTTTTTGAATTGAACTAAGGTTACTTATAGCCCATTGCCTACCTGTACAGTCTTATCGAACCACCGGTTTCCACCATTTGCGGATGCGCCGGCGCCGTGTATCGTGTGTGCGGCCGCCAAAGACCGCCTTACACTTGCGTCGGCCTTCCACACCCCACTATGGTTATCCAGACATAACACAGCAATACTACGCTCAACGTCCGCAAGACTACGGCGGTTGGTTTCATCTACAACAAATAAACGTTACTACAAAATATTTCTATAACGTTGTTTTTTATAGATTTTTAGAAATTGTAGAGAATACCTTTGCTTAAAAGTTCATATGCCTTCGCCCAATTATCTCTGTTTTCCGAGGTCAGGATCCCAACTGCGTCTTTAGCGGGAGATGGAGACATGGCTACAATTTTCTTCAGTCCTTGAACAATTTGATCACAACTCAATCTCTTATTATCGCTGCCCCAGAGATCTAAATGAAATATCTGAAAATTAATATTAAAATTATAAACTTTTAAATGGTTGAAATTTAACTGATCTTCTATTTATACTTACGTGATTGTTATGAATGACAGTAACATATTTGCTTTCATTGAAAGACAGTTTATCCCTCTTTGATTGCGGTATGCGGCAAGTGCCAAATATTTTCTTATATTGGGACATATCCAATGGATTTTTCCCCATCATTTCTACGGGTATTTTGTCACTGAAATTATAAATTTGTTATAAATTTTCAAACATAATGTAGAATTATTGAAATATTTATTTTGAGACAAATACGCTTTCCAAAGCACTTAGTCCCAAGTAAGTTGATACATTTAAAGTGTTCGACCAGACTTGCATGTTTCTTCAATACCTTTAATATATACAATATCTAGATTTGTTGTACTTAATGTACTGTATTAAGAACGATATATATGGGCTGCATGCTAAAATAACTTTTGTTTCATAGGAACTAAATTATACTTGCACTTTTTTTCTGAATTCATCATTTAGCAAAGCGTATTTTGAAAAATATAGATGATTTTTTTAATACACTAAAATGGTTATCTCTATTTATCAGCATTGGCCTTAAAGTATGGGACCCATAAAAAATAATGGCATTATACTTGTTATTGTTCATAAACATTTTAAGAAAATTTAGGTAAATATTGATTATTTTTACGAATGTAGAAAAAATAGCTTATTACAACAATATATTCAAAATATTATAGAATTATGAGTTACTACAATAAAATTATTTACGTTTACAAAATATGGTTTTATGAAGGGAGAATTCTGTAATATTATATATTAGGCTATATTATTAACTGTATTTTATAAAATAAAGGTGCTTAACAGAAATAAGTATTATTCCAGTGCCATTATGCCATAACAAAGTTATAAAAGAAGGTGCTCCATGCTGGATCTGTATTATCTATAATTAAAAACTTACTTATCAATTAGGGATTTATAGTTGACAGCTGCAAGCAATGTTTTTGCGGCATATTCCAACTGTTCAAATTGATTATTAAATTTTCGTAATGGGAAAACCAAACCCGGACTAGAGAACACCACCACTGGATCACGGTATTCCAAATAAGCTGTGTTTAACCACCATTCTTCAAGCCAATTGGTGTGCTTACTAGCTCTACTTTCCAACAAACTCTGGAATTAATTTTATTTAAAGTTTAAATTGACTTTATTTCATAATTTAGGGCACAAAGATCATACAAAGCTAATGTATTTCTATTATATATATTGGAGTAAACCTCAATAGCATAAGTGCTCTGCATCTGTAATTTAGTGATAAAAATCAAAATCATGTACTAAGTAATACTTGAATAAAAATACAATACTCAAGCTTCATATTTTTGTTCTACTTTATTATGCTTAAGACTACTATATCTGAAGCTGTATACATTTTTATGAGTATAAATTTCTCTTGTAATTTTATCAAAACCACTGCCACTTATTATATCAACAGCATATTCTCTTTATAATGTTGTAATACATAATAATAGTTACCTGTAGCTTCTGGCCGATTCCACCCTCAGAAGCAAAGTTCTTGACAAGTTTACATGTATTCGAAAACTCACTATCATTAAGGAAGGGTTGTACAGTTTTCAAGTATTTATTTAAGGTGTCATCAAGTTTCGGTACAGGGAGTTGGGGCAAATTTTGTGGATTTGGAGCAGTTTTTGCAGAGGCATAATTGGTGACCAATTGCAGCGAGCTAATATATGGATCTAGTGTGACCCCCTTAGGATTCCACTAGAATAAAAAATACAGGTCAACTAAAATTTTAAGTATTGGTATCCTGAATTTAAAATCTTTACTAGTGACTTATTAAGTATTGCAGAGACTTCTGGTGTATAATCTTATCACAATAAGAATACACTTGATATTATGAGTTATACAGATAGGTTGATAAAAGTCGATAAAACATATTTAAATTATATTTTAAGGAAAATTTATGAAATAATGTTACAATATAAGGATAATACTCACAATTTTAATTCCCCGCAACATCTTTGAGTCCTAAAACAATTAAATGATAATATGAATAAATCAAAAATAAAACAAACTGTCCATAATGCAAGCAGAGTTGAAAAAATACCTAGTTGTTTTAAGAACCACATATGGAACAAAATAGGTAAAATAAAAACTTACTTTAGATTTGTAAATTTCTGAAGCACTCATGAAAACTTACAAAAAAGTTATTATAACAAAAAACACGGAAATCGATCTGTTATCTACAACAAAATCACAGCAAAGTGAAAGGATGAAATTAGTGGACAAGTCGACATACAATACATTCAGGAAATCTCAAAAACAAGTTTTAAAGTAAAATACCAGTTTATACTTTTGATGTCGAAAGTTGTCAATTTTTTTTATAATTAATTACAATTAATATTAAAAATAAGAAAATCAGTAATATTTTTACAAACTTTAATTAAAGGTTTAAAGTTAAGTTTAGCTTAGTGTTATTTATAAAATTTGAATCTTGATTCTTGAAAGTACAATCCACAGGTCTGATCAAACTTCAAAGTTTGTGGCACAGCTGACAGCGCACACCGCATAGACACTCGACGCGTAACGTAACCAACGAAACAAAAACTATGGAAATCATGTGTTAGTGTTACAGCTATAAAAACATTGTGTTCCAGTGCTCCTAATCCTATCCTAGGTAGTAATCTGTGCTCATCTGTAATGAACTCCACAATTTAAAGAAAAAATATTTGTTTATTGATATTATTTACTGCTATATTTGCGAACTCAGATTGAGTGAATTTGTAACATAGTAAAAAATAAAATATATGATGGCATCACAACTTATAAACAAATTTAAACAGTTTGATGCTTATGCTAAGACTTTAGAAGATTTTAGAGTAAAAACAGCCACCGGTGCTTTTAGTAAGTAAAAAATACGGTATTATATCGCAATTTCCTAAACAAAAAACTTTATCTTAAGAATTTTATTTTAAGTTAATATAAATCAGATCTTGAGTAATCTATACAAAATCATTTACAGTTACTTTAATTGGTGGCACAGTAATGATTCTTCTCATAATATCTGAGTTACATACATACATGTCACCTAATATATCTGAAGAGTTGTTTGTAGACACATCCAGAGGTCATAAGATGAGAATAAATTTTGATATTATTGTTCCTAGAATATCATGCAATTGTAAGTTAAATGTTTGGTAATTTTTGTTATGTTTATCTGATATAATTTTTTTTAAATAATATATTTGAATAGACTTAGTTCTTGATGCAATGGATTCATCTGGAGAGCAACACTTACAAATTGACCATAATATATACAAAAGACGGTTAGACTTAGATGGAAATCCAATAGAAGAAGCAAAAAAAGAAGAAATAATGCATTCAACTACTGTAAGTTAACTCATAGAATGCAGTGTAGTTGCATACAACCAAATAATTATTCAATCTGTTTGTAAATAAAATATATTATATTATTTCTAGGTTCCAAACAATTCTTCAGATATTGCAAAGATAACTTGTGGAAGTTGTTATGGAGCAGCGTTTAATGACTCTCAGTAGGTATTTGTGTACTATCTTGAATCACTTAGTTCATAATATAAAATTCACTCTCAATGAACCCTGTTTGTAGAGGCAACATCCTGAGGATGCTCCAGTGTCAGGCGAAACATGCGCCAAACATTTATTTTCTATGGCATAGTAAAGAATTGGTCTAATATAATTTTAATTAAATAATCTTTATAACTTTTTACTTGACTTCAGACTTATGGGGTCATTCATCTTTTTCATCATCTCTTAAAGTTCAGCAATGAATATTTCACAATTTGTTGTATTCTGCATGCATTATATTCCATTTATTTTCAAGTCTGATCAGAATATAAATATTTTATTTAAGATGCTGTAATACCTGTGATGATGTGCGAGAAGCATATAAAATGAGGAGGTGGGCTCTGCCTGACTTGTCAACTATTGAACAGTGCAAAAATGATGAATCTTTGGAGAAAGTCAATCTTGCCTTAAAGGAAGGTTGCCAATTATTTGGAAACATGGATGTTAATAGGGTAAATTAAATTCCACTGCATTAATACACACAGTAAAGTGTAATGTTGCAAATTTTATTAATGTTTAACTTGTAGGTTGGCGGTAGTTTTCATATAGCACCAGGAAAAAGTTTTACTATTAATCACATCCATGTTCATGATGTCCAACCATTTTCTTCATCAGTTTTCAATACAACCCATATAATAAGACATTTGAGTTTTGGATCTGATATTAAAAATGCAAACACAGCTCCTCTAGATGGGGTGACCGGATTGGCAAAAGAAGGTTAAGTATACCAATATTATGTAATATAAATATAGTTTATTATTATCTGTGTTGCCCTAGCCATGTAAGAATATTTATGTATTTATTGTTTACTAATGAAAAGGCTTCTATTATTTTATTAGCTAATTTTATTAAAACTAAATAAAATTATGACTAATGTGAAACTTAAGGACTCTCATGTTATTATTGTTATTATATATATTATTACCTATTTTATGTTAGTATTAAATTTTTCTATTGCTACTTTTTAAAAACCAATAATTTATTTTGTAAATTATAAAACAAGAGGAACAAAATATGAAAAGTTGGCCTTAGAAATATTTGGAATAGAGATACTGAACAACACATTTGTTCCTTCTTTGTGGCAAATATGGTGTACAAGTTATATTCAGTCTTGTCCAGGAATGATGTGCTTTAACAACGTATTCCTGTACCAATAGCCATAAATGTACCAAATGTACCACCTCCTTGCAGCATTACTTTACCCACAGAATGAACCAGTTCACGGCCCCTTGCTCCATACCTGCAATTTTGGTTACATAATCATTGATTCTTCGAGTCAGTAAATATGTACCTTTATTGCTTTTTCAGTCTGATTACAACCTTAATGCCGTAAATCCTCCAAATAAACCACCACTAGCCATTCCAACACAAAAGCCAATCATAAAACCCATCTTCATTTTATCAAAACATGATGGACCTTGGTTTTGATATACTCCACCGGGTACCGGCATTTTTGTATATTATGTAAAATATTCACTTAAGAAACTGTTTCAAAAAGAAAAATTGGGTTAATTTGATATTTTATTACTGAAGCATGATATCTGACAAAGAAGTTATAAGATATGTCAATTGTCAGTTCAACCATAGAGTGAATATTTTCTCAGATTTCAAGACTTTGTAACGGCACCTTTAATATGTTTGATAAAAATCATTTTCATGAATCGCAATTATGCTTAACTATATTTAAGTGTAAAGTTCCAAATTTATCAGTATAGAACTGTCCGAACATATGCAAATATAAAATTTTACTTTCAGGTGCTGTTATGTTTCAGTATTATATTAAAATTGTTCCAACAATGTATGTTTCTTTGGATGACAAAGTATTACACACGAATCAATTCTCTGTAACTCGTCACCAGAAATCAGTGTCAAATGTAAATACAGAATCTGGTATGCCTGGAGCATTTTTCAGTTATGAATTATCACCATTGATGGTGAAATATACAGAAAAAGAAAGGTACAATAATAAGAAAATAATCAATTATTTACATAAATTTATTTTAAAACTTGAAGTGATTTTTAAATAAAAGCATCTAATATTTTTCTTAAATGACTAATTTGTTTACAGATCACTTGGCCATTTTGCAACAAATATATGTGCAATTGTTGGTGGAGTTTTTACATTAGCAGCAATATTTGATTCATTGTTATACCACTCACTGAATGCTGTACAAAACAAAGTGATGCTAGGTAAAACTGGATAAATTTTAGACTTACAATGTTTTCAGAAAAGTATTAAAATCAGTAACACTACATTTTGCAAATTTTTTACAAAATTCTACATCTGTCCCAGTACAAAGTTCAGATAAAGGAACATAATTTTCTTTTTTTTTATTATATTGAGCTCTACCTAGTTTTTCTAAAAATGTATGTCTTTGCTTAACAATAAAATTTCTATAAGTTAAAATATTAGAATTTTGTTTAATATCCTCATGTGATATTTTCATAACATTGTGAATGTAGTTAAATCGTTCCAGTAGTGACCTTTGATCTGGAAATATGGTTTTTATATATTAAAAATCAGCCACATAACAATAATGAAAATATTTGACTACTAATTTTAAGTGTAAATATAAATAGTTATTTAAAAAACCTATGGACTTACTCATCATCCATAATTTTGGTTTATCCAGCACCAGCTCCTTTATTTCTCTATCATTAAAACCAAATTCTTCTTTAATTACAAAAGTATTTGTAGATATATGGTGCAAACTATATGTTATTATGCGAGGTTGTTTTGTTGCAAGAAACCGTACCTCATTACCAGTCAAAGAAAATGTTTTTTGAAAATATCCTAACCTTTGGTCTATTCTCTCAGTCCTGTCAACACCAAGGAAAAATTATACACTTGAATGAAAATAATATATATAATTTCCAATATAAAACTTACTTAAACATCAACCAAAATGGATTTTTGGTAATTATTCTTATGATTTCTTCTGAATTAAATTTTTTTGACTGCAAATAATTCACTCTTACTTCTAAGTCCGCAATATCTTCGCAAAGAATAAGTGGATTTTTAGTTATAAAATCTCCAATACTTTCATTTTCAACATAATCTTTCAAAAAAAAAATATGATTTTTAATATTTCTTTCAAAATCTAATTTTAGTAATTTTTGTACAATATATGGTTTCTTTTCAATTTTAGCGAGGTTAACATTTAACTTCATAAGTTTTTGCAGTGTGTTAGAATTGTTAACATATGCAGCTAAATTAAAAGATTGTGAGTGATTAGGTGCAAGATCGGACAAATCATCAACATTTCGATCAAATATACTTTTGTTGTTTAAATTTTGTGTAATCAGATTTTGTTCTACAACAATACAGTAGTTTCTAAACCTAGAGAGAACTTTTGCAAATTTAAAACACTGCATTTTGATTCTACATTTAACTTATATTTACGGCCTGAAATATGGGTTTAGTAGGCGATTTTTTTAGAATACGTGGATAAATAATGCAGTAACCAGAAAATAAATAAACCTCGAACTTCAACTGGACGGACCCGACAACATTTATACTAAGCACAGATGACAACACAAAGAGTACATACTAGTCACAGAGTACACTACTCAAGATTCTGGCATAGTAGCATTATCTACTAGATAAATACTTTTATTTAATTTATAGTACGTCAAGAAAACAAAGTTATCTAAGATTTCATATAAAAATAAGACAAGTGACCTTTAAAACAACAAAGTAATACATTTTTGACATGAAAATGACCTAAACACCCATAGCTCACGTTGGATTTTGTAACGTGACACGCTTATGTAGAAAGCTATAACTTTATAGATCTGATACATTAAACACAAACTAAAGCAGCTTAATGCCACCTCTGTGATCTGTCTGTCCTCATTACAGCATATAAAAAAAACTAGAAAAAAAAATACAAAAGAGACTCTTGCACCGGAACATCCTCAGGAAGCTTTTGTCTGTTTTATATAGAGATATTAAGCACTTTGTTTTGTACCACACATATGATTCATTATAAATATATACAAGTAGAAATCTATTTCTTCAATACATATCGCCGAATCGATTGAACTCATAAAGTTACGTTATACATTCTTAAAAATGTTTCCCTGCTTCCTTGCTCAGCTTCCTCTGAAATTGAAGCCTATTGACACTAGCGAAATCTTATAATCTGCAATTAGTCAGTCCGTTGTTACACTGTTCGAGCATTCTTTCTTTACGACAGATTATCTTTCCTAGCATATACAGTCGTATCTTGCTCATATTTTTAATAAGTTATTATAAAGTTCAATGCTTAGGCAGAAGAAAATAAACCCTTTTCACTTTAGCCAGACGCGACGGTTCTAAATTAAACATTTGTTACTAGAATTATAAGCACACAGTCTGTTGTTAAAACTATTCTATGGCAGTAACACTAGCTGCCAAAACCAAGTTCCAACTGGCACCCCGTAGCAGACAAGGCTGAAGGCACTAAGGCAGTACGTAATACTCACTCGACGGAGTATTTTATTCTATGGTAGCCACTGCAAAGTGCTTAATATTGTGACAACTTTCCGCAACTTTCAAATTGCTTTCATCATACATTTATATTTTTTAGAATTTGTGAGGTAAAGTGTTCATTTATCTTATATTTTTCCCTGTATTTCTGATACTCTTTTAAAATTATTTAAATAATTCTTTGACTTATATTCCGTAGGATACTGACTTCAGATTACAATTATTAACCCTTTACATCTGAGAACATATGGTCCAACGTTGCTCTATTTTAATATATAATAACTCAGATATATATTTATTCTTAGAATCGTCCGATTAGACTCAAGCAAATTATTTTGATAAAGTATTATTTACAGTAGCTATGGAATATTAGAAGGAATTGTAGGCCCCCTCATACTTTTAGTGAATAAGAAAGAGCACTGCAAAATGCAATCTAAATTTTTCTCTCAATTCTTTTTAGGGATCTATATTAATAATATACAGTATTCCTTCAATGGAAATTACCCTTGTATTAATATATGTGACCATATTTTTTTCAGGTCAGCCAAGTCAACATGAACACTTCAATGACTGGGAGTGAAGTTCGTCAAGCATATATTGATTTTTTTATCAGTAAGGGTCACAAGTATGTTCATTCTTCCTCAACTATACCACTTGATGATCCAACACTTCTCTTTGCAAATGCTGGAATGAATCAGTTTAAACCAATATTTTTGGGTTCAATTGATCCAAATTCTGATATGGCAAATTATGTAAGAGTAGTAAATACACAGAAATGTATAAGAGCTGGTGGAAAACATAATGATCTTGATGATGTTGGTAAAGATGTCTACCATCATACATTTTTTGAAATGATGGGAAATTGGTCATTCGGGGATTATTTTAAAAAAGAAATATGTACTTGGGCTTGGGAACTCCTTACTGAAGTTTTAAAGTTGCCAGGAGATAGATTATATGTTACTTACTTTGGTGGGGATAAATCTTCAGGATTGGAACCAGATTTGGAATGCAAAGATATTTGGCTTAATCTTGGTCTTCCTGAATCTCATATAATACCTGGAAGCATGAAAGATAATTTTTGGGAAATGGGGGAAACTGGACCTTGTGGACCATGTTCTGAATTACATTATGACAGAATTGGAGGCAGAGAAGCAGCTCATCTTGTTAATATGGATGACCCTGATGTATTGGAAATTTGGAATTTAGTATTTATACAGTTTAACAGAGAAAAGAATGGTGAATTAAAACTACTGCCAAAAAAACATATTGATTGCGGTCTTGGTCTTGAAAGGTTGGTGTCAGTTATCCAGAATAAAAGAGCAAACTATGATACAGATTTATTTATGCCATTGTTCAAGGCTATTGAGAATGGAACTAAAGTAAGGCCATATTCTGGTAAAGTTGGGGAAGAAGATACTGATGGAATAGACATGGCATACAGAGTGCTAGCTGATCATGCAAGAACATTAACCATTGCCCTATCGGATGGAGGATGTCCAGACAATACTGGAAGAGGTTATGTTTTAAGAAGAATTCTGAGAAGAGCAGTTCGTTATGCATCTGAAAAATTAAATGCTAAACCAGGTTTTTTTGCAACTTTAGTCAAAACCGTAGTGGAAATTTTAGGTGATGTGTTTCCTGAAATTCAAAAAAATCCAGAAGCTATAATGCAGATTATAAATGAAGAAGAATTACAATTTTTAAAAACTCTGACTCGTGGAAGAAATTTACTAAACAGGACCATTGAGAAACTCAATGATTCTAAAGTGGTTCCTGGTGATGTCGCTTGGCGGATGTATGATACATATGGTTTTCCTATTGATTTAACTTGTTTAATGTGTGAAGAAAAAGGGTTAACCATTGATATGGATGCTTATGAGAAAGCAAAAAAAGAGTCTCAATTATCTTCTCAAGGAAAAGCAGCTGGCCAGGAAGATCTATTAGCTCTAGATATACATGCAATAAGTTATCTTAAAGATACTGGAATATCACCTACAGATGACTCACCAAAGTATAATTATGTACCAAGTTCAAATGAAGCAGAAGCTGTATATGAATTTAAGCCATGTTCTGCCAAAGTTGTAGCTCTGCGAAAGAACAAAGAGTTTGTGAATGAAGTAATGTCTGGTGATGAATGTGGGGTATTACTAGATCAGACCAGCTTTTATGCAGAACAAGGTGGTCAAATTTATGATGAGGGTTATATGGTTAAAGTAGGTGATGATAGTGTTGAATTTTCAGTTAAAAATGTTCAAGTAAAAGGTGGTTATGTTTTACACATAGGAAAAGTAGAAGGTATTTTAAAAGTAGGTGACACCTTATCACTTCACATTGACACTGAGAGAAGAAGACTTATCATGAATAATCATACAGGAACTCATGTATTAAACAATGTTCTTCGTAAGGTTCTTGGCAATGATGCTGATCAACGTGGATCTCTAGTAATGCCAGATCGTCTCCGATTTGATTTCACCAACAAAGGTCCTATGACTACAAAACAAATAAAGGAAGCAGAGGACCAAATTAAAACCATAATAAATGATAACAAAAAAGTGTATGCTAGATATACTAAACTAAGTGATGCAAAGAAAATCAATGGCTTGAGAGCTATGTTTGATGAACAGTATCCAGATCCTGTAAGAGTTGTTTCAGTTGGGATTCCTGTTGAAGATTTAGAAAAGAATCCCGATGGACCAAATGGGTTCGAGACTTCAATTGAATTTTGTGGAGGATCACACTTGCACCAAACAGGACATATTGGTGACTATGTTATAGTAAGTGAAGAGGGCATTGCTAAAGGAATTCGTAGAATTGTAGCTCTTACAGGTCCAGAAGCATTGAAAGCTATAAACAAAGTGAGCATTTTGGAAAATGAAGTGAATGATATCACTAATCTGATTCAAGAACAGGGTACAATGCTTAATCAAAAAGAAGCTGTTAAGAAAATTGTAGAGCTTACTAATGAAATTTCGCAAGCACAGATTTCCTACTGGAAGAAGGAGGAGCTAAGAACGATGTTAAAGAATTTGAAAAAACAACTTGATGATAAGGAGAGGGCTAGTAAAACTGCCACTATTAATCTTGTTGTTGAAAAAGCTAAAGAAATGTGCTTAAATGAAAAGTCCTCTGTGATTGTGGCAGAATTGAAAGCTTATGGGAATACCAAAGCCCTGGATGGTGCACTTAAACAAGTAAAGCAAATTCTTCCTAATACTGCAGCAATGTTCTTCTCAGTTGATGATGAAACAAATAAAATATTCTGCTTAGCAGCCGTTCCTAAAAACTTAATTGAAAGAGGACTACTTGCATCAGAATGGGTGCAATCAGTTGTTGGAATGATGAATGGCAAAGGAGGAGGGAAAGCTGAATCTGCTCAAGCATCAGGAACAAATGCTTCTTGCCTTAGTGACGCTATTAAAGCCGCTCGTGAGTTCGCAACTACTAAAGTGTCAGATTCTTAGTTATTTATTTTTGAAATGTTACTGTATTTGAAAAACTACTCTTAAGTTATATTATATTAAAGTCAACTATAAATTATAAAGCACATCAAACTTTTTCATATATAATTATACAGGTGTCTACAACTTGGCAAATATAGCAATGTTAAATATGCCTGGCTTTCAATCATGGATAAAAATATTATTTCTTTCAAAAACTATATTTTTTGTTTTGTTTTTAACACATGATGAGAGTCCAAGTGAAGATGGGAGTTATGGTCCTATGTAAACAACAGTAATAGATGTGTTCACTGACTTATCTCAAATGCTGTATAATTATATATAAATGCTATTTATTTTGCCTTTAACAAATATAATATATTGTATAGGAAATATACAAAAAGGCATTTTTGTAATTTTATTGAACTTTATAGAAGAACTTTAAATACAGTTCAAACAAAATATATCTTAATATACAACTGATAATACACTAATGATATCTACATAATAATTAAAAAATAACCGTTAAAACAAAATATTTCTTACAACATTTGGTTGGTCTTTTGACGGCACCAAATTCATTGGTATAAATGCCTCTTTAGGAGGAATGGTGCAATTGGTTTATTGTGATATAATTTATATTACATTTACTAATACTAGTGAAAAATCACTCCTGTCCAAAACCCTCAGTTTCTTCAATAGCAAAATTTAACTTTTCGCACAACTGTTCATAGCTTTTGTAGGGAGGCAAATCCAGGCGGTTGAAGCAAGTGTGTGACCGAGGCAGCCAAGTGTCCTTGCCAACCTGTTAGGTTACAATTTAAAATTAAAAACAAGTACAATCAATCAATTTGCTGAAAAGGAGTGATGTGATATTCAGAAGATTCAATTATTAAACATTGTCTTTTTGCATATGCAGTATATCATTAAGAGATAATATTTGAGAATTTACTGTAATCCTGAGTCTAATACTGTTATATAAGTGTTGGCTGAGTCAGTTTTTCTGTTAAGAAGAATTATAATTTTTGTTTGTATATTTTTTACTGAAGCTTGAATTGCTTAAATTATCAGATTATATCCGTAATACGGCTAGTATTACCTATAACTAAATCACGGCCAGTTTCTAGAAAGTAATCTAGATATCAAATCAAATTGCTAAAACGTCGATCAGCCTTCAATTTTTCATTTTTGGCTGGGTTTTATTGCAGAACATTCTTAAGTTCGTAACATGCATAGATTTAGACAAGTCTGTTGATCAAATTAAGACAATAAATCAATTCAACATTTTGCACTTTAGTAGAGACTGCTATTTTATTTTCAGAAAACAAGCATAAGCCTTATTAATTAGAAATTTACTAAAACTCCTTATTTGTGTAAATAATGAATGCATTCAATAATGAGAAAAATGAACTTGATAACAAATTAGGTACCTTCTCTATACAAAATCGTTGCGGTCCATTAGATCCCATGAGTTCTGCGAAACCTCCGACTGGAACTCGACACGTGCCTGTTACAAACTGAAGCAGTCTCGCGCGCTTTTCGTTATCCATTTGTCGAACGAACTGAATTTAAAAAAAATATAATTATTAACGAAAGGTCGGGAAAATTATTGAAATAATAACATATGATAAAGAGGACTATTACAGTTCTAAGAGATGGGACGGAACCTAGCACTTTAGCATTGCAGAGTACTAGGTAACTAAGTTTAAAACATTATCATTATATCATCATTATCATATTTAAGGGAAGTGTTACCAATAATTCCACTTTAATTCTTTTGCAGTAAACCCTATAAGACTCTGCGACGTTGGAAAAAAAGAACAATTTTCCCCGTTGATTATGATATTTTTCATTTATGTTGCCCTTATAGTACGATATTTTCAAGTCTTCCTCGATGAATGGACTATCAAATACTAAAATATTTTTTAATTTGCACCAGTAGTAACCAAACAAACATAATCTTCAGCTTTCTAATATTATAATTATTTCAGTTATTTTGAGTGACTTAAAAAGAAAGAATATAGATGCGGTAATTTAGCTATTTCAGGGTCCAAAGTTTCGGTATATTAACATTACATATATCTAAATAAATATTATTCTCTCTTCTTATAGGTTAGAAACTCAAAATATACACTAAAATTCATAACAAATATAATTAAATTGTATTATTTCAATGTTTTTAAATTCCATCACCACGCTTTCGAATCTTTAGTTATTAAAAAAAAAATATATAATTCATACCTGCCAGAACCAGGCGACTTGTTTGCTGGTGCGCGTGTAGTGGCGGTAAATAGTGTTCCGTTGCCAATCGTCCACATCAACTTCTTGCATACCGCACAGCATCAGTTCCAACTCACGCTCATCGAAATATTTCAGCCATTCCAGAGGAACCACCTGTTTTTAAACAAACGGAGATAAAAAGTATCAGAATTCAGGTCTGTCACAATTATTTCTCAGCTTGTCTCAAATCATAAACTCAAAACTCTTTGCTTGTAGATTCTATAAGCAGAAGGTTTGGTGTTATCATAACCCTTGACTTGTTATCAATACAGTCATCACAGTAACAAAATTATTAGTAACGCAACGCAAACACTTTCAATATATCTACTGAAGAACATAAAAAAAACAAGTAGGACTCAGATTTCTTTTTACAGTATTTTTGTATAATTCTCAAGTCCAATCTTGTCAAGTCTTGACAAGAATTATCAAAACCAAAAGTGATCTTCATATTTATTTTTCATTTCATTCATTTTTTTATTCAGGACTTCAGAAAAGTTATATAAACGCATTTAATTTAATAAAGTATACATTGTATAAATCGCTTTTAAATGACAATAATTTGCAAGGTATTAAGTTTGAGGTTTAAAAGTGACAAAAATGATACGCAATTATACTATATCACATAGTGTACGTAATGAGGGCATTAAAAAACTAAGTATTTTAATTAAAGTACTGTTCTATCTCTTTCTGTCAAATTGAGTTTGCGTTGTGATTAAAAGGGACCAATCATATAAGTTTTCCATACCTCATTAAATCCGTCTAAGAAGGCCGTTGTTTGTTCCTCAATTCCTCTTGACATTCGCCACTGAGTCACTAATTGTAGGTACTGCTCTTTGTTTGCCTTAAAACAATATCACAATTTAAATGTATGTCATTCAAAAGATTCAACTACATTTCAATCGCTACATTGATTATTTAATGAAACGACCAATATTAAACAAGAGCATGACAATCAAATTTCTAAATTATTCCAACCGTGGTGACGTTTATAAATAATATTCATAATACATCGTATATTAATTCGTTACACAGTTACGCATTTATACTCGCGTTAATTAAGACAATCGTACTAATATTGTGTTTTATTGACATAACTATTACTCATTTAAAGAAAAAACACTTTATTAACGGATTAAATAATTTTCCCGACGTTTCGCGTACTTTACAGCGTGGGTGGTCACGGTATACTGGAGACAAAAGGTGATGATTGAGAATCTTTTATATTTCGAGAAAAAAGATTCTTCCCAAGATTGGTACGAGAAGGAATTGAAATCAAAAAACATCCTAATTTTAATAGAGAAGACGGCTTAAAATTATCAAACACCTAGGATCCAATAATATCTAAACTAAAATCTCATGAAAAACAATCCGGGAAAATGGAGGACACCGTGAGCCAGTTTTGTAAAAACCCTTCCGGTTTTAGTCGATACCAACTCCGGTTCAAATTTAAAATAATGTAAAATATACTTTTTTATTTTATTAATAAATATATAAATTTTGTGAAAATACATAGCTTAATCCGTTGATAAAGTGTTTTTTCAATCGTACTAAGTCACGCAATGAACCTCACCTCAGTCACTCGCTCCTTATCGCCGCCAGGTTTCAACTCATGATGAATCACTTGCCCGAGCACTTCAAAGTCCACACTAAACCACATCTCCAGCCCACACTCGTCTATATCATTGTCCTTGATCCACACCAGCGAGTTATAGAACTCCGGATCGATGGACTCAATATCCTTCATGGTGAGCTTTTTATTCAGCATCCTCTTGTAAAATGGCATCGTGAAGCCGGAGTATATAAACCTTCCGTGGTATAAGGCCATGGCGATGAAGCGGCCGATGAACTTGAAGTAGAGCAGGTGGTCGGGGTTGACGTAACTAGCTGGGTTTATTTGGAGGCTGTAGTTGTTCTTATTGGCGTATTCGAAGAGGCAGTACATGGGATTTAGCACTTCATGCGATAGCAGGAAGAACCATTCTCGGCTGACGCCGCCGTAGTCTAAGCCTTCCTCGCCGCGGAATATTATGTACAAGCGGCGTCGTAGCTCATATGCGGGTAGCCTCATTATCTGAAATTTTTTACAAATATTCATTATATTTCATCGATAGATAGATAGAGCATGCCTAGCATAACTCGTACTAGCAAATATATTTATAAAAGGGATACAGGCACCGCTAACGTGATGCGTAATAATAAATTCATAGAAACGTAAAATTAAATATTTTATATCTTGAGTATTATATACCTGGTGATAGGAATCTTCGAACAGAGTCTGTCGCGACAGAGTAATCTTAATATGGCTGGGCAGGGCGTTACTTTGACAAAGATAACGGAACTGACTCAGCTTCCATCGGAACGAACGTTCGTACGCCCGTGGCACTCCGTACGCGCCCTGAAAAGGTTTGATGGGGTCACTTAAACAAATCGAAGCAATTATGAGTTGTATTATATTTAAATTTATAATGATTATATTTAAGAAAATTAATTATATTAATAGAGTAGTGAATTTTGAAATACGTGTTGGTAATACTCAAACGAATTATTCACACATTTTGGATATTTATTTCTCATTAATTATTTGAACATTCAAAACTAGTGTAAGATATTCGTATATATATAAAATCTAGAATATATTACAACCATACTTTTAACTATTTAATAATCATTGTGTTGCATGACACCCCAGAGGTACAGAGGGTCCCCACTAACCCCTATCTTCGGCCGTCCCTTTGCCCCCCCCCCCGCTAAGTCCAGGGGGCCCAAATAATCATATAAAATTTATTTTACAATATACAGACCTGTGGTCCCTTGGGCGCTCCAGGCCTCGGGTCCTGGAACGTGGTAGTCCTAGTATTGTGGTCCACGAAGTACCGCGTCCCTTCTTCAGTAAATCGGATCTCCCAGCCAGCCGGTAAAGCCTCTTCTAAAGCGCTTATCTCTTGCCCCTACACCGTTATCAAGATAAGAATAGCAATTATATTTTGTAGATAAAAGAGGAATCGATTAAATTTCATCGCTGTGTTGTTGGGCCAGGCTGTCGAATAGTAGGAATATAGACTTCGGAAACAGTATTTAGCAATCATCGTGTCATATGAAAACAAGAATTTGAATTGAGATTAATAAATAATAGCTAAATTTTTTATTGCCTTAATAAACCTTTCATTCGTAAGAAATAGATAAATATCATGTCTATCTTTTCACGAGATTTCCCTGTCTGTCATATTATGTTTACAATTGCAAGGATTTATCTTATTGAGGACGGTCTCAACAGCCATCATTTTGTACATAACTTAAAGATAGTCTTTTTAGAAAATCTGATGTTTTCAATGCTAACAAGACAAGCTAAAGTATATTAAGTTACATCAATCATCGATACAAATAAACAGTGGACATAAAAGACCTTACCTGTGTCCTTGGGTCCTCCCATTGCGTGGTGCGGTTCTTATGATTGACGAAGTACACGCGTCCGTCTGGTTGCACGCGCCTCTCCCAACCAGCTGGCAAAGCCCCAAGGCCGTCTTCGCTCGCTTGACTTGTGCTAGCCGTTGCGCTAGCGCTCACGTTTGCGTTGCCAGCACTTGCGCTACTACTAGGTGGCGGCGCGGCCGCAGACGTGCTACTTCCTGTGTTTTTATTTTAATAAAATAAGCTAATGGAATGGCCTGCAAGGGGAACCCCTACCAGATATTTTATACTTTTATCTTTATTATTAAGTTTTTATACATTATATACTTATAATCATTGTATTGTACTGAACTAATGGGAAATTAAAGGCTTTAAAATATTTTATATGCACAATGACTGGATAGCAGCCACTAAGCCTTTCGCAGGGGTAGTAAGCTGTTCGCCAGGTCGAGAATCCTCCCTCTTTAAAGAGGAAGCGCACTAATGAAATCCTTTTTTCTATTTCATAAAATACTTTTACAAACTTATCATTATCTTTTACCTTGCGGTGTACATTTTAAATACAGTAAACACTACGACAATAATGAGTAGTTTCGTTTACATAGGACTTAAAACATATTTTTAACGTCAGACTAAAAAGTATGAACAATTTGTATTTTGGTATTTTTAGCCACTAGTTTACATTGTAAGACAATCAGAAAATATAAACACATAATTTACTTATAAAGTCCAAAGGTAAAGATGTATCAGTAATATTGTATAAATAATATTGTAACGTGTTATAGAAGAAAACACCTCTGTATGAAAATATTACATCGATATATGTACCTGCAGCTTCTTGTTCGTGCTCCTGATTGGGCGGATGCGGTGGATGCGGATGCGGGTACAGGAACCTCTGGTTGCCCTGGGCGACCACGTGTCTCCTCTCCCCGCGCCAATGTTGGAACCTGGCCAACCTCTCCGTATCCGGCCTTTGCCAAGTTGTAGTGCGGGTGTTGTGGTCTACGTAGTATACGCGACCACGGCCGTCTCTTCGGACTTCCCAACCGGTGGGCAAAGGCTGCGGTCGCTCCCAGGACGTAGACCGGGTGTTATGGTCTACATAGTATCTGTTAAAGATTAACATATGAAATGAAGTGAACCCTTTCAAACCTTCTAAATTATAAATAGAATTGAAACATTTGTTTTTCATCAGGCTATGGCAGCGGTGCAATATATTTGTGTAGCAATAAATTTATGCAACAGTTTTTAATTTCGATCCAAAACTACTATTTCTTTTCACATAGTCTATAAATTAGTTCAACTTTATTATAACTACTTATTATAGATACTTATTAAGTAAAATTTATTATCTATAGACTGATAGACCCAGATATGTAAAATGCCAATAGTCTAACCTTCTTCCATAGACGTCATATCGCATTTCCCACCCCGCGGGCAAGGGTTCCTCTGGAGTGGTATTGCTGGCCGGCGTGGGTTGAGCCTGCGGCAAAGGGTGCGCGGGCAGAACTGGGTGCGTGGGCGGAGGCTCTGACTCGTGGGATGGCCCTGCCCCGTCTGCAGTGTTCACTGCACCGTTCACATGCGGAGGGGGGCCCGGTGGTGGCTATGATGGGAAATACAGCATTATTATAAATATATATATATATATTTTTTTTCTTACTTTATATATATATTTATTCTAGTCACTATAACTACAACTCGGGGACTAACTTATGTAAAATCGGCAACTGTGTTGCTATTGAAATAAATAATTTCATATCCTTTTGCTTTGCTTTTTCGCAACCTGCGGCTAGTATTTGCAACATTTACCGACACGAAAAAATATTATTAAATGAAGCTCAATTTCGTTTGTTTATGTTTCTCAGCTAATTCATTCTTACCAGGCATAAAATGGATAAAAAGAAGATTAATTTTAGGATATACGCATTTTCATTCAACCTAGTTTTGTATGATATAGTTAATAAAATGGATTGGCATTCAAACTTAAGAGCACATCAAATTCATATTTTCTAAACTTTTGATTTCATCAAAAATTACAGCACTAGACTCATTATTATTATGAGTATTTTTCAACTTACCCTTAAGTTAGGTGGCCTTGCCATAGTCCTTATTGAGTCAAATGTGTTACGCAATCTGTTTCTAGCTCGAACACCATCATTAAGAGGACTTCTAGCACTCAGCTGTTCACCATATAATTCATGAGTTTGGCTTAACACTGCTGGATCAACTCTTAGCCCATCCAGAAGCAGCACCAATTCAGCAGATTTTACTTCCGTGTTTGAACTTGAATTATCTTGTGACACAGTTTTCATTAAATCTGAAAGGCAAAATATTTATATTGATCAAAAATCAAACACTTGCTAAACAATATTTTAGAAAGAGCTTTATTAGCTCTAAATAACTATTTAAACAACAAATTGTTATGTGTATTAATTTGATAGACAAGTAATATTAATTTGGTACTAGAACCAATATAGCAAACTTTTTGGGAATATTTATACTATTGGGGCATTGTTATTTTCGTTTTCCTGCTTATGTTTTTGTGTTTATGATTATATAAAGTTCGGTCTTACAGTGAAGTATTAAGCACTGGGCAGACATCATGATGCCTCTATTTAATTAATGTATTTAGTCACCAACTAATTATAAACCTAATACCATTGAGGTAGTTAAGGTTTAAGTTTATTAACTCAACAAATTAAAAGTTTCTTTGGAATAAATAAAATACCATATTCTCTCATCATGTAAGCAAACACAGAAATAAAGTAAAAGACAAGACAATTGTTTGATACCAACAATGCTGTTCCTCGGAATGAATTATAAACAAAAACAAATTACCTATTGTCATCTCCACATTTTCAATTTTCCCATTGAAGTACAAAAGGACTTTTAGGAAATTCACTCTTTTTTCACCAAGGATATTGTCTTTTCTGAAACTATGGTGGTCTGCCAACCGAAATGTTATTTTCGATAGTGGTGTCACTAACACTGTGAACTCTTCTTTCCATTTTGGATGTAAAGTGTTTTTAATAACTTCAGTCTTCCTTGAAATATTATCATCTATGACAACTTGTAGATAGGGATTTGGTTTAAATAGGCCAGTGCTTCTGATATTTGCAGATTCAACTGAAACAAAAATAATATATAACCACCATTTTTTATAATAATACACCTTCCTGTGTTTTAAGAATAGGGTTTGACATTTAAAAAATGGTGAAATTATTTAAATATGTTTTTTACATGATGATTTGGAAAAGTAACAGGTTGAGAAAGTATTCTTCTACATAGGAATACAATAAATGATATTACCTGTCAAACTCAATTGATGATATGTAGAGAGAAAAGTGGGTGCTGCAAGTGGCTGACTGGTTTCAGACATAGTGGAATGTTTATTTCATACTGTTTCATTAATTCCACATTTTAAGAGTACTGAATTCCTGCAATATACCAATGAGATGTAAGATATCCATAACTAAGATGCTGCAGTAAATTTATAACAATATACTTGGAAATATATCAAGGTTATGTAAATAAATAATAATTAAAATATTTTTATATCTTATCAGCATATTGAATAAGCCAGAGAAATATTTTATACATAGTAATGTATAAAATATTTCTTATACTTAAACATATTTTACTCAAATAGGGAGACCTAAAAGTTACATAAAATATGACTGCAAATAATAAACAAGATAATTTTGAATTGCCTGAATTGTACTTGACCGAAAATTATTTTTCTTGATTTTTAGAGAGATAAGAATATTCTATTCAAAATTGATATAGTGTGTCGTAGACTGATAGCTTATAAAGTTATAATTGACTAAATCGATACTATATTAACAAGAAACAGCAGTATAGTTGTAATTATACACGTATTTAATTTGGCATCGTATTTCAGATATTCGTTAGAGAATAGAGAAATGTAAATCAAATAAATTCCTTACCGACAATTGTGACGATTGAAGAAAATCTTTTAGATTAGGTCATTATCGTTCTCCCTTATCAAATTGTCTGAAAGGAAATGAACGTCGACCAATATCGTGAACACCGTAAGCACATAAAAGTTAACGTAAAACAATATTCTCTCTACATATCACTAAAATTGTTAAATTCTTAGTTTCCAATTATAAACATTTTTATAAAATTTATTATTTTAACAATAATAAACAAAAAATAATTCTAAATTAACAAATTAGTCACAGGTTGATATTTGATTCTTTAGAGTTTACCACAGGCAGTGAATTCAATTTAACTACTGTCCACAGATGTCTAGACACATTTCTGAAAATTACGATACTCAATTATATTATAGACACTATTTTGAATTTACAATTTTAAAAGTTTATTTATAGAAAATAACTTTATGATAAAACTCGTCGATGTCACGTTATTTTTTCCCTTCGAGGTTTATAATAAAATCTTAAAAAAAAAGTATTTTTCGAATAATGGTTACTTTTAGTCTGTGGTGTATTGTTATAAGAATGTCAACGTCAATTAATATTTCAGTGTTTATTGATTATTTTTCAACTTCAGCAAATCCTCAAAAATAAATAACTAATTATACAATTAAACATTTGAATCCTGTTTTTGAAGTTCCTGTCATATAATTAGATTCTAATGTGAAAGGTATATAAATAACAATTTACAATTACCCATAATTAAACTTAGGCAATCATTTGAGTTTAAGTTTCAACAAACAGCTGTTTTAAAATTGTATTATATATATCTGCTAAATGTCCAATGTACTCTTTTTTTATATCTATTGCATTGAGAACTGGGTATTGAAAGATTTTCTTGAATCCACCATAAATTTCTTATTATAGATGATTGCACTATTATTCTTTCAGTATAGTTACCTTGCGTCGTAAAGTTTCGATTATATTATCACATTTAAATAGTTAGACACTCATATTTCATGTTGGTTGTTTGCCTCCTCTATTTTATGTTTGACTTCTCTATCCTTAAATAAATAATTTTCTAAATACTTCTTAATAATAATAAGATAAAATAATAAAATGTTGCAGTTGGCAAAATTTGCAATGAGTCCTGTGGAGAGTGTACCTGTTGCAGTTTTAAACCATATTGATGAATATGTTGAATTATTGTATGATGATATACCTGAAAAAATTAAGGGATCAGCTTTAATATTGCAATTAGCAAGAAATCCAGAAAATTTGGTGGAATTAGCTAGGAACGGTATGTACTTCTTTATTATACTTACTCACATTTCCTACTATTTATTATGTTATATATATATATATATATATATATATAGAATTATGTGCCTGTCATTGACTAATACAACATATCTTCCAATATTTTTACAGCTTTCAACTGAATGGGGAACTCCCCATTCCTAACCACCTGCCTGCATATCTGTTCAGTAGTTTATACATGGAGTATTGCAGTTTCATTCTCTAGCATTTTTACAAATGCAAATTCTACATATATTTTTTATGTGATTTATATTGTCTACCTGTATATGTACATATCCAGATTGAAGTATTCAATCTAGTAGTCTAGTAAGACTACACCTCTTTTATAAGTGATTTTCTTATTTTAGAAGCATTGCTGAGTGCTCTATCAAGAGTATTAAGGGAAGAATGGAAACGGAGTATTGAATTGAGTACAAATATAGTCTACACCTTTTTTTGTTTCTCTACTTACATAGAATTTCATTCTGTTATCATACAATATAAGATTGGCTCATTATGTATGGATGTAATTGATTATGAGCTGAAAAGGTATGACCAATGGAAAGAAAAAGTGGAGGGAAGGAAAACAGCTTTAACACCTGATAAGGTAAATTACTTAATATTAATTCTTACTAGTAAATTAGAATTCATGTAGCCCTGTATATCAGGATTGAACCATCTCTCTTTTTGCACCTCTACTACTTAATAATGAAATACACACTTTTGTTCACTTTTAGAATGAACTACCAAAGAGCCGTATACCAGAGCCAAAGAGGCGCCCAAAGTCAGGAACATGGGCAGTTACTGATGTAACACTTCAAAAATCACGGTCATTGGTATCAAGCTATCATGAAGACCTTTGCAATGCCACTGATGATATATTATCCAAAAATGATGAAGAGCAGTTAAAGAGAAAACTTAAAGCTCTGTCAAAAAGACAGGAACAATTACTAAGAGTCGCTTTTTATATGCTTCTAAATATAGCGGATAATGTTAAGGTTGAAGACAAGATGCATAAAAAAGATATTGTTGGTTTACTTATTGGGGCAATGGAACGCCACTCAAACATAGACTTGTTGATTTTGATTGTATCCTTTTTGCAAAAACTTTCAATCTTTATTGAAAATAAAAATTCAATGGCTAACAGGGGTATTATAGACAAATTAGCCCCCCTTCTGGACTCGCCGAATGCCGATCTAGTCAATGTCACATTAAAGCTTCTATTTAATTTGACTTTTGACACAAAATTACGAAATAAAATGATTAAATTGAATATGTTGCCCAAGTTTATTAAGTTCACAAGTAAGTAAGCTATAAATATAAGACTTTAAATAGTGCAGTGAGTAAGCTAAGTAGTTAAAGAAATAATGTAATTTTAGGTGATGACAAACAGATAACATTGGCAATGAAGATTTTATACCACCTAAGTATGGACGACCGTGTTAAAGTCATGTTTACTCAATCGGATTGTGTTAAATTGGTATGTATTTGTATGGTTGGCTGTAACTTAGTACATATATATTTTTTAGTATGGGTTAATTATTACTACTGATATACAGATCTCTATTATGGAATTTCAAATGAATTAAATTTAATATTTTCCATTTTCGAATAGACGATGTAAGCATAATTCTTTCTTTTTTTCTTATTGACTGATATTATAATTAGCAGAATCAGGTGTTACTTTGCATTAGTCTATAGTATAAAACTCCAAATGAGCAATTTGAAGGCAACATCTGGATGTTCCGTTGTTGCGGCGAAACGTGCGTCGATTGCTTTTCTTGACTGATTTTTTTTTATCGCCCGTCATTTGTCAACAGTTGACAGATATGCTGCTGTTAAACGTCAACAGTGACACAAGCGCCGATGGGCCGAGTAGTACTGACGTTTTGTTGGCGCTTTGTGTGAACCTTGCCTGGAATGAGCGCGCGGCTCATCAAATGACTTCTGAGGGAAGATTGCGCGAGCTTCTGGAAAGAGCTTTTAGACACCGAAACGCGATGCTGATGAAGCTTGTGAGGAACTTGTCACATCACGCCCTGAACAAGCCGATGTTTGTTGTGAGTCTTCTGTGTATCTGTAAGCTTTTGGTAACATTATATTGTTGACTGAAGTACATAAACTATCCAGTAGTGGATGTAATAGTATATGTTACATATCAAGTCTGATCACACAACATTAATGCCGTTAAATCAAAGTTATGCTAATGTTAATTTTGGCTAAAAATGGGGATTTTCTTTCACTAGATGTAGGAATTTTGAAAAATGACAGTAACATTGTAATGGCAAATTACCTCCAAAGTATTGAATTAATGATCCGCTAATACATTTTTTGCAGGAATTCGTAGGCGATATAGCTGGCGCGGTAACAAGCGGTGAGGTGCCTGACGACTTCATTAGTGAATGTTTGGGCACTCTCAGTAATATACTGAACCCGAATAATCATATTGACGTGTATGCTGTAGTTGAAAGATATAACCTAATTCCGTACATGATGAAGGTACTCGATCCAGGTAACTGAAACAATTTATTTTTGTTTATATTACTGATTTCTAATGGCCGATAGTTTAAAAGTTCCATGATTTTAAAAGCAAATAAACTGTATTATTCAGGAGAAAAGTGTGACGCTGAGATGGTATTGGGCGGGGTCGTGCTAGCGGGCGCCGTGTGCGCAGACGAACGATGCGCGAGCGCACTCGCCGCTGCGGGAGGCGGCCACGCCCTCGTCGCCGCCTTACGACAGCGACAGGTAACCTACTCGCTCGCCCTCTCACCTCTGTCATACTGCAATTCATTATATAAAAGAGCTTTACCTGTTCCTTAGATATAAGTATTATAAATGTCACTACATTCTATCAGTCCACTGTTTCAATTTATTTAGTGTTAAAAGATTATCTTGTATACTAGATGGCGCAGTTTCCATTGAAATACTCATTTATTTTTTTATGAAGAAGGTCTATAGATATAGAAAGAAAAAATACTTTATGGTTTGTACAAAAAATTAAATATGGGCTATATATCATTAACGTGAACGATACTACTGAATGGATTTTAATGATACTTTATAATATAGCTACATCAGAATTTAAGCCTTTAATTTATGAAGGTCTCCAGGAGACCTTTGATTAACGTGGAAAATATTGTATTACTATTAAAAAATAAGAAAAAAACCCCAAAAGTGCTATAGGCATCAAAAAACCGTCGAGGCGTTTAATCTTGGGCCTGCAGAGCATTACAGCATATGTCTATATCTATTAACACTCAAATATAACAAAACATAGGCCGACGACGAGCACGTCCTTCAAACCGTCTTCGCCTTTCGCCAAATGTTGTCGCATCCACGCGCCGCGGAGCACCTCGTCACTAGCACTGGTAAGATTAGTATTACGGCCTTGTATAACAAATTAATGAACTAGATGTGGCCTTTCACTATACAAATACTGTAATTAATTCGCCTAGTAAATTAATATAAGAATGTTTATTTGAAAGGCTCTTTGTTGACTAAGACGTGACGTGACGTCACAATTTAAAGGTTTCAGTTATAGGGAATTGAGTAATTTTCACTTATTAGATTTTTGAGGGAAGTTGATGCTTCCAGTGATTTACAGTTATTGTCTTCATTATTGAATATTTTAAATTATACAATTTGACTTTTCGAAGAAATAATCGAGGATAGAACTTGGTAACACCAATCCAAGAAAACTAAATTCACGTAAATAACAAAATGTAGACACAGATAAATAATGCATCGGTGGTCTTACAATATGGTCCCTAATGCATTATTATTAATCAGCTGGAACGCGTATTAGACGGGATTTCCGGAATCGTATCTTTTATATTAAATAATGCTGTGTTAATTTTAAGTTTGAAGAATAATTTTGAAAAACATTAAGACCCCATTTGTGATTCTTGGAATGAGGATCTAGCTTTATCTCCTTGAATATGTCCGTTTTTCAATAAAGCGCCCTGTATACTTCTACAACTTTTTAAATATCAACTTGGCTGTGTTGGGTGAAGGTGAGTGTGCGAGTCTTAAAATAACAAGATTGCGACTAAAACCGCAAAGAAAATATAAGCAACACATTTTATAATATTTTTCAGAAGCGCCAGCGTACCTCATTGATCTCATGCAAGATAAAAACGTTGAAATACGAAAAATGTGCGATTCCTGCCTCGACATTATTTCGCAAATGCAAAATGAATGGGCTGCAAGAATAAAGGTACGATATTTTATACTTCAACTAGCTGATCCGGCAAACGTTGTTTTGCCATACATGTGATTTCAATTTTCAATTTATAAATAAAAAATAAGGGTTGATCGTAGAAGGGTGAAAATTTAGGATTGTATGTATTTTTATGTTGTATCATTAAAAGAATAGAAAATTTTTGTCTAAAAAATAAAAAATAAATTAAGGCGTGGACTACCCTTAATATTTAGGGGGGATGAAAAATAGATGTTGGCCGATTCTCAGACCTACTCAATACGCTCACAAAGTTTCATGAGAATCGGTCAAGCCGTTTGCGGCATGAGAATTTTATAAGATGGTGAATCTAAACCATTAGATTCGAACCCCGTGACACGAGAAATTTTATATATTAGATTGGTATCAAACAACTTTTACACATTTAGATTGTGTCACGGCCCTGCTGTTGTAGCAAGTGCTATTTTAAGATTCAGTTAACTTTTTTATTAACTAGTTTTATTTATTTAACTGATTTTTGAATACGTAGCAGTCATGACATCATTTTGCGATTTAACGATTGTGTAATCCAGGCTTGTTATTACCTTAAGACATTGTTGTAAAAGAGCTATTCCAGTTTGACGAAATGTTTTGACAATTTTATTATTGGTTTCTCTTAAACAATGTAACAGAGCACAGAACCTCGCCAACTGAATGACACGATATTTAAACCGTAGTTGTTAAAAAAAATTCGATCTCCCAATCTGAGACAAACGTGATTGTTTTGCGCGGTTTTGTTTGGAACCTTTAATTAATTTATTTATTTACAGCTTTATGCCAAAATATTTAAAAATTAGTGCGCGACTCCGATCTGCTCTCTCTTGGTTTTACTTTTTAATCCTTTTTTAATAATAAACTTTTTATTGCCATGCGAAGGTGGAGAGATTCCGATGCCACAACGGCCAATGGCTCTCCGTAGTGGAGACGCTGGGAGCGGAAGGCGGGTCGGGGGATGCGGCGGATGAGTTGCCGCCCTATCTCTCTGCGGAATATCTCACCACCCACCGCCTTACCACGTCAGGTATAACATGTTGTGATCTATAAAAAAATGCATTTACTTATATTTAATAATTATTAATTGTACTTGGACATATTTAACAAAGGTTCTATTTCGTCTCTTTCTAAAAGAGCTGGAAGAATACTTTCTTGCATGAATAAAGGTTACCTTTAGTTATATTAAAACTTTTATTAAATTTAATTTCAGATTCCCAAGCCTCTCTCAACGAAGACACAGACAGCTTTTCTGGTGAAGATTATAACAGACCAAACAGCCGGTAAGCTACTTAAAACTAAAATTAACTAATTGTAGTTCGAATAATATGAAATTCGTTTATAGTTTGAGCATTCGATTAATTAATTAATTTAATAAATAGTTTTTAAATGTAAGGTGTTTTATGATAATATAATAAATAAATATTACTTTATAAGTTCCCATTACTTATAAAGGATTTTTTCTCTTAAATCATCGTCACAGCACTCCATTTCTGTTTTTTTAAGTATGAAAAATAAACTTCTATTAATTTGAATTTTAATAACATATATTTAAGATAAACAAATGTTTTTTGTTTTAGGACAAATTATTCATTATGTTGTAATTTGTTTTTCACAGAAATACACAAGATGGACAATCTGACGATCTCGGCTTGTCCGATTCGATGTCTGGAAAAACATTGGACGACGACGCGCAGTTTTCGAAAAATGCTAATTTGTTTCCTTGAAACATTTAACACGGTAACCACAGCGCCTCATGATATTATTGGTAATAAATTTTAACACTTTAGTTATAGTAATTATATGTTTAATCTACATAAAATCACGCTGTAATGAAATGAAATCAGTATATAAAACACTATATTATATATATATATATAAGACAGTGTGTTACACTAAATGTCGTACCGTCGCTAATTTGTACAAATAATTTTCAATAATAAAATTTAAACATGTTATTTTATTTGGACTACACATTAAATAATATAAACATTAAACACACTTTGAAGGTTATACCTACTTGCTTATTGAAAATGTTAGCCACACTCATATATTAATTTAATAAAGGTTACGAGAACCTTTTGTTTTTAATGCGGCGTGCACTTATAGGCAAATATTAAAAACATGAAAAAAAAACAAAAATAAATCTAAATAACAAAGGTTTCACTGTTCCTGGGCAACTATTTAGATGTATAATAATAGAATGCTTATCTGTATTTGGGAGAGTTTTGGAGAGAGGGTGGAAAGGACAAAAGTAACAAGGAAAACTGTTTAACCAAATTTAAAATAACTATACCCGACACTTATTTTAAATTTGGTTAAAATTTCGGGACAAAACATTTATTTGCGAGCTTTTAAGTATTTTTTTACAAGTTAATATGATGCAGTGGTTATTTTGAACTTTTTAAAATGCATCGATGCTGCATTTCGGATATTGATAAAATAAAGTAGGTACCCTCATACCACAACAGGGAAGCTGTATTTGTTAGAAAGTTAGCAATTGGGTTACTATTTGCAATCTAAGACAAGGACATATAGACATTAGAAAAACACTGGGGCAAATACATAAAAATGAATTAAATGCTCGGAGCTTTAATGCTCTTTCCAGACACATTAAAATGTACTATTTAATGCCTCTTATAGAACAGAATATTCTTTTTTTGTGTCACAGAGCTCTCATTCATGTTGTATTAAGGCTTATGCAATTTGCTAAAACAGACGATACTAAATTGATAAATGTATTAAAATTTGAAAGACAAAATGCTTTTAACGATTCCCATATAATTGTGATATTAGTTTCCTTAAGTTATTTTGTTTTAATGTTATTTAACAAAATATTGTTATTTTTCGTCACTACTTAATGGTTACCACTGTGTCTGAATAAAATACTTTTAACAGGATTAATGTATTTCACGTCCTGTGTGCGCTTTATAACCATATATGTGAGTCAGACCTACTAGAATTAAAATCGCTGTGCAATTTATATACTAATTTATTAAAATTAAAACACTATAATTTATTTTATTTCGCACCTTATCTCCCTTGAATACGAATAAATAAATAAAATATAGATATACGAAAGTACATAATGCCTTATTATGTTTAGAGATATTGGGTGAGCATGACAAAAACATGAATGGACCATCCAATATAAGAGTCCATCCCAAATATTTCAGAGTTTCTGTCTCGTTCCTAGCATGTATTTAATTATTCTCTGAATTCGAATAAGTTTCTTTGTTAAAATCTTAGTTAAAAGTTCTTGTCCAAGACCTTACTTAGCTAAGAATTTACTCACATATAATATAACCTTCCTCGTGAGTACGTTTTATAAATACACTGACTTAATCTTAATGTAAATCTTCACAAAACAACTTAATGTGTTTGATACAGTTGCGGTGTTTTGACAAGAAATATTAGCATATTATATTTTTAACCTATGCTTGCATTGAGACCAGTATAAAATTTGGATACAATTGAATTTCGTGTCTGATATTCTTCTAAGAATACCAATATAAGTTACTACATTGCACATTTGCCATTATATGTGGGTTTATTTCAAAACTGTGATATCCAAATAAAAAACTACAAAGAACAGTTAAAACGCAACCGTCGCCGAAGCGTGAGCCGAAATCTGGCCGTTTTATACTTCCGGCTTGAACCACTAGTATATGACCAGTTTTCAAGCGTATTACATTCTAAAGTCTGTTCATGTATGTATAATTTTTTGTATATGTATTCAGTAATTTTCAATATTTATGGCAAATATTGTAAGACGCTATCTTACACGCAAAGTGGCGATACAACTCTTGGTCTTAGCCTTAAGCCTATCGAGGTGTATATTTCCTTGACCGTATGGCTTAATAGGCATGTAGGTGATCAACTGCGCCTGTCATACGCCACGTCATTCAAATAGGTTTTATGCTATAGTACCTACTCACTGGTTTACTCGCAAAATTAATCTTCAAAATATGTGCAATTGTACACGTACATAAAAATATTTATCAGTCTAAAGCCAGGGTCGAACACAGGCCTAGCATATTACTGTAACGTTTTTAATCACTATTTATTTAACAATTCATAGCGATTTTATGATGTTTTTGATACATATAGAATTGTTGTTGATATTTAAATGCATTATAAAAATGAAATGTACTGAAATGTTAATTCTTGTAAACTAAAAGTTTGGTCTTAATACGGGAAATATACAGCTTCTCGAGCTTCTCGATCATATCTTAACACGAATTCGTTGACAACAATCTATTAAAACAAAATCGTGTAATGCGAGTCCGTTCTATAAATAAGAACTTGTTTACCGTATAAAACAAGTGAAGGACAAATAGGAGTTTTTTTTATCTATAGAAAATATCTATATGTCTTCATTAGTTTTGGTAATAATGAAGAGTTAATTCATTGAGGGTGTGCAGTAGCTTTTCAACACATTAATTAAGTCTCAATGAATGCTGTTTGTTGAGGCAACTCCAATCCATCCTGAAGATACTCCGGTGTCGGAACGAAATGTGCATCGAGTGTTTGTGGATTTTTTGGCGGAATATTGTTAATATTGGCTAATATTGTTTTTTTTTATACAACTATTATTCTGGTATTTCAAGGTTTAATTAATACTAAAAATTATATTAATTACAAGAAGTCACTATTTATTTCCTTTTTTGAACTATTTGTCTCAAGTCAAATATGTAGATTTGAATATAGTAATTTTTAAAATAGTAAAAGAAGTTTATTCCTTTATGAATGCTAGTCAGATACAGATGAATAAGGGGTAAATAAAACAATGAGAATGTTTATTTTTATATATTTTATTTATAAAATTGTAACAACCTAAATTATATTAATGAGACATACATAAGTTTGTCTTTGTAGCAGAATGACAGTAATTCCACCTTCCTTGAACATCGACACTGAGATTCCACATCGACTCTGATAAATAGGCGAAAATTAATTGAAAACAATAATTACTCCACTCCTACATTGTATTCAATAAAATTACTGAGTATTATTTACATCTGTACAGTCTTTTATTTAACTTAAGAGATCACTTCCTTACGTTGAAACCCTCTCCTGTGGGGTCTAAAATCCAAGGGTAGTTGTTGGGACATTCCATACAAGTAAACAGACGAAGTGTTTCTCCTGGTAGCTCTCGTGTTGTCAAGGGGCATGCGTTTGGCAAAGAACAGAAGGGTTGTCCTTTGACGTCGCATTTGTCATTTTTCCATTCTTGGAAGTCTCGGAGTGAAGATACTTCAGTGGGGTTCTGCATCCATTGGATAACTTGGATTAGAGATGTGAAGTAAACGTCGCTCTTGCCAAGCATTTCTTCGATGAATTTGATGAGTTCGTCTCTGAATTCTTTCTTGGATTTCAACCATGAGGCGTGGAAATGAAGACCGAGTGGGGCACGGTTGGTGGAGTAGTGACGGTTGAAGTTATGACGCAGAAGGCGGGCAAATTGATCACCGGTTTGGATGTTTGAACAAGAATCTACTACGTGACAACCTGGAAGGGACTCGTCGAATGTAGGGTCATCACGTCTGTCCAACTCGTTCATTACCATTTCCCATACGGGGTGGCTTCTTGACGGACAGTTGTGAGCATTACCATTGCATTTGTGTGGCATGCGGAAGTATAGAGTGTAGGGCCAAATTGGAACACGGCCAAGAGGAGCTGTAATTGAGGCGTCGTACACGAAGTATTGGTCAGCCATCATTTCGAATTGCTTGTTACCTCCGACACGCAAATATGGTGCACGGACTCCGATTATGGAAGCATCTGTGATGTTTGCATACCTCTCGACAATAAGACGGGCACCGGCCATCTCAGCCAACCAGTCGTCGTAGGTACCACTGGACCAGTACTGTGGGTCATCTTTGTGTGTGATGGAGAATACGGCGATTTCATGGCCCTTGCGGTGTAACTCTTGTACAGCTGCGTAGTTGGTATATTTGTGGGAGACAAAGAAAGTTCCACGAACCTGGCAACCGTTGGGGTTTAGTCTGTTTCCATTGAAAATTTGCTCATACAGATCAATGTTGTCAACGTTGACAGCTCCATTGAAGGTGATGGTGATCATCTGTGGAACCTGGTTCACTTCAAGACCTCCAGGAATACGAGTTCCGTCAGCAGAACAGAAACAGTCGGGAAGAACACATTGGTTAGGATCGCAGTCTGGTGCCCTGTTGGGGTCTACATCGACGGCTGGAAATTTAATTATTGTTATCACAATTGTCTATGTTTAATCTATATTATCATATATTTTTAAATACACATGTATCACTGAGTACAACAATATTCTATAATTCTATGAACTTACTGCAAGCATTCTCGTCGGATTCGTCCTTGCAATCAGGTTTTCCGTTACAAAACAGTTCCTTTTCAATACAATCGCCACTGCCACAGGCCAACTTGCCTTCGGGGCAGATTGGTTCGTCTGTCTTCAAAATTGGCAGCACTTTTCTTGGTTCTGTAATTGTGTTACCATGTTAAAATTGTTTATAATGATTAGATGAATGGAGAATCCAAGGGAGGGACATGTGTTTGTGTTGGTAGTCTGCTAGTGACGTCAGTCAGAAAGTCGAAGTCTCAGGGATGAAGCGTGAATTATGAGGAGTTACTAGAAAGTATTAAAAAGAAAGACTAAATAATAATTTTGATCATATAGAGGAGAAGTAGGTAAGAGTTTATGAGTTTACACGATTATTAGTCACTTGACAAGCGCTCAGACGGTAGAAAATATAGAATAGAAAGGAGATTAAAATGGATACGTTATTCAAACCTCAATGTGTTGTATTAATTAAAGTCTGTATGGAAAATGAATTAGGTATCACAATAAACCATTTTATATCAAAACTTAAAGATCAGATATGTTGATTTGTCTTGATATATAATTTATTTGACCTGCGGTAAAAGAGATAAGAGAAGGCTTAAAAATTTTGAATAATTAAATATTTACATAAACCATTCACCATCCAAAACAAGAATTTCAGCCTTCAAAGCAATTTTATTATTATTAGTATATTTGACAAGCAATAAGTGTATGATACATATTAACACAGATGTGTTTTGCTTTTACGGTGCAATTTTTTAGTAAACGACCAAAAGAGTGTTAGTTGAATGTATCTTTTGAAGCAGAAGCATGGAAAGAAATTGTGATTGATAGAAATAAATGAGTGAACATTTGTGACACACAACGTCTTTTGCACCATTCGATGCCTTCTCTGCATTTGTAGATGTGAACACATTCTATATTTCATATTCAATTGAATATAAAAAATTATACATTTATTCAAAGTCAGCAGGATTAGTGTATAAGTATGCGAATAATTCTATTCATTGTGTAGTTAAGGGCGGTCCTATTTAGGGCCTTTCCCTTTGTCCGGGGCCTCATGCAAAACAAATCTACGAGTATTGTGCGACGCGGCCCCTTCACCCAAGCTCGCTACACGCGTATAATGTCGCCACTTACTCTCAAGTTTGTCACAGGTTGTCACTTTACCCTTCCAGTCGCAGGTTTGTTTATCGAGATCAAAAGCCAGTCCGGAGGGGCAAGTGATCTGTTTAAGACCTGACCTAGTGCACCTGTATTCATAAGAAATAAGTTATTTAAAGTAAGGAGGTTGCGGAAGCGGACGCACAAAAGGCTAACTGGTGTTAACATTCCTCTTGAGGAGAGACGGAAGTTAGCCCTTCGCTCGAACACTTCCCGCATTTAATTGAACTTACTTTCTAGTTTATCGCAATTCTTAACATTGGTTTTCCAGTCACAAGTTTGACGGTCGATATCAAAGCCCAGACCACCAGGGCATCTCACGGACGCTAGTCGGGTCACACCATTCTCAGCACCTTTGTCGCACCTGTACACAGCCATGTCTTCAGCATTTTGTAAATATACGATCTTTCATAGATACCTTCCATTACAAGCAAGCGTATAAGAAACATCTTTATTACACTACATACCCACCATTTTCCTCTCTGATGAACCAACCTGAATAAATAAACTATGCAAGATATTGCAAGAACTTAAGTTTTCTAATAGGAAAAAAAACCTTTCTATTACCAAACTGCAAAAAAACTGAAGGTATAAATTTATTTTAACTTTGAAGGATTAATTTTATTTATACCCACTCCAAACAGTTCCGACTTTTTTGTAACCTAAACCTTGTAAAAGATGCTTCTATAAATTTAATTGTTGATAAAGTAAGAATACACATTATATAAATTTATTAGCAATGATATTCAAGACACGCTGACCGCTCCGTTCACTGGACTATCAGGTTCCTGAATTGAATATCTAATGACGCATATAAATCAAGAATTTGGAGTGGCCTTGCATGCACAAAATATTATGATTTTCATAGACGAGGTTTAAAAAAGTCTGAATTACCTGACAACATCGCGGCAATCTCCTTCTGTAGTAAGGCGGAAGTATTCATCTGGAGGACGCCCATCACAAAGCTGTTCGGCGTTTACCTCGTCAGTACCACCATCATCATCCTGTCGTTTGACTCTCGACTCACCTACCACTACAAAAAGGAATAATTTTATTACAACATACCTCATAGAATTATATATGACTGTTAAATTTTGTAAAACTTGTCGTTAAAATCTTTCCTTCCTTACCCCAGGATCGATTTCGCAGTCTACCGGCGTTTATTACATAGGTACTACGAAATAACTAGTTGTAACAACGTTGCAATTGCAAATATATTGGAACGTGGGACTTTCATTTAATAACTTTGAGCTAATTTCTATATCTTCTTTGGCAATGTTGAACATTAAACAAGAAATACATTGTTGAGTAACACTAACGTAATCAATTACCACACACGATTAGGAATGTAGTACCGTTTTAAATCTTGTGTGAAGTGCCGTAGCGCACTCATATGCTCAAACAGAAAAGTATAAAGTAAATTGTTATAAATTAAACTTAAACAAATTACAAAATAAATTCTGAATATGTCGTTATGGCTATTTTAGTACTTAAGTTGCGTATTCCGAAAGCTAACCGATGACGGCATTGAAAGGCAAAATGTTAAAAGAAATCGAGGTCAACACTGGCCACGTAGATAACCGGTATCTTATTCGCTGTTTGCCTACCTATGAGTACTAACGTATATGAAATGAAATATATGAAAAAATTAAATATTTACAGGAAACACACGGTGTCAAAACAAAATGTACCTCGGGACATATATCGGAAAATTAATTATATCCATGTTTTTAATTTTAGGTAATCATATTAAATAATATTATTATTTAAATAAATTCAATACTTATATACTAATAGATTTATATAAATAAGTTTTAGAAATAATTTGGTACTCACCACAGTAGGCAAGTAACAGAACGCCAAGGCACAGGTACGCGCGGCGAGCCATAGTGCTCGGCAGTGACTGTCCGTTGCGTCGCGCTCCGCAAGAAAGTGCAAGAGGTGCCAGTTGCCCCTCTTCACCTTTATATAACCAGACCCTGTGCTGTCGATAACAGCCGACAAACTCCACCCGTCCTCTACGCACTCCTACTCCTCACAGTATACGTTTCCACTCCGCAGACGGAGCTTTTAATAAGCACACGATGACATTACTAGATGTTTACAATTATATTATTCAATCGATTAGTAATGAGTTATCTTTAACTATAAACAAAACTATTTCAATTATACTTATTACATGCATTTTATTAACGTTTTATTGAAACCATTTTGCCCTAATTAGTATTATTAATAATTAATAGAAATTATGTTTGTGCATGATCATAAGAGTGCTTTCGTAAGCAGACGAAAACTCCTGCAAGATAACTCCTGCTAAAATATTATTGAATAGCTTAACTGGTTAATACAAATCTGTAAATTTAAGTTTGGGAAAACTACAGTATAAATAATAATCCTATTATTATAAATACAGTACGTGTAAATCAATATGAGCTAAATGAGTTTTTCTTCATTCAAAGCGCAAACTATATTTATAAATGACTTTTATTTTGTAAACAAATATTTTATCATTAATATTACACAACGATGTGCAATATTTCAATAAAAATATTCAAATATTTCCTAATACCTTATTATGCATTTTTTTTTAATTATGAAGCAGATAAAAACCACTTTCGATTATCATCCAAACCAGTTTCATTAAATTTATGTCAATGTCACATAAAGGTCGAGAGGATCTTCGATTATTAATATTTTTATAATTTGTGATTTAAGATCAAAAGTCTTTGTTTTGAAATATCAACGTTACATAAAATAGAATACATTTTTAAACCCTTAGAAAGTTAGTTAATATAAATAAAATACAATAAATCCCTTCATTTTTTGTCCTCCTAATTTGTGGTTATTGCAACCATTCCGTAACGATGTCATTTCATCGCGACTAAAATGAAGATAAATTCATCGGTGAGATCTAGAAGAGGCCCATAAATTAACATATCCAGGTGTACATAAAAGTTCAATATTCTATTGGTATAAGACATTATTGACTATAAGACATTAGGGACTATAGATGTATATTTAAACTAAGTCCGATACGATTGCAAATAACCGCAATCGATCATAGTCTTTATCCTTCATTATTGCGGTTTGTAGTTTGTAATGAGTTTTTATTATATAACATTGAAGGGGTAAATAAACAAGTATTTCTAATGTGAGTTGAAATGAAAAACGACATACATAATAGGTAAAGTTATATCGAAACTGAAAGGATTGTGTCGGATCAAAATATGTTTAGCGAGATATGTGGCCTTGTGGCAATATCCGGGTGGATCAAGTTATGTAAGTCACGAGTATTGGTGGCTGCGATAGTGTGGCGAGGAGGGGCTACTGTCGATTCAACCCGACTTCTGACCCTTTCGTAATCTTAAAAATAATTAGAAATGTTAAACCAGAATTAAATAATATTTTATAGATGTAGTGTATGATTATAAATTTAAAAAATAAATTAATTAGGATTTGTAAATCCATCAAGCTTTTGTTGTTGTATTATCAAATATTCACCGTTTTGTTCATATAATATATATACTAAAAAGGAAAATAATATAATTATTTATTTTAGATTTTTAATTACATAGAAATCACTTTTATTACGCGAATTATTTTTACTATTATATTATATATATTTACTATAGCCATGGCACTAGTTAAAATATTCCATAATAGTTAAATAATATATTATTGGTTACAACTTATATTTTGTATATTTATAATTTAATATACAGTACAATATTTTATTTTAAGAAAAAGTTCATGTTCATAGATACATTGAGTGAAAATAGCCGTGTGTGTAGAGGGGCACTTAACATGACTATGTTATATTGCGGTGAATTTACATAAATATTCAACTATTTATTTATGTAAATTCTCAGAAAGTTGTTAACTAGACATTTTGGTAATGCATATGCACTCTGAATAGAAATGTGTAACTGTAGAAATTTAATGTTGGTGACATTACTATTAAGTAAGAATTTTCAAATTGTCAGTAATAAGCACGGCCCATAAACACAGCTTCTTTAAAGCATAATTAATTATTTTTAGCTGGTCGGTTAAGAAATTGTTTGATGCTTTCTTACTTTTAAACATATAATGTTGTTTAAATTATGATTGTTGTCATGGGAGTGATATTTAATTATTTTAAACAAAATTAATAAAAAAAGAATCTACTTCTTTTTATGATCTGGTCTCTGAATCGCGGTTCGTAGTAAAAAGTAGCTGATATTTTTAGTGGAATACTGAAATTAAAAAAAAATACGGACTGACAGGCTGTTGAATATATATCTATGGCTCTTTTAAGATTCCGATACAAAATGTATTCAATATAAAAGACATCAACGCGTTAATATCCATATTAGCATGCTAATTGAAAAAGTATGGTAATGTTACTTTATTTTTTATAATCTTTATATCTTAATACTATTAAACGGACATTATTAACATATTATATAAAAAAAGGTAGCAAACGTTGAGTGGCGCTTTGTAATAAAATATAGCTGTCTCCTGGTGGATATAGATCAACTTAATATCTTTTGTAACTTTTAAAAAAGTGATACTTTTTTATTATTATTAATCTTTTTATTTTATTTATAAATCAAGGAATAATTTTCTGATGGAATTTTAGTTTGAATTTCTGAAACTGCGTAAAACTGATACAGATTTTAAATTTTGAGAATGGAGGTTCCATCTCGTTGCTTAGTAAATATAATAATGCTTCTATCTTATTGTACATTCAGATGTAGGTCAAATATCCAGGTCGTATAGACCTATACATGTAATAACTGCATAAAAAGTAGCAACCGATAGTTTAAATGTTAAATCTTCGAATATGTTACGCAACAAAATAGCACGTCGTGTGAAAGTGTTAACTATTTGGCCACGAAAAATAGTTTCAATCGGAGATGAAAGGTTACATTTTTAATAAAATTGACAGGAAATTAAATTTATGTGTATATGACTATAAATGAATGTTGATAGAACAGGAATTGCATGATCGACCCGGAAGACTAGATCGATAAGTTACATGCAAATGTCCTGACGGAAGTTACTTTTTTTTAAATAGTTGGACACTTAACTTCTAAAATATATAGCTACGTTACAAACTTTGAAACAAATATTGAAGATTTAAGTTATGTTCTATAAGGTTTTAAGTAATAGTGTTTCCATTTAACCAGTTTTCTCAAAACAATTATTTCTTTGGTATTTTATGTATATCTTATGTAAACAACCGTTATTGTATTATGTATTTGATACTAATAAGTATTTATACATATACAAAATACATGATAAAAGCAACAACAATTTATATTGCTAATATATTTTGTTACAGTGTTTGCTTTTTCTCATACAGCAAGGTTTGCAATGAATCATACAAGGATCCTAAAATCCTTGATCACAAAAGATTTTTGCTGTGAGTATAAGCGAACATAATACTGTGTAATTAAGATGCGCAGTATGTAAGCATCAAAGTACGACGACGTCTTTACACGGCGAGTAGGCGCGCAAGAGTCAAGGATCCTTCAAGATATTTCCTTTCACTTGCGACAATGCCTGCATACCTACGTCTATCTCACTGTCGGTATTACTAAGCATGTACCTTAGGTAATTCCAACTTCCATGCAGCTGTATTATTAAATTAATGAGGTTAACTGCTATCTAATACGCGTTTCTTATAAAACTGGAAAAATTTGATAGTCTCTAAAAATAAATTTTCCATTTAAGTCAATTTATTTTGATAATGCCTCATGCCTCTGGCATTATAGTTATTTGTATTCAAACTGCGTTTTTGAAGTTAAAAACACATAAGTACATTTCCAGTTTTACAGTATGACCACTTAGACGAAAAAATAGATTTTTAGTACAGATTTTTCATATTTAAAGGCGTGTATAATTTTTTCATATCGTTATTTCAATGATATTTTTTACGATAGTGAAAAAAAATTGTATAAATATAATAAAACGTCAAAAATCTATAATATATTTGCAGTATATAAGTACATTATTATGACCTCACCTAATGAAAAGACCAAATCGCTGGCATTCAGCAAGTACATAGTATGCATTCAAAAGAAAATGTAAAAATTCAAGGTGACAGGTTTAGTACAATTTATTGAAGAAATGCAAGACAGAACAACATTTCTGCGTAGGCCATACGCGGTTGACTTTCACTGCTTTCACTATCAAAGGCTGTATGCTTCTGCTATTATATTCAGTTGGTTAAAAACATCTACTCTCTATTTATTTTGATTCATGCTAACAATACAGATAGGTATTTTCGTTTTAATTTACACCACGTATTGCAAAATGGAAAGTTATAATGTTTTGTAGATGCATATGGTAGTGAATGCGCAACTCATCGTCCGCCCACCGCTGACATCGTGAGATGAGGGTGGATGTGAGCGCATACTTCTATTGTCTTGTCTTGCATTGCGTTACTTTTATATCAAGATGTGCCAATCGTCCTTTTGAATGGTTTCTGATTCTCAGGGATAACATCTGCCCTCGTTGTTATAAGAATTTCTAAGTACCTCTTTATACCACCTCCGTGGATTAGTTGCTAACGCACATTACGTAAAATCATTATCATCTAAGAATTTAAAAATGATTACTTAAATAAGCGCATAAACATATTCAACGAGGGCAATGAATTATTTTATACTTTTATACTTGCTTTTTTTCAAATAACTTTGTAATTTTTTTGTCATCATACAAGTGTGAATAACCTTTGATGTTACAACCGATTTGCCTTCGTCACTCATCCTGACACGATGATATGTTTACTAAAGTTTAAACTTTTGTACTCGAGCCCTTTTATATAAAAAAACGATGTTATTTCTTGGCTGCTCTTTTCAATCCGAACATAAACAATTTTTTGAATCAGTTATAACATTTGTCATGACAAGGTTTTAAATCAGAAGTTTAATATTACACAACTGCATTGAGTTGTGATAACTATTATTTGAGTAATTTATTATTATGTTCACTTTAAATTTATATTTTATTCTGTGAAAAAGAATGCTAGTCGCCGTTCATCGAGAGACTCTAATTTCATAGAATTGTAAGTGCATTACTGCCAAGCCCTCCGACGGTCAAGTTATGTAAACAATGAAATCACTTTTAAATACTAAGTAGTTTTATTAAAAGTTGATCATCTGTAAGTCAAGTTTTTCAAAGCTGTTAGGTACCTATCATTTTCATCTTCCAAGTGTATCCAACATTTCTACTCATTCCTCCTTCTACTTTTGTACACACTTTAACTATTTAATTATTATTTGCACAAGGCTTTTCCTCCTTTTCCAGAGCATCACCGAAATGTGCTATTTATTTTGGCGGCAGACAGTTTTGTTTAGTAATGCCAAGTGCCTCATCTTATCTTTAGTTACATTTAAATAAAAAAATAATATCAAGATTTTATGAAATAGATACAGTTGTGGGAAACGTTTAAGTTTACAACTAAGTGTTAGAATGTTTTACATTCTAATTATAAACGCATTGTGAGTAATATATATTTATATTCGATTAATATATTCTTGTTTAAATTGAATCTTAGTCATGTATTTTATCACGAAGGGAATTAATTTTCATTGCCATTGTTAATATTGAATGTTCTTACTATAGTATTACAATTTTAAGCCCAACAACGGACTTATTCTTCCAGTGTTGCAGATATGCAAAGTTAGAAATGATCGTGATAAGTGTAATAAATCAAACAGTGAATATTTTTATGTTTTGTATTTAAAATTTTATCCAACAGACTTAAAGTAGAAAAAAATCACATATTTTTAAAACAGATCTATTAAATATTCATGTGAGTCTATATTACATTTAATATTTAGGTAGGTACTTAGACTACGAGCGGGATTGTGACCCGGTACATTTTAATTACAAGGACACAAATTCAAAGTAAATCCGACCCTGGCATAAATTTGACACATGACCTCGAATATTATGTCCGTGCAATTCGTCAATTGCAATTGATTATAATAGCGACTAATTTGCACCCCCTAAAGGCGCGAGATCTCTTCAGTAGCGACCATCTCCCGTGGGGTCGTTCAGCCAGGGGTAGTTGACGGGACACCTTAGGCAGGTCTGCAGGTTAATAGTTTCCCCGGGAACCTCCTTCGAAGTGAGTTTGCAGGAGTGGGGTACCCAGCATGCAGGTGGGCCCTCTACCGCACACTTTTCCCTCCATGGCTCGAAGTTTTTAGCTTCAGAAATGGTACGTGGATTTTGGACCCATTGAATTACTTGAGTCATGGTCACGAAATACACGTCATTGTGTGTCGAAAGAATTTCATCGATCCAGTACAAGAAAGCTTCTAAGAATTCTGGGTTGTTTCTCAACCATGCGGCGTGGAAGTATAGACCGAGGGGTGCCCTATTTTGGTCGTAGTGACGGTCGAAGTTGTGGTTAAGGAAATTGTAGAACTGGTCTCCGGTGAGGATATTTGAGCAAGAGTCGACCATAGCACAACCTGGCAAGTATTCGTCGTTCGTGGGATCTTCACGCCTGTCAAGCTCATTCATTACCATTTCCCAGACAGCGTGGCTCCTAGTTGGACAGCTTTGGAGGTTACCATGGCAACGGTGTGGCATACGGAAGTACATGGTGTAAGGCCATAGAGGAGGGTTAGAAAGGGGAGCTGTAATGGTACTGTCGTATAAGAAGGCCTGTTCTTCCATCATGGTAAACTGGTTGTTTCCACCCACACGAAGGTAAGGAGCTCGCACACCAACAACACTGTTATCGGTGATGTTGGCGAATTTCTCAATAATGACCCTCATACCAGCCATTTCCCTGCCCCAGTCGTCAACTGTAGCGTTGCTCCAAAACTGTTCGTCATCGTTGTGCCTGTAGACAAATGAATGACGTTATCTACAGATACAATAAGCTTAATATTTCTCTTTCAACCGTTACAGGATATAAACAAAGATTGTGTAATAATTAAATATGTGTTTCGTGAACAGATTTTATTTGAATCTGTCAGTCAATAAAAACGATCACACTTACGTAATGGAGTGTACGGCAATTTCGTGTCCCTTTTTATGAGTCTCTTGCACAGCCGAGTAGTTTGTGTACTTGTGCGAAACAAAGAATGTGGCCTTGATATCGCAACCGTTGGGGTTTTTGCGTTTTCCATTGAATATTTCCTTGTATAATTCGATGTTGTTGTTGTTTATGGCGTCGTCAAAAGTGATGGTGATCATCTGAGGGACATCTCTAGCTGGAAGGTCTCCGGGGATCACAGTACCATCTTCGGAACAGAAGCAGTCGGGCAAAACACATTGTGAGCTATCACATGGTGGGGCCCTGTTAGGGTCATTGTCAATATCTGTAACAATAGAACGTCGCTAGAAAAATCTAAGAGCGTACGTGCCGCTATCGAACCAGAAGATAAGTCTAAGTTTTCCAATTTTTTTGCATATTAAACAGGCAAATGTTAGAATGGGATTTAACTTCAAACATTCACATATAAACTTGAAAGCAATCTATGAAGTACTACTCTATAAAACCAGTATGGGTACTTTCGCCGATCTTTCGGCACAAACAACATTGACAGGTGGGTACTTTGATTTCACTTTGTGACGTTTATGTAAATATAGAAATACTATAAATAACTAGTCATCTATTAACAAAGTTAACATTCCTAATACTTTTTGTTTTACTATCGTACTATACTGTTATTAGAAAAAGTTGATTACAATTTTCTTTCTTAAAATAATCTCGTATAATAATACAGTCATAATATATTAAATATTTTTTTCGCGTCAGCCAATCAATTACAATTCATTTGATTGCACAATAACCGGTTGAGTTGGTTGCATGCATACTTGGCTGTAAAGTTCACTTGTTTTTCGCAACTTAGAGAAAATTTCATCGTATTATTATTGGAAATACTGATATTTTACGTATAGTTTTTCTACTGTACAAAAGTGTTGCTTCAATTTCAAATTCAAGTGGACAATAAAAAATACCGAAACAAATGCATAATCTGAAAGTACTACTACTGTTGTCACTTACACTAAAAGATGCAATAATGTAGATAGATATAAATACATACCACATGAGTTTTCGTCGGATCCATCAGTACAATCTTTCTCTCCATTACAGAAGAGACCTCGTTCCATACACGTTTGGTCTCCACAAGCTAAGAAACCTTCTTGACAAAGTGGTTCGTCAGTGTACAGCAGGGGTTTCACCTTGCGTTCTTTGTTCTTTAGCTTACAATTCTTGACGGCGTCTTTCCAATCACATGTCTGCTTCTCAATGTCGAAGAACAAACCGGCTGGGCAACGAATTGCTTGTATGCCCTGTTAAAATTGCATATAATTACATCATAATTTCAGTTGAATATTGAAGCTATATTTATATTAAAAATTGGAAACAAATTTGTCGGCACTAGAATGGTGTGAAACTTGAAGGGTTGTGACGTAATATAGATGAGGAAATATTACCAAGTATACCAACTTAGTATGTCTTTGCTTATATTATACATATACTTATTAAAATAATTAAACGGTAAAAAGTAAAAGTAAGCATTTCCAAATAAATTAATTACTAATCATGGAGACGTCGTAAGTTCAATATTAAATATGATATAGAGGAGTTAAAAAATAAATGCACTTTCAATTCAAGCAAGATTTCAAGTAGTAATTGCCTATTTCACTGACCGAGGCAGTACATTGTATGACGTCGCGACAGTTGTCGCCCTCGCCAGCCACCAGGCGGAACCATTCGCCAGCGTCCTTGTCCTTGCATAGCTCAAGCTCCAGGTTGTCGTCTTTCTTGGATTCTTCGGCCTGCCGCCGCCATCGGTTAGCCGTAGCAAAATCTAAAGGAAAAATATTACTATATTCTCAGAATGCTAATATACTCCTTTCATTTTTAGTATATATGGAATTCGTATAATCAAATAAGATTGAATAATTATACATATTTGAACTTTACATTATGAAAGCAAATACCACTACTTTATATTATGTAGTGGCGTGTTGCAAAAAGATCACGTAATAAATCTTCATTGGAAATAGGCAAATTTACGACTTTTTTATTAGATTAGATGTAATATGTCACGCGCGTTGAAAATGTCAGAGGTTGGGTGAGCGCCGGTGACATTTGACTGTTTAAAATGTCAGCAGCGCTTAAGCAAGCAACAAGGACGACTAAGTTCAGACTATACCAAATTATGCATGGTATTTGATTCTGAGTATAAGATTGACGAAATTATTATAATTTGAAAAGGTCACAAAATACTGGGTTTCCTTGACCGCTAAAATAATTATTGAGGAAAAATTGGCGTATATTAGAATCAGTAACATATATTGATTTTATTTTTAATATTAATTCGGTCATGTTAAATCTCAACAAATTAAGATCATGACACACATAAATAATGGCTATCACAATAGACGTGCAAAATATACACGTGAGTTCTGAGAACGTAACATAAGGAAACGAGTAATCGGTTATCTAATAAATGGTCTAGCGAGAAGGCGTGAGTTGATGCCGAATAATTGGGGTCTGAAGACTATCACCACTGCCTAAGCTATTTTTCTCAATATTACGTACTGAGTATTATGTTTGTGTAAAATTTAGTATTGCGATTTAGTTTGAATACACATTTAAAAAGTTGATTATCCCGCTACTTAAACATATTTGAGTTTTATTAAAAGAATTCTGTACCTATAGTTGGCAGTTAAGTAGTTATGATTAATTTCCTGTTTAACTTCTATAATTATTATAGAGAACCTTGCAAATATGTCAGAAAAAACAGGAAGTCAGTGCACATCGACACAAGTAGACATTCATTTATACATAACTGAAATAGTATTGAATATATTTTCTTAAGTTTCCGCTATTTATGATGAATTAAATATAATAAAGAATTCTATGAATCGTTTTTTATTATATTTTAGTTATATAACTTATGTATTCAAATTACGTGCTACATTTACAATACCAAAAACAGAAATAACTGGTTTAAAGGAATTTCATAACAGTGTTATTTAGGTCTTGAATTTAAATGTCTAAATCTAGTCCAATTTAAATATATAAACATCTTGATTGAATTACAAAATCAATTTGATGGTGTGTTATGTAATTTGTAAGGTTTCACACAAGGCTTTTAATTGCTCCAAAATCACTCATCTAAAATTTATAGTTTATCTATTGCCTTCTATTTTCAATGTGATATTTTGAATATTTTCAAAGATTAACAAAATCAGTAAAGTAATTTTCTATTAGGTTAAATTATTGTATTCACAAAAACTTCGAAATGTAAAAGCTAAAACGGATAGGTGTTAATAAAGTATATTGTGCCAGTGTCTTATGTATGTTTGATGAGATAATTATGTCTTTATATAATGGATCTTGATCAAATCATAAATTTGATTCAATTTTATGTATTTGGCTATAGGAATGTAATGCTCATTACTCGATTATAGGTATTGAATGAATTATACGTGTCGCAATAAAAAAGTTGCCACCGGCACGATAAAGAAACTTGTCCTCTTTGACCCGGATCTATCCATGAACTACCACGTGTTTGGGTGACAAATACAAAAGTAACATCTTATTCTAAACATCAATAGCGATTTTATATATGTATAATATTTTTTCCTAGCAACATGCAAAAGTAAGTCGTCTCATGTTGTGCGTTGATGTCTTTTGTATGTACAATTCTTAATTAATTGTATACTACCTTAAATTTATAATTATTGTACATATTAAAAGAACTAAACTAGAAAAGCATAACTAATTTTTAATAATTAGCTGAACATTTCGAGATTACAAAACGTATTATGGTATTTTATGAGCACTACGATAGGTATGTGAATATGTAGAAATGCAAGGCTCGGCCATCGCCCCGCTATCCGCCACCTGCATACCAATCAAACTCATCAAAATGTTCCAAACATAACTTTCCATGAATAGATTCTATCGGTTTATTAACGGGAAAATATACATATGCGCACCATAGTTCAAAGTCCAGATCTTACACAATATAACAGTACACTTACTTATGGGTAATTAACGGTAATAACGAGACACTAAGCAAATGCCAGTCAACTTTTGTTTATGCGTTTTAAGGTCAAGTGGGTATTATTTTCTTTGAAAGACTTTTTTGTATAAAAGAAGTTTGGTTCCCTCAAAATGCATATATATCAAAAATCTAATACTTAATAAGCAAGCTTTATTTTATTAACTTATAAATACTTTATATCGTCTTCAGACTAAATACTAAATATAATCATTAGATCATTTGAAGACTTGGTCAATTTGAATTTGTTATGCATGGCCTATGGCCTTTGATTGTATAATTACCACTCGATTCGAGAAAACATTATTAATTATACTGCCAAAAAGAATTATGCAATCTTATTTTGGACAAGTAATTAATTACTAACGCCTTTGAATTTTGTATTTTTTCCAAAAGCTATTATGGTAGTGTTTCTATAAGTAACACAGAATAATTATGCAAATAAACCATTTTAGAATTTCTGCTCAGATCACCAGAAGCATCAGAACTTTTATTATATATAATATACAAAGGGTCCAGGTAAGATAATTAAGATATTTTGTTAGATACTTTTATGATTTTGATTTAAGTCAATTTGAACTTGAACAATCTATCAATTGATAAATATAGTTTCAGAAACAAGATAAAAATAGATGTGCAATAATTCGAAATACAAAAAACCTGTATGTTAATATTTACTCATTAGTATTGATGTAACGTGATATTGACTAGGCTACCTGGCGTGACTGTAAACTACACCTTCCCACGATACCACAATGAGGTTATAGTGAGGGAGTTACAGCCGATAATCGCAATTCATAATACAGATTATGCAGTCAAAACATATAGGGAATGAACATATTATGTAGTACTTCTTTACTTGGTCTATGAATTGAGTTATTGTTGGTAATGGTTGTTGGTGCATATTGTTTTTTTTCTAGTCTCTAGAAAATACACAACAATTTGTAAATAGAGTATAAAAAATAAATTCATAATGAAATGACTATTGTTTATGGTAATCTGAAATGTTATATACCATTAATTACTAAATAAACAGCACCAATCAAAACTTGTAAATGAGAAATTTTAATTTATGCTTATGATTTATATATTTTGGCAACTTTTAATAATTATGTGTTAATTAGTTAATAGTTAATTAAAAGAAATATAAAAAATGATTAAATAAAGTTGTAAATATAACATGAAAGACTATTAAATAATACAAACAGAAAGTCTATTAAATAATAGTTTATAGATTTTCTGAAATCAAACTCCAGTAATGCAAAGAGCAAAATCATTCTCGATATAATTACTATCTACCTTCACATTCAAAAGGTGCGATTTTTTACTAGAAAACAATTACTTCTACTCTTTAATAAGAATCAAAAAGCAACATTCTCTATGTTAAATATATAACAAAGTAGTTATGTATAGATCATATAAAATGTTGTACATAGAAGATGATTAGAAACGGTGATCACCTTGACCTTTGCTCTTCACTTTAGATTTAAAAACCTTTGTCGAATATAGTAAGACAGCTTTAATACGTGTATTTATGGTAAAGCTATGTCGACAGTTGGACTTTAAGTATGTTAAATCTTTTTATATTAACGCAACATGCCTTAAAGCCACTGTTCAACGCTCGTGACGTCAGCACAGGCGCAACCACAACGCAACACATCGAATGTGAAAGTTCTCGTAGCAATACCAGTGCCAAATATTTGTTTGTTATAAAATGAATTACTAGACTACGCATATTCTAACTACTTTATATTATATTAAAAATATCAGGATAAAAATTTAACTTTTTGACTCGTTGTCTCGTTAACCTATGGAAAATTAAAGAATGCCTAAGTAAAAATATGCCTCTTGCATGTGCGGGTATTGCTGGTTGAAGCAGCGCTGCAATTCAACAAATTGTTAATAACATAATTCTCGACACTCAGACTCCCATTTTAAATTTTTACGTTAAAGTTCAACGTATACAACCGGCACATGCATAATAAGGCTCGATAGTTGTCAGTATAGTATCGTTGTAGTTGTCCTTGAAAGGCCTGCAAGTCGTCGATTACATTCTTAAGTCATTTGATGCAAGGAGATCACGAATTGCAATTATTCGGGAACTAATTAAATCGCGGTCTATCTCGCGACGTGGGAATCACTTCACTTGGCCACACATTGACGTAACACTGTTTACTTTCCATGGCGTCGCGAAATAGACTGGATCTGGGGAATATAATATAGGACTCACCGCAGGCGAACAACAGACACGCGACCAAAGCGACACGGGCGTAGCGCGCCATGACGGGATCACAACAGGTCGTAACGCGACCGAGCGGCGATTAAATAGTGGCCTCAATAAGCGCTCCGCCCGCCCCTCTCGCCCACTACTTCTGCCGATCTGCAGGCAGCAGCTGTGAATCACCTGCAAGCTGCATCTCCTGGATTCTACTTGGAATCGCTATCTTAGCTAGAATTAAAATAATTTACTAAATTTTAATACCATGTCCCTATCAAATTTGGACAGAAATAAATATAAAATTTTAATGATTTTTTTAATTTGAATATTTTTGAATAGATATAAACAAATAAAGTATGCGTTGATACTCTCACAAATTATCTCAACAATAATAACAACAAAACTACCGTGAATCTCTCAAACATTTAAAGATTCTCCAGCGATAATTTTATTATTTCATGAAGGTTTAACAAATAAATAAGTTGCATTATTATACTCTTACTTTTTTTGTGAAAATAATAAAATAGTTCTGAAATATTTGTCTAATTTTAAGTTAATTCAAAACATACATTAGCTTATAATGAAGTCCTAATATTTAGAAATAATTCGTAGTATAACAGATACACAATCTGCGCTAAAATGAACAATTTTATTGCTTTAAGGTTAACTTAATTTTTATTATATAGCATTCATAAAAAGTTATATAGTATTAGTTAGTTCTATAGTTAAAATCCAAGGGGGTAGATGCATATTGTTTTTATTTGTTTGGACGTTTGCGCGTGTAAAAGATAACTTTCACATTCAAAAAGTAAGAAGAGACAATAAGTGTAATATAAATGTTATAAAAGGGGGAAAATCAGACCGGGCGTTAGAAGAACTGCCTGAGACGCTTATACTGATGAATTACTCTGGACCTAAAGTAAAATAACGTGTGCTCATAATTTAGATAGTTGTGCTTAATTGCATGACATAACACGAAACAATTTAACAGTATTGTTTGATGATTCAGTATTCGAATATTAAGGAAATGGACTTGCAAGGGTCAGGCAATACTTACTATTTATATATCGTTACGTAAATCGCAAGGATTATTAGTAAAACAGAAGAGTAGATGTAGATGTAGTAGATGCTGAGTATGTTTATCACAACCATATCTGTCGACATTTAAATAAATATAACTATTATATACCATGTCAACGACTTTGTAAGTCACGTTTCAGCCATGACAAAAACGATGCGAGGGAGTAAAAACAAAAGGCGAAAGAGGACTGACGTTTTTCATATAACAGTGACGGATCAAGCGTAATTATTTTTTAAATTAAGAGTTACCTTGACCATATTTTGATAGGCACATTTGAGACATATTGAGAAAAATGTTTCATTGTAGTCAGATCCCGTATAAGGAGATGGATCATGTCGCATGCATGATTGGACAAGTGATATTTTAATTAAAAGTTATTACTTAGGTATGCATGGAAAAAATTACGTACATGTTAAACGAAAGACGAGACCATTCCTCATTCATTTAACTTTTTCGTCCGTCAGTGCTTGGTCTAAATCAAAACAAACCCAAACCAAATTTTGAAGGATTTTCTTTTTTTATAAAGTTGATGTCTATGGTCAGTTTTTAATACATAAAATATATTATATTATAATAAGGATATACACAAAAAATGCGATTGATATTGCTTCATTTATTGATATAAGAATTTCAGTACAGATTTCTAAGGTTAAACCTTAAAGTTTGAGCTAAAATATGTATAAAATTATAGATTAAGTAAATATCTACCTAATAACAAATCACAGGACAGTGTATCACTACTGAAGTTAGGTGTGTACAAATGCTCTTCTTTATCGGAATCTCTGTATTTTGAAATTTATTATGGGTTTTTTTTTACTATGATTGTTTTTTCTGCTCCTGCTAGATTCAAATCTATTATGAGGGATTGTGTGGATGCGAAACAAATATTTTATGTTTTATGATTTGTTTTTAACATAAATTTTATTTTGATGGATAGTTTAAAAAAGACAAAAAATAGTAGTCAAATGCGCGCGCATTTTAATTATGCGGGTGAAACCGTGGGGAACGCTACGGATTGATAATTTGATTAGACCGGAGTTCATGAGATTCAAAACATCACCACGGAGATAATTTATTGGTATTTTAATATAGAAACTTCTGTTTGAGTGGAATTTCTCACGGTACTAAAGTGAACACAGCAATTATGTAGCATTTGTAACACCTCACAAATAAAAACCTCTATATTCTATTACATGTGAAACTATTTATAATTATATCGAACTTCTATAATTTTCAACAATATTAGTTGTAGCAGAGAGAATACATTGAATTTATTAAGGTAAAAAAAAAGTGACAAAAGGATACCAAAAACAATATATGAAAGAAAGGTAACATACCAAACAGAAGATAGACATTCAAATAGCCGCAAAAATGAATACTTTCCCGTGTAATAGATAATAGATTTCGTACCGTATAGCTATAGTATCACCATTACATAATTTTACGTTTATTATAAAAGCGTCAAGATAAACTAGATATCTATTCAGAGTACAAAATAATACACTAATTAATGTCTGTTACGGCACTTTTTAACTAAAAGCTACTTCCTACATACACTTAGGCTAAAATAGGCATAAAGCATGTCCTTTTATGACAATTATGCTAACAAATATTTAAATAAAATATATTTGACGAATTCTACAAAAACTTTTCCCGTTATACTCCAAAACGGGCGTTTAAGAAAGTATAATTCGATAGTACTGTTTTATTTAAATATTTGCATGACTAAGACAATGCTAACGACATCTATGTTTTGGAAATGAAAGTAATAATTCGTACGTTGATTGTAAAATATAGATTGTTGGGAAAGGGAATGGAAAATGTGGAAAAAGTCGTATCGACTGGTTTTATTCGTAAAAAGAACATTCATGATTTTATATATTTCTTGAACCATAACTAGACAAATACGGATGTAGATGGCACTTATTTCAATGTACGAATTGTTATTTTGTAAAAGTGATAGGGAAGAGCCTAACTCCTAATAAGAATATCACAATACAGCTACACAGTTATGAGATGAGGCAACTACAGCTTTATCCGCAAAATGAATGTTATGTAACGCGCATACGCATCACTGCATCGTCGTCTTGCAATATTTAACCGCATCAATAACAAAGATTGACACCGATTTCTAGAATTGTGAGAAATGCATATTTTTAACTTTTCCTTATAATAGTCATTGTTTACGTATTTTTTAATATATTCAAAGTAACGAAGTCCGACGTGAAAGCTGTAAAATTGTCTGAAATGTAGTAATACCAAAACATTTTTTTTTTGTAGACATTTCAATGTCTACATTCATTTGGAATACAAAAGAAGAGTAAATAATAACCGATGAATGATTGTTGAATCACTCTAGTCAGAGACATTTGGTTATAACTAATTTTAGTCTCTATTTCAGTATAATCGTTTAAGGCTATTTATGAGAAAATCAAAAATAAAATACTAACGTATCACCGACCTCATGACATTCTAGTGGACATATTTAAAACTACACGTGCGTTCAAGTCACAATCTCCACTTGAGCATTGTCAAAAATATCGATCTTCAAATAGAAAAACACGTTTCGGGGCTATTGAAACTAGATTTAAATTTGTTCAATACATTACAGTGAGTACACACACGTACAAATTTGATAAACTTGCTTTGGTTTTTAATTGGTTTGGAGCATTCGTATTGAGACTTGCACAGTACACACTGTTTGAGATCGAGCAAATTTTCTCTGTCCCTACGACGCGTAATAAATTACGTCAATCAAACCCAACGGAATGTATCGTTTAGTGAAGTTAATATCGATAATAGCTACATTACAATTCTATCGCCAGCAATTGAAATACCAAAATTAATATGTGTAATTTCACATATTTATTATTTTGCAAGTTAGTTGCGAAAAATTTAATTTCATAGAGCTATTCAGTTTACCCTAGATAAGCTAAAGCTCAAGTTGGGTATAGCTAATATAGATGTGATGTAATTAAAATATGTATGTATTATAGCTAGTTTTATTGCTATTACAACTATCACCTGCATAAGAGGTAGAAACTTAAAACGTTATGTTTATATATGGAAATTGGATGGCTTTAATCAAATACTGTTTGGTCAAAGATACCTTCTATTAAATATATTAATTAAAGTTATTCAAATGGTTAACCTGTTAAGGATGGAAAGAGCATTTTATTTTTTAAAGTTTTCTACATAAAGTGACTATAAACAGCTTTAGTTTAATAAAGGCCGCTGCACATCGTCGTGTATGGCAGGTGTTTGGGTCGAAGGATGACTTGCGGATGTGTTGCCATTAGCCAGCAATGCGTCTCCTGCATCGGGCTCAGCACTTTCATCCACCTGTATATAAGATAGAAGTAAATAAATATGTAACTTTGTAGTTGATAAGTTGCTAAGTTAAAAATTTAAGGGGTAACCAAATTATAGCTATAGGCTCATTCTGTAACAAAAATTGTGGATTAAGCGAAGTTCATAGGTTCGTTTTCCGGTCAAATGGGTTTTTTCGAGTTGGACACAAAAGCGTTTCATGTAAATTAAAAACAAAGTGCAAAAAGTTTGTAAAAGTATATCATATTGTGTAGAAAATTATTTTTTGTAAATTAGTAACATACATGATCTGTTATGAAGTAACCACCACTTAAGTCTAAGTGTCAGGTTATTCAAATCTCTCTCAGTCATCTATATTTGAGAAGCCAAGATTTCATATAATATTAATGTCAAATGTATGTGTTTTTATTACTTCACGTATCTATCACTATGTTGTCCAGTCTAGGGTCTTCGTAGCAGCTCTATTGAAGAAATAGGCAATCGATCAAGACTATCTAACCAGATAGGGCGACACTGTAAATCGGCCTGTCCGGGTAGACTGTCCATATCGAAACCATGGCCGAAATTTATATGGTTTAATATGTGATTGAGCAAGCTATATTGGGAATTAATAAAATAACCATATCTGAAAGAATAAAAATTAGTATACGACTGTGTCTTATTATTTTAAGGTATGTTTGACTGTTTCTATCAATCTGTATTCAAATAAAACTTCTTACAAAAATTCGAAACTGTGGTCTTTGGTTTGATGAAGTGATTAAATTACTTAACATTGATTATTTGTTCACACGGTCGCGTGCCAACCACCAATTATTTCGTCTTAATTTTACGTTTCCATCCCGGTATGTACATGATTAGGAAAGCAGACTATTCACATTATAGAAACGATACATTCTTTGATTCCAAAAATAGTTTGTGCTGTTCGTAATCATTCATTGAAGCGTATGCGTGTATTTGTTTATTTATAGTAAGGAAGCTCACAACACCGACAATACAAGAAAAAGTAATAAAAATAATAAAGCATATGTACATATATTTAAGGACTATCAACATTCATTTGATAGCTAAATAATAATAATTATTTTTTCACAAAAATAAAACTTAGGACTTAATTTTGCTCTAGATGAAAGCTATAAGTGCCTTTTACCAATCCGCTGACAAATTTCAAATGATGAAAATATGTGAAACGAATGTGTCGGCAACTCATCTCAACGTTGAAGAAAATTATATTAATTATAATAGTTAAAACGCTCGCTGCTTTGCTAAAGAGCGCGTGACAATATAAATTATGCTGTTCGTTTTGCAAGTTAAATGTTGTAATACGATCGACTACATACATTTACCAACCAAAATAATGATAAATCGATAATGTACGATTGTGTATGGCAGGGTTAAATTAGTTTTAATATGTGCAATAGAGCGCTGTCTTATTCAATACATTTATTAATTATTGATTTAAACAATTAGACTGTCATCGAAAGTGATTTGTAATTACAGCTGTTAATCGCAAAGGTTAAGAGAATTGGTAAAGATCGAATGAATAATTAATAAGTTAACGGCTATTTTTACTTTTGTCTATGTACGCAGGAAAACAATCAGCAATTACTACAGATATAATTAGCGTGATTCTATATTGCGTATATCAAAAAAATATGCAAATAGTATATCTTAAATAAATGATTCATTTTACCTTCACTATATCTGTTATTTTATTAATAATTAAGTGAAGGTGCATGATTGCTGGAAATGATTAGTCATCAACTATAAACTTCTGTGACTAATATAAATCGATTTGTTGTATACAACACACGATTTATATATGTAGTTAGAAAGTGAGAAGCTTATAAGGATTTTATATTTAATTATTTTTATAACAATGCTTTACTCATTTTTCTCCCTTAGTTGAATGATATTTGAAAACTTCATTATAAAATCTATTTATTACTTTATCTATGATAAAATAATATGAAAATTTGATTTTTATGAAAATATTAAATCGATCAAAAACGGTTCAATACAGCAGTGTATAAAAATATGGCGCCTGATATTTTATGAGATTAAGCTGAGCTAACGTGAGACGATTTTTTTTTTTGGTACTTGCACCAAAATTATTTATTTATCAACCACTTTACGAAGAATATATATTAATTCATAGATATATTAACGCATTAATATATTTTGTGAGTGTGTTTTTAAGTCTTCGCCATATACATATGTCATAGCACCCACTTACACCCAATAATATATAGTACAGTGAAGTGATATATTTCGTATTATAAATAAAAACAATAATGTCAGAATATTGTGCGAAACCATACCGTTGGACAGTCGGATTGTCCCTCTTCCCTCTTTCCCTGGAGGTAGTACGTCATTAACTGGCCTTTCCCCTTCACGGCGACCAAACCACGCTGTTCAAAGTAGTAACCAAACTTCTGTAGGATTTCACACGTTTCTTCCGTCACCTTTAAATCGAAATAACTTTGTGCCATAAGATACACTTTGTAAAACAACGAGATTCAACTTTTTTTTAATTTTGTGATTTTGTTCTAATCAAATGAGTATGTATATTCATTAAAAAGCTTAAAAATTAATGTAACAAGACTTGTCAGTGGTACGACATAAATATACAATATTAACTATATGAACTTATGGTTATTGTATTTACGGTTAACTATAATTTGTGTATGTGATTAAATGTGTATGGTAAGTTTAATCATTCAATATAGTATTTCTTTATATATATTTTTCTTAAGACTAATGTATTTTTATTTGAAATAAAGAAAATGTAAAGTATTATTGTATATAATAACTGTGCCCCATCGTTGTTTGGTAGTAACAATGTGTTGGTAAATCGACTCCAACAATACAAAATAAATAATATAAGACACAAAAGAAAGGAAATTCCATACCGAAGTAAGATTTGCTTTAACTTTTTATAGACTTTAAATCTGAAGTCAATTAAATTTTTTTAAAGACTGTTTTTTTTAATCTGGAAAGTGTTTTTTAAACATACCTGAATACATCCAGCCTTCCCTGTGCTCTCCATTCGAGAAGCCACATTCACAGTATTTCCCCAAATGTCATAATGGGGCTTCCTTGCCCCAATGACCCCAGCAGTTATGGGCCCGTGATTCACCCCCATTCGCAGTACAAAGTGATTGAAGGACTGCTCATTAATAGCCGCTAGCACGCGTTGCAGTTCTAATGCAAATTCTACCAGACAAGCCAGGTGCGCCCAGCGGACCAGGGTGCCATCTGACGGCTAAAAAGGCAAATTTCATAGAGTATTTTCATTTTTTTTTTCAATTTTATTAGAACATAATCAATGTTATGACGCTGTCACATTTAGTATTAACTGTTTGTATATCATAAATTAAAATTCTCGTGTCACAGTTTTCGTTCCCATACTCCTCCGAAAAGGCTTGACCGATTCTCATGAAACTTTGTGAGCGTATTGAGTAGGTCTGAGAATCGGACAACACCTATTATTCATCCCCCTAAATGTTAGGGATAGTTAGGCCACCCCTAAATTTATTTTATTTTTAGTCAAATTTTTTAGTTTTAAATTTTTTATGATACAATTACAAAATACATACAATCCTAAATTTTCACCCTTCTAGGATCAATCCCTATTTTTTATTTATTAATTGAAAATTGAAATCACATGTATGGCAAAACAACGTTTGCTCGGTCAGCTAGTTCATTTATAATATGTAAGGTAGAAAAAAAAATTATATGTGTATAGGTTTTTTAATTTTTTACCTGCATCTGTCGAGTTGGGTTGAGTCCTGATGCTGCCATGTACGTAGAGCTTATGGTCTTTATCTTAATTATATCTTTGCTGAATTTTGATTCCTCTAGTAACTGAAAATAAACATTACTCAATAATAATAAATGTTAATGTAATGTAAAATTAATGCTCTAAAGTAACGCTATCTTATAAGATAATCCTAATTGTGCTTGGTAAAGTTAAAAAAAGCTTAAGATGTTTTACAAATTCAGAAAAGAAAAGTTTTGTCTCTCAAACATATTAAAGTACATATAAATTAGGATGAAGTTAGTAGTCAAAAATGAAAGCTATATGCAAAAAAAAGATCTGGTAATTTTTCACTTAGGGGTATGAAAAAAAATTACATTGCATCTGACAAACATAATAAGAGATATCTATACTTAAATAGTGGTTTTCACTCGTCTTTAATTTTTCACGGACGCTCCGCTCCTATTGACCGTATTGTTGTGTTAAATAGTCTTTGTTACAGATAGTGAAATTATATTCCAAATTGGTTCGAGGAATTTTTGAGGGTATGCACAAAAATCTTTCCTTTTATAAGTAGACAAGTTAGCAGGGAAGCTTAGGGCCTTTTATAAGTAGGAAGATAGCTTAGGGCATTGTTTTTCAACCTGGGGGTCGTGCCCCCCGGGGGCCGCGGGGCTTCTTTTAGGGGGCGCCCGGGGGCGGAAAAAAAGGGGTCTTTTGTAAAAAAAAAAATTTTTTGCCCTTTTTGTTTTTGGGGTTCCCTTCCCCCCCCCCCCCCCCCCTCAAAAAAAAAAACGGGGGGGGGGGGGGGGGCCCTTTTTTTTTTTTTCCCGGGGGGGCCCCCCCGGGAAGGGGGGAAAAAAACCCCGCGGCTTTCCCCCTTTTAGAATACGATTTAGAAATTATTAATTATCTTTATTCACGTGAATCTGTAAAATTTTTACTTTTTTTTTAGCTTTAGCTAATAATATCAAGATTTTAAATAGAAAACTTAGAAAGCCATTCAGAGTTTTCACGTAGTACAGCATCGAAGAAAAACCAATTTATTAAAAGATATATTTAAAAATATATGTATTTCTTGATAACTATGGAATACTCTATATGGATCTTTATCAAGTGTTTCTTTGTCTTTTAATGATTCACAACATCATTATTAGTTAGTTATTCACAAAACTCGTACAAACTATAAGATAGTTTAAATCCAAACAAATTTTTATGTTGTTTAGGAAAGTGATGTATTTTTAGTGTGTTTAACAAAAACAGATACTTACAAGATCGAAATCGGATATAACTTCGTTGAGAAATCGTAAACACTCTAGACCTTGATTGTTGACTGTTTCTTCCGAGTAGAACTCTGTAACCGGAACATGCAATTGTATTCTCTTAAATTACGTTGTGTAGAAATATATTTACAACGATATGTCATCGTTAATATCTTAGAGTATATATTATAATATTTGTTTATTATTAGAGGAAAAAGGAGACAAACATTTTAGGTTATGAAAGCCAAGCCATGAGCAATGGAACTTAGACTCCAGAGAAAAAACGCGGAAATGCAACAAGAGATAATCACAACACAGTATTACCTAAAAATATTTTCACGGGCATAAAAACGAAAATAGCGAAATTTGTTAATACAATATCCATACCTGTAAAATTGGGCATGGAAGCAAACAGCACGCCGACTTCAGCATAGCTCTGGCTGTACAGATCCCTATGATGATGTCTCGCGCCCATAAAGTGTGTGGCGACGTGTGGCGGGAGCACGTTATGGACGAGCGCCTCATTGCGACGCCGCAATTCCCTCGCCTGTTCCGCCTGGCCCCGCATACGGACGCCACGGGAGTAGCGAGCTCGCTCTACAGACTCACTCTGTGTGCACCCATTCAATTTTGTTTTAATCGAAATAGTTCAGTTTCAAAACGATGGATAAGATACAATGTCCTAGACAATAATAAATCTAATAAGTAAAATTCTCTTTTAACGGTTTAAGTTCCATTACTCTCCGAAAAGTCTAAACATCTACATTATCAAAAAACTTTCCGACGTTTAGCGTACTTGAGAGCGTCTGAGTCACGATCGGCTGAAGACATCAATTTAATTCTCTAAAATAAGGGTCCACAGCTAAAATTTTATTTATTAGTCAAAATTTTTAGTCCCTTTTTTACTATCGATCTAACAGCCGGAAGAATATATACAAACCTGGCTCATTCCTCCATTCTCCCGGATTTCTGAACCTTAGTTTAGATATTATTGTCCCTGGTGTCTGCTAAGTTGTATATAAAAATGAGTATTATTATCATTTATATTATTCGTAAATATATGGGTTTTTTAATATAAAATACTAATTTACAAATTAATTATTATTATTCAAGTATGGGAAACACTAAATAAGTATATACTTACATATCTATGATAAATCACCAACCCAATGATAATGATGAACATCATGAGAATGTGTCTGCCGGGATGTATCTGAGATCTGAAATATTTTAAATAAGGGGAAAATAGTGTAATTCCAAAAAAATCAATATTAGTAAAATATATGCCATTAGTGTATCGTGAATTGATTAATATTTTTTAAAATCATCTGAGACCATTTTTACTCAACGCTTATACTCCCCAAAAAATTTTTTGCCCTCCCTATTTTGTTTTATTTTGTCCTAGCGTAATATATCAATAGAGCAAGAGGCAGAATTTGTCACTTGAAACCAGTAGTTCCTGAGTTAAGTCTAAAGAATAATCAAAAGATTATTTTCAAGATATATTTTTGATCGTGTAGTAATTTATTTCATAGTTTTTTGTATAGAAACAATCAAAAGTAGGAATGAAAGCGACACAAAGGAAAACTTATCACACATAGGTTGTGGTGGAATACAGGAGCTTCATACTTTAAATTTGAAATAGTGTCTAGTAGTGGAAATAATAGAAAGATACAATGAGAGTACTACAACAGCCAACAGACAATTTAAAAGCAGAAATAAATAATGTATGGTATTCTACACCAATCAACAATGCTAAAAAATCTGGTATAGAATAGTATAGAATGGTATATTATGGATTTTCCAACAGCGCACCAGATTCTATTTTTATGGAAAAAGGATTAGGATACAACAAGAAAAATAGCTCAAAATTTGTTTGAGAACTATTAAAAGTCCGCATGAAGAAAATATAATGTTATTTTTTATCTTTTAGATTGGATGTAATCTAATTTTTTTTTAAATCAATTTTACAGATATTTATTACGGTACTTATACATATTATGGATCGCATGCACACTTAAGACAAAATATATTAAGGTATTAGTACACAGACACAACTAACATCAAATCTATAGCTGGGTCGCCAGTGGTATTGAGGTAAGGGGCGAAGGGCGGGCGGTACCGATCCATTAGGGCGGGATACAGGGCGGCTGGCACCGCGTGGGCGGCTGCCACGCATGTTAGCAGCAGCAGGCGGTAGCCTTCACGAAGCGGTCGGACCCATAACACGCTGCAAGCTACGCCGACACCCATCTAAAATGATGAATTTTTGACCCTAACTTCGGTATTTTAAAGACCTAAGTTGTTTCAGTAGGCCGTCACGAATTGTTTTTCAACTTTTGGTCCTGGGAGAAGGTATCCAATTACAAAATAGTACCATTACGAATTTATTTATTACAGCTAACGCCAAAAACAATACAAAAGGTACTTAATTACATACAGGTTAAATAATATAACAATTATACAATTTTAATTATACAATAACCATAAACTATTGATCTAAAAACTGCTTATATACCTCCGCTAGGATAAAACTTGAAACAAACACATTCTGGCACAGAGTTAAGGAAATGATTGAGTTGTCATACGTGGAACTGGGCTTTGATGAACTAAGAACTAGGTTCTGCCATCAATTAATGCTTCCTTGTCAATGAGTAACTGTCAGAATACAATGATATATTAATTACATACCTTCAGTTAGAGATGCGACATTTATGAAATCCTCATACATCTCGTTCAATGTTCTCAGAGAAAGACGTTGCTTTTATCAAAACTAATTTATTTGTTTGTTTATATTTTTCAAATAATTTTGGTGTTTTAACTTACATGGTAATAATAAGACGTATGTAGACATCTTTGGTTGCTGGCGCCGAAGTAATATTCATTTAACTCAACTTCGTCCGGATTGGTTTCCATAAATCCGCATATGATCTGCAAAAATATTTTTAAGTAAATATCTTATCTCCATCTATGAAACAATATTATTTATTAAAATACTCACCAGTGGGATTACGTTTAAAGCTAAGAACACAGCGATATTGAATATACCGCACGCTAGCTTCCAATAGGTCGGTATTTTTCTACTCTAAAAGAAAAGTAATACTTTTATAAGTCAACTGAAAGTGTATTTTTTTTATTTTCTCTTGGTAACTTGGGTTTGCCTGTGAAATTACTTTAGATTAGTAGATTGCAGAAATTCACTTTTTTATCACAATTATAAGATAATTTTAATGAAATTGAAATAATTTTTCATCTATTTAAAAAAAATGCCATACCTTATACTGCGCGTATCGAAATATAATCAGGTAGAATATATTAAGTGCGCACGCCTCTAATACTAGGGCGATGTAAAATGCATGGAAGGTCCACGTACTGGGTACAGCAAAGGTCAAAATCGGTGTCAATGCTGGTAGAATTATCATTGGTGGGGCTCCAATTGCTTGGGGGTAAGAGTTCCCGCGCTGCGCATAACCACTCTCTATCTCATTTTCTTTAAATGTCAAACAAATTGTGGTGCCATCGGCAAGTTCCCTGGAATAAATTATATTATATTATATTATATTATATTATATTATATTATATTATATTATATTATATTATATTATATTATATTATATTATATTATATTATTATATATATTATTTATATATATTATATTATATTATATATGAAATGTATTGTATAAGAAAAGAAAGAAGACATTTCTCCACTGATATTATTTTACATAGCCATGAGCCATTACAGTTAGAACTAAAAAAAAACATTAATTCACATTAAACAGTACTAATTAAGTTTTACTAATGATAGTGAACTTTTATTATCCTTAATGTAATGTTTTATTAGATACGTGTGTATTTTCGAAAAATCTTTACTTAGTACAGTTAGAAAAAAAATTAATGCGACTTATAGTAATTCTAATTGTATTCAATTGTTTTTGTAATGTTCAGATCCATCCCAGGCAAACTTAAGGCGAAATTGTGAGTTGAACGAGCTAGACTACAGCGCACTGTAATTAGTGGGCACCGTTCAAGTCCAGACAATAGTTAAATTAGCCCGACTGAATTATATAAAAGGACAATTCGTTCATCAAGATATTGACTTGTTATGTGCAAATAATGGCATGGAATAAATCCCTAAAATGAAACAAGAGTTGATTAGTCTTTTATCTGAATAAGATTTACATATCGTATGGTTTCAAAATCTCCTATATAAACACAAGCTATGACGCTACGTCAAATTTATTTTTTATTTCTCTAACGTAACGTACGTAAAGTGTAACTATAACTTGTAGAATAACAAATATGATATTGACAATTTAATACAATCGACAGTTGTTTTGACGAGAAAATTAGAATATCGACACGAGTTGCCTAAACTTTTTTACTATGTGCGGTATGCACTAAAAGTTTCCGGTTAGCACAATATGCAGAATAAGTTGTACGTTTTACCCCTCAAAAAATAGTTTGTCTGTCTGTGGTTGTGTAAAAAAGATCCTGGTGTCAAGCTACGGGCGTTTGCCGTTATTTTTATAATAATTTACAATAATTTCCAAACAAATGGTCATGTACCATTCACTATTTATGGTACGAAGGTTCTCTAATGTAAAACTAGCCACGTGTCCTTTTTTATCAAAGAAAAGAAGCTATCATCCGCTTAGATACACTATTCACGCGCGCCGCTTTGATTCTATTTCTTAGACTAGATCGCTGTTTTGGGATCGTAGTAATAAATCCATATTTCAACACCTACCAAACTGTTAATATCTCCAATACCAAATCTGACTCAACTTCGTTGAATCAGGTAACATATTTACCACTTTACACTACAACAAATGACGCGGTCGGTTTTTTGAAGACTTATCACACCCAATGTTTGTGTAGAACATTGTATTTTAGACATGTCTAAGGATACATGGTAAGTTAAATGCGCGACAATCGCGAGATTAGTCATTGAGATCGCTACACAACTACGCCTGTAGTTTGAAAACCAGCTATAAAAAGTCGTATTGCATGGTACTTCATCGCCAAAAAGAGACGGAGGCCGAGGAATGGTTTTTTGCAAAAATTTTTTTTTAAAAATTTTTTTTTTGGTTTAGTTATTTAAATGATCCAAACGCTTGGGATTAGGTTTTTCCCAGGTCTAATTATTTTGTAGACAGTTCAAGATGTATGATGTAAAATTTGGCGATTTGAAAAGAGTGGCGGAGAGTTTCTTGCCAGTTCTTCTCGTCCGCTCTACGCCCTTGACTTACTAACTGGTAGTAAATGTAAATTAATTTATTTGAAAATGTTATCTTTTGACGTTCATAAGTGTACTTTGTTAGCAACATGAATAAACTATTTTTGAGTTGAGTTGAAACAAACTGCAGCTAGAGTTCCATTTTCAAATGGTGCAATTACGTGAGTTTAATTATGTAAATGTCCAATTCCGGAAACATTTCATGTGTCCTATATTTTTTTTTTTTTTTTTTTTTTTGGGGGCAATCATATCAAAATATGTAATAAGTGATTTGTTTGGATTTTTTAAAATTGTTTTTAAAGTCCTAACAATAGTTCGGAAATACCTCTTTTGGCGGCGGTTTCCCCACCGGGGGGGTGCCCGCCAAAAAGGCCCCCCCGAACCCCCCCTTTTGGGAAGGGGGGAACCCAAAGGTGGTATATATTAAATTATACTCTAGATGTCCGATGATGGAATTCCGCTGCGGGGATCCACCCCCCCCGCCCCCCCCCCCCCCCCCCGGGGAAAAGGGGGGGGGGGGGGGGGGGGGCCCCCCCCCCCCCCCCCCGCCCCCGGGGCCCCGCGCCCCGGGGGGGGGGGGGGGGGGGGGGGGGGGGGGGGCCCCCCGGGGGGGGGGGGGGGGGGGGGGGGGGGGGGGGGGGGGCCCCCCGCGGGGGGGGGGGGGGGGGGGGGGGGGGGGGGGGGGGGGGGGGCGTTGGGGGGGGGGGGGGGGGGGGGGGGGGGGGGGCCCCCCCCCCCCCCCCCCGCCCCCCCCCGGGGGGGGGGGGATTATAGCCTACCTAAATGCGCGAAATTGAACATGATAAAGTAAAATATTATAGTAATAAGCAAAGAGTAGCGGAAAACGCGCAGACCTGTGTCTTTTTGGGATTAAATTCGACAAGATTTAGTCGACCCCAGTTCGCGACATTACAAAGTAATGCCTCGACTTCAGACACAAGATTGTTCCGGCACTGCTCGACAATGACCCGAGAAATATTCGCACGGCCAGTGTAAATTGCATCCCCAGTGCTATCATCCGCATAACAATGAATGCTTCCAAGCTGTAGCATGTCATTGATATGCAGAAGAAATAGGGCGGGGGATAGGACACAGCCTTGTGGAACCCCAGAATTCACAAATTTAAGGTCAGAACATGCTCCATCGACGACGACCTTGATGTTCCGATCCGCCAGGAAACTGGAGATCCAATTGCATAATTTCTCGGGAAGCCCATATGCTGGAAGCTTAGAAAGAAGCGCTTTATGCCACACCCGATCGAAGGCTTTCGCAATGTCCAAACTTACCGCCAGCGCCTCCCCCTTGGACTCAATTGCCTCTGCCCATCTATGAGTAAGGTATGCAAGAAGATCACCAGCAGAGCGGCCACGACGAAAACCGTACTGGCAGTCGCTAATCAGCTGGTGACCCTCTAGGTACCCCATGAGCTGGCCATTAATAATGGTTTCCATTATTTTGGAGAACAAGGAAGTTATTGCAATTGGGCGATAATTGGACGGATCAGAGCGTTCACCTTTTTTAGGGATCGGGTGTATTGAAGCAGTCTTCCAGCTGTTCGGGACAATGCCGAGTGAGTACGAAAGCCGGAAAAGGCGCGTTAGGACCGGAGCCAACGGACCGTAGCACAAGTACGCAGCACGTATGGGGGGATCCCATCGTGCCCGCTCGACTTATGTATGTCCAAGGAGAGGAGAGCTTTGCGGACAGCTCGGTGCCGAAATGTGATATCTGGCATCGAAGTATCACACCGCGGGATAGACGGTGGTGCATTACCCTGGTCATCCAAAGTCGAGTTGGACGCGAAGAGGCGGCCCAGGAGATCGGCCTTCTCTTTCGCGGTGTGGGCCAGCGAGTTATCCTCCCTGTGCAAAGTTGGAATGGATGGCTGACAGAAATTCCCTTGGACAGCCTTGGCGAGGGACCAGAAAGCACGAGTCCCCGAAGGGAAGCGAGCTAATCTCTCGCCAAAACTGGCAATGTGCTCAGACTTTGCCATAGCAATCTCCCGTTTTAAGGACCTGGAGGCTGAGTTGTACGCTTTTTTGAGTTCGCCGGAATTCGCGTCACGAGATGACACTGCATTTACCCAGGCTTGAAAGCACTCTCGCTTCCGACGCGAAGCCGATTTGCAAGAGCGCCTAAACCAGGGCTGCGACCTACCACCGATCGGCACCTTAGAGAATGGAATGAAGAGTTCCATACCCTGCAGGACCACTTCGGCGATGGTGTTGGCAGCGACATTCGGACAGCCTGACGAAAAGCAAATAGACCCCCATGGATAGGATGCAAAGAATGACCGCATCCCATCCCAATCTGCCGACCCATAGTGCCACACACGGCGGCAGCCCGCAAAGCGAGGCCGAGGAGGGCGCATGGCTGGCACAGTGCTCCGGACCACACAATGGTCCGACGAACCCAGAGGAGGGTCGACGGAGACTTGGTAATTCTCCGGATGTGAGGTCAGCAGAAGGTCCAACAAGAGAGGGGATTATGACCTTCCACATCTGGTATTCGCGTAAACGCAGGGACCAGTTGTGTCAGGTCGTAGGCCAAGGCAAAGTCGTGAAAGGTTCTTCCCGCGTGATCGGTAGTGTTGGAGCCAAGCCATTCGGCGTGGTGGGCATTAAAATCGCCTAGTATCACGATTTCAGCGGTCGGAACCCTTTCGAGCAGGGAATCAGCAGCCGATTGAAGGTGCTCGATGAGTCGGTCAGTTTCGGTATTTCCGCTATGGGACCTATACAGGCACGCGTAGAAACGCGGATGGTCATCGCAGTCTACGCGGCGCCCCAAAGGTTGGATAGGTCGGTACCTTCAAGCGACTCGAGGCGACGAGAACAGATATCCTCCCTGACGTACACGCAGACTCCCGCCCGCGGCCCCCCCCCCCCCCCCCCCCCCCCCCCGGTACAAAGGAATGTTCTAATTTGTATCCCGGATAGGAGAGGTAAGAAGTATCAGCCGGGGAAGATATCTGTGTCTCGGTAAGAAAGAGCAAGGCCGGCTTCGCAGTCTCAAGATGGTGGTGGACCGCGTTTAAGTTAGAGTTGAGCCCCCTAACATTTGCGAAGTCCACGGTGAGTGTTAAGGGGGTGGCGGTCTTTGTTGTTTGGCTCCGTCTGCCCCGAGATCTAAATTTATTGAGCGCAGATTTGCCCCCCCCAGAATACGAGGGGCAGCCTGTGCGTCCCCTACCGGGTTCTAGACGTCCCAATAGAGGACGCCCAGAGGGGGATTCTCCACGGCGAGCGCACGTGGTACCCCCCTGGGGTACTCTTTCTTTAATCTGCACCTTCATATTCGTGGTGGGGGGGGGGGGGTTGGGCTCCGGGAGTCTCACTCACCGCACGAAACGCGAGTACAATAAGATTAACCTATTGCATCACTTCACGCCGGTCTTCTGTGAGACAGTGGTACTGCCCCGGTCGTGCCTGCCCATTTGGCTGAAGTCCTAAGACAACAGCGTGGCACTCCCACTAGGAAGGGGGTCGACTGATTGCGCTGGTGAAATAACCTCTTTCACAGGTTATTTCACCAGTGGGCGGTGGGGTCGTCACGTCCCTACGCCAATATCAATCATATCAAAATATAATAACTTTTTGGATTTTTTAAAATTGTTTTTAATAAAATAGTTGTGTATATATTAAATTATACTCTAGATAATATTTATGCATACATGATAAAAGTAAAATATTATAGTAATAAGTAAATGGAAAACTCACTTATTGTCGTCTCTATTCACGAGCTCTTCTTGTAACATTGTATGTATTTTAATCTCTTCTGTGACCTGTTTCTCATCTTGTGGAGATAGCACCTATGAGTAACAAAGCGATTGACGTGAAGTGAGAAAAAATCTGATGGGTTAAATGTGATTTATTAGTCGGCATAAATTCTTTTCGGTTACTATTTAACATTACAATTAATTACGCAAACACATCTTCATAACAATTATGTAGACAGATATAGAGGCAAATTTTAAGAAATTAATATTTTATTTTACTTATGAAATAACATATACTTTGAAAATGAAATCCTTCGATCAGATATAAACTAATTTTTACGACAAACTATTAATTTCAAACGAAAATCGTATTTTACGTCAAGTCACACGATCGATCCAATTCAAAAGCAAATTCAGGTTTATGAATTATTCTCAAAATATTGAAATGAATTCGGAAGTAGTCAACAAGCGTTAAATGAGTGGTGTAATAAGGGGCCGGAGCCTAGTACCCCGGTGCTCCACATTCGATGGACGGGAAGGGGGTTGGGGGGTTGTCACTGCACTTACCGAGTCCTCATCGTCGTCTTTGAGGTCGGAGAGAACGTCGGGCCAGTCGCCACCCCCCGATTCACCTTCGTTACATTTCTCCTCACTCCCTTTGTACTATAAGTCGAAATCGCTTGTTATAACACGCTATGAGTTTACGTAAGTTATTTGCGCGTATACTCGTCATAGCTCCTAGGGTGCATAATAGGTACTGAGGTAAAGACAATTAATTAAGAGTATAATTGTCACTGCATATTTTGATTCATTTGCTATGTCACATTCAATTTTTTAAACCGGCTTCGAATTGCTACCTAACCAACCGTGCTAAATTAGTGTTTTTTATTTTTATTATTCTTACTAGCTGACACGGCAAACGTTGTTTTGCCATAAATGTAATTTCTAGCAATCATTTTTTAGTTCAATAAATATAATTATCAGCTTTAAGTGTGCGGGGATATGTTTATAATCGAAAGCGTTTTAAACAATAAAAGTATGCTTTATTTAGGTTAAGAAATTAATAATTATATGACACAATAGCAGTGCCATCTATTGATTAATTACTCAATCCAGTCGAAAAGTATTGACATCTGTTAGAATCTTTTGGAGTTAACAGATAATTGTGACTGTCAATTACATAATTGTAGACAAATAATTTGCAATAAATTAAAATTGCGACTATAATTATATATCTAAGCTATCCTATCTCTTAAGTTGGACCAGACTGCTCACGGTGTGCCAATTTAATTTAGAATCGGTTAAATAGTTTAGGAGTCCATCGCGGACAAACATCGTGACAGGAGATTTATATATATATTAAGATATGTAGCCACTGAAAGTTACTTTTTGATTACGTAACTAATGTAGAAAGTTAGTTTTAGTCTTCAATAAACATTGTATCTGTTTCACACGAGATGTTATCTGTGAAATAAATGTTGTAGTCTGTTTCAGTTATTTAATAAAAATCGTTTAAAAAAACTGTTCCACGGGTTTTAACTCGCATTGACATAACACGCACATTGTACTTGGACATAAAGTAAGTAAGTAGTATATTGTTATTAGTTGTAAAGTTAAGACCATACCCGAACAATAAAGTATGTCTTGATACCGGCCTGCCGCAGCATCTCTTCTCGTCGTTCGCCGTGAGCGGGTTCCACTTCAAACTCGTCTTTCAGGAAGCTAAGCGTTACTTCCGACACGTGCACACGCCTATAACACTTTCACTTTTAATCGTATTTAACTAATGTGTACAATCTATTCGCTCAGATTGCCTCAGCCGGACCGGAAGCTCAAACTATACAAAGAATAGCGGCGATATATGTTGCAAATAACAATCGAAAGGTTTTTATTCCCATTCTTTTTTAGTTTTAATGTATGTTATTAGTTTTTTAATATCAAATATATATTTTTAAACAAAAAATAAACAGAATGTTGTAAATCTATGAAAAATTTTATAATTGTTATATTATTTAATCTCTATATTATTAACATTTTGTATTGTTTTGGCCTTAGCTGTATTAAAATAAAGGTAAAATAATAAATATCAAACATTGAAGCAGTAAAGTATAAACTCATGACAAAAAAGTATTCTTGTACACTAAATAAATATAATGAAAGTACAACACGAGAATTCATATTCGAATAAAAATACTTAAAACGCATCAAAGAACGGTCACTCCAAGATTCATTATGGTATTCCAGAGCGTTATAATACATATGTATGTTATTTCACGCTTTGAGAGCTTGTATGAGCATTTTTCGAAATCGCTTTCTCTTGGTCTTAGTGCTGAATATACTTTTATAAATAACCTGTAGCTATTAGCTTTTTAAAAGGGCGATGAGTGTTTTAAGTCTTACATATTTACGTTTCTATTTCTCAACATAAATATTTATTTGAGAATATACCTACATTTTTAATGTACGTAATTGTATAAAAGTGTATCGTACGCGAGCTTTACCGATACAATTACATAAAGGAAATTGAAATTTTCAGTGAAATATTGCTGTTAATAATTTGGATTGTAACATTTTTAATATCAATATATTTTTATATGTGCGTTAACGATTCTTCTTAATCAATTTAATAAAACATATGCCAAGGTCCGATTCATTCCGGTAATAACACGAAACTTACATCCGTGTCGAGTGGTTTAATTATCAACTCAGAGAATCCAATATTAATATCAGGCAAACGGCTGATCACCTACTTGGATAATTGGGGTTACGGGCCTTTATACAACCGAGTTCTATATTCGTCATAGTGAGTTGAAAATTTGTCATTCGGGCGTGGAAGTTTCCTAAGTAAAATTTTTCATATTACAGCACATCGCAAATCCATATTTGCATTCAAAACTACGAGTAAGCCAATATACGCTTAACAGATTATTTCCGAATGTACTTCCCTCAAATCGATCTGTCATTGACAGGTTTTGCAGAGTAAGGCAACGATCACACTATTGGTTTATTCACTTATTCTTTCAGTTTAAGTATGAAGACTTTCGACTCAAACATACTGTTTCATCGTATTTTAAAAATTATACGTGTCAATATTATTTTTCATGGTCAAAATACTATAATTTTTAAAACATTTTGTTTTAAAGTAAGAAAAAACAATTTGTGGATTTCGCTAACAAGCGATCTTTTTTATACCGTGAAATATCGATGCAAGTATTTTTCGAAAAAAAAAAAACCTTGCTTACATCAAGAAACAAGGAAACAGTATGTTTATTGCATTTTCTAACCACTAACGTACTTGAGGTAGTAAAAAAGATAATGTATATATAAGACGATGGCATATTAGAAGAAAAGCTCCATGCTTGACCCTAGGTGAATGTTGAAATATAATGAATGAAAGATATAAGAATGGAGGAAATTCGTTGAAAGCATATACATGCATAAGGAAAATTATCAGAGAAACAAACATGTGTTTAATGATTGTATATATTTCCGGAAATAGTATAATATATGTATAAATAAAAAAAATGTAAAACAATGAAAACCCCGATGTCAAGATCGACATTCCGGGAATAAAGAGCACATCATTGGGTCACGGTCAATGACCTCAATTTGCTAATATGAGAGCTGTATGTCGTTATGATGGGATGCCACAAATTATTTGTCGTAACTCATCACTCTCTACGAGTATGACGATGTAATAAAATGTATACAATTTGCACGATCTCATAACAAATAACTCAACGTTTTTACTTTGTCTATCTCTATTCTCCTACACTAACTTGTTTTTTATAAAACAATTAAGAGTTTAAGTTTCTTTTATTGAAGGTTCCTAAGTCGTAATCTACTACTTTCTGTCGTCTACTTCATCTCATGACCGAGACTGATATTTATGGCTTTGAAAAGCCTTAAAAGTGAACCGGACGAGAGTTAGTATTACGATCGTTAAAAAGCCGGGTCATAAAGAGGATGAAAGTTATCTGTTCCAAATATCAACTGAAGACTTCTTAGATAAGGTCAACTTCGTTAGTTTCTGCTGAGCTTTGAATAAAGCAATGACATTTTGTTACAAATGGAAGATGAAAGATCACAAAGATGAAAGGAAAATTGTTTATTTATATGTTCTTGATTTATAGTAAGCTTTTAAAGACACATTATAAAAGATTCCTACACCTACAAAAGCTAAGGTGTATAGTTTAAATCGAAAAGCTTAATCGGAGAAACAACTGATGCAAAAAAAACGACTTTGGTCAATCAATTATTATAATAAACTGTAATCTATAAATCTCATGAAATTTTATAAATAATGTGCCAAAGGTCACGTCCTATGGGAAATAAGATAACACAAATTGCCACCTGATTATATTTTTATAAAAAAGGATATAATAATAAAAAAAAATAATAATAATAAGTTATATTTAAACTCACCCAGCCATCCCACTACTCTCCATCTTATTGGCTAGCTCCACATCTCTTGAATACACGTCGAACTGCCACTGCCTCTGCCCCAAAACCCCAGCTAGGACCGCCCCCGTATGTATACCTACTCGCATATCCACCGGGGAGTTCGTTATCCTCTGTACGTACCTGAATAAATATTTATTATAAAACACGTGATTCAGGTGCCGCCTTATATTCAAAATAAAAGATTGTTTGTTATGACGATTCCGATTTAGAAAACAATTTATTTTCCTATATCGAGTCAAGGTTACTTTTATCCATTGAATAGTACAGCGAGTGTTATTTTCGTGTATTGTAAATTGTTAACGGATATTCTTGAGAATATGAATAAATTCAATATCTCTTCTCCTTTTGTATTGACATTTTACATTCTTGTCACGTCGAGTTTAAATAAATTTCAATGTGAGAAAAGAATTTGTAAAATCACGGACTAGAAAGTTTGGTAACCAGCGACCCTATCCAGTGATTTATCACTCAAGGCCTCTCAGGTCCAATCAGATTTGTTAGCGCACGCACCCAACTAAAAATAACTAAGACGAAGGTTGTTTACGAATATTGAGGAAAAATAAATTAATAGTTTGAATCCCCGCAAATAAAAAATATAAAGCACTTTCAAAATATCCAATGTGAAAATATTAAACGATTACCTTGCGTTACGTTTCAGTTGTGTGTCTGGGGGACTAGAGACACAGACTTGGTATATAATAGTAAAACATAAATATATTTTGTATTCTCTTAATATTTTCTTTTATTAACATAACTGTTACTCATTTAAAGAACTTTATTTTGTCTATTTATCACTTTATTAACGGATTTAAGTTATGTATTTTTGCAAAATTTAAATATGTATTTACATTATTTTAAAAATTTTCCGACGTATAGAATTTCCTGTACTTTACAGCGTGCGTGTTCACGGTAGACTGAAGACAAAAGGTGTTAATTGTCAAAATAAGTGTCACAGCTGCAGAGAGGTTGTGTGTTATCTGTATTCATTGCCCCGGAGTTGGTATCGACTGAAACCGGAAGGATTTTTGCAAAACTGGCTCATGGTGCCCTCCATTTTCTCGGAATCGTTTTTCGTGAAATTTTTTAAAATAATGTATATATATTTAAATTTTGCAAAAATACATAACTTAAATCCTAGTAATACTTACTTAATAGCTTTAACCATTGACAGTCCCATGTGCACACAGAGTACGGCATGATCAGGCCTCTCCACCGGCGCACCACTTATGCAGTAATAGCAATCTCCGAGAATTTTTATCCTTAATTGGTTATATTTCTAAAATATTATAAGATTTCTTATGAATTGTAGTCTTGCGATTAGTCTATGAATTGTTAAATAGTATTAAGACAAATAATCGTTATGTTAAAATAACGAAATGTTTTAAAGCGCTTGTGATATTATATATCTCAAATCATACTGGGTTGTAAGGCAAGATTGGTAATGGTTTTTTACTTTGACAATATGTAAAATTTAAAAAATTAGTTTTAATAATCAATAATGAGGGCTCAAATTTAATTAAGATTCCTTCATACTAATAACAAAATTACGCATACAGTATACCTCTGCTAATCGATCAAAACGAGCAAATAGTTCATTCAGTATCGCCACAAGATCCTGCGCTGAATATGATGAAGAGATCGCAGTAAAGCCCACTATATCCGCATACAATATGCTGGAATACATAAAGAAATATAGTTCTATTATCGACATTATCGATATTAGGGTTGCATCGATTTCTCACCTTACATTTTCGTGTCTTGACATATATATTTTCTTAAACTGAGTGTCTATACAACCCAGGTCGGCCCTCATTTTGACGGCGACGTGTTCCGGTAATACGGACAGTAGTAATCTTTCCTGAAAATTGTCATTCCTTATCCTACTTACGTGCACTAGTTGTTGTTTGCTAGGATTAAAAGAAAAATTTAACTAATACCTAAATTAACTTGTTGTTTTAATATATTTGGTTACTATATTATTAGATCCCGTGACTTGGAAGTGATTCCATTAGAAGGAATAATCACAATTGTATGTGTGATGTACCAAACCTATACATATATACAACTGTATTAACAATTTTCAATTTATTCACAAACGGAACAAGTTATAATTCAACGTGAAATTTTTAATTTCAAGGAACTACTATTCTACATACCAGGTACTCTTGGTAGCAGATATAGTTATATTAGCTAACGTTTAGGTTAGCGGTCTGAAAATATAATTAGAAATAGAAATAACAAAAACAAACATGGACGAAAGCCTGGTGACTTATTAATACAGTGTTAATGAATCTGAATGTTATAGAAAGGAATGTTTAAACTCTAAATAAACCTTATAAGTCTTACTAAGGCGAGTATCACATTAACTTAAATACTGTAAACTAATATTACTTTTGCAAGACCTGTCCATGTCCTGACAGTCCGGCCGTGACCGCGGTTGCAGAAACGCATATTGTGTAATTTGTACAGTATTTTATTCAAATCTTTGTCCCTATTTTTGTAATATAGAAGATTGTGTGTGCTACAATAATCTCACCTGTTCCTTACTCTGTTGCTCGATCGTAAGTTTATCGCGTAAACTTCGTTTGGTCTCCCTAAACGATAGTCGTTGCTTCCGTTCATTAATGAAGTACGCTGTGCCTCCCAATAACGTAGCTCCCAGTAATAGGCACCCGTTTGCTACTTGCTATAATACGTAATTATCGGGTTATCAATAGCAAATACTAATATTTATCTTACATACTGTAGCCAATTTGACGTCTGCAATTAATAGGAAGTAAAAATCGCAAACGAAACTGTTTCATATTCATTTAATATGCTAGTACAATATTCCTGACGAAGTGTTTGCCAATCTAATAATAAAAGGCAATCTCTTAATATTCCATCTAATTAATACATAAAAAATGATAATAATTAATATAAAAATAGAACAAAGGGAACCTACCTACTCATTCGTCTCTATCAAGGTGTGTTTAGATCATAATGAAAAGAAACAGATCGGTGCTTTATTTAGACAGTAATTGGACCAACTCAATTTTTATAAATAACAGGTATTTATATTTGGGTACTCTTACAGTGCTTACACACTGAGGTACATACATGCACAGCTAGATGAAACTTCAGGATACCTACACGGTTTTAGTTCGTTCGTCACACTGTACAGATCCATTTCAATTAGACCTATATATAAAAGATAGTTTCCAATCAACTAATGCAAAAACAGCGAGTTGCACGTACATTATTTGATTTTACGTTTGAATTAATATTTTTAAAATAGTATTATAAAATAAATTCACTTTTACCTGAATTGTCAAATCTCCTTCCACCTCATCTTTCCAAACAGTAGCATTATAACTTTGCACTAGCAAATACGCCGTAAATGAGATTGCGCTGTATACAATGAGCAACAGGTGATGAAATGGTAAAGTAGTCAGTGTGAAGTATTGTAAGACAATAGCCCAGCCCAGTAACTCGTTGTATGAATCTCCGATTCTTCGTGATGTGCTCACGAGGAGTTGAATCCAAACCACTAGCCATGCTATATGGTTTAGTAATGGACGTACTTTCGGGACCACAGCATATACTATGAGCAAACTTATATTAAGTAACGTAGCAATAACTACGGATGCATATGCGAACTTTAAGTTAACTTCGCCTGGTACCAATGCGATGAATATTTGCAATAATATTCCCAGAGAGATCCATCTTAGAATGGCACCTTGTCTTTGTCGTTGAGTGTACGCCAAATATAATTTTTCATCTGAAGAGTCTTCAAAACTCCAAGGCGGTACAAGGCATATACATATCCGAGATATACCGGTCCTTTCGTTATTCTCCATTTTGTTGCTTTTCATCATAGATTGTCCATTTTAAGGTTTTTTCCTGTTTAAATGATCGTTATAGCCCGATCCGTTCGAAATCCGTTTAGGCGAATTTTGACTTATAATTGTACTCACGAATATCATTATCCTAAAACAACCAATATTTTAATGAAAAAATTAGTACTTAAGATATTTTTAAATTAAATAATATCGTACAGAAGCTACAGCGTCTGACGCAAAATAAGAAGATTAAGGAATACGCCGAAGGAACGTTGAATTTAAAAGCCTATTACGATTTTACGAATTACAGATACGATGCAATATAGCGACAACGACTTATGTAATATTAAGTTAGCACAATCCATCTTCATCATATATATATATTTGATGAAGTAGGAGTCAAGAGGACGTGTCAATAATAAAAGGAGAAAGAATGACTTCGTAGATTAGCTAGTGGGTTTCAGCCGTTTTCCTTTCAACTACTCAGTTTTATAAGATTCCACCTGGTCAATTGTATTGAGACTGATTACCACTACAACGTTGTTAGTATATTTTATCCCCCCAATTTCGTCTCTGCTCCGAAATATATAGAATTTTAAATTCAATGCTGGCCCAGAGCAATTAATTTTAACGAATATAATAAATTTTTGAAAATAATATTAAATTATGCTTCATCGCTAGATTTAATGAAGTATTCATTTACAAATGTGCTTAATATGCAATTTCATATAGCAAAATAATAATCATGCCAACATATTACATGAAGAAACCCTAAAAATTATGTATCTAAACGCTTTCTGATGGACGTTCAACAAGGAACGTAATACGATGATCTATCTCTTAAGACTCCTTGTTAAGCGTACAACATAGTAAATACAAGATCAACTAAAAATGTAGAGCGGAGCAAGGTAAAATAGGATGCTTCGCAATTGTATAACCTAAGGCAGGCTATTTCGACATACCCATCTCTGATCTACTCTTAGAGGACGGCCGTGTAATGAATAAATTACACGCTGAAACATTGTTCTCATACCCGTCCATTAACTCCGATGTCCACTAAGCATCGCTTGCCACATATTGTTCTAGTCTCATTTCAATATTGACAATCGTTGTGACTGAAGTGACCATGGAATCACGGCCTATACAAAATACTTCCATTTATGAGCTCATATTACCAATTACTAAATGGCCTGCTATTTTATAATTACCTTCTTGCGTCATTAGCTATGATGTTTATAATTATATATACACTTAATATTGTAAAGAGAAGAGCCTATTTATAGCTTCTTTTTCAAAGCGATAGACGGATCCTAGCCCTTCAAATTTTATCAAATTAGAAACATAAGGACAGTGAAGAAATGACGATTTTAATGCAAAATGGGCTTATTCAATATATTTACAAGTGAATAATTAAAAACATTCTTATTACAAATTATGATCGTCATTTATCGTTATGTGATGTATCTGTGCTTTTAATCGGCTTAAAGTTAGATCCATAAGGTACACTAGAAATTACGAGAAGGGTTTTATAAAACCTCTTTCTATTTTAAAATTATAAGTAATTATTTTTAGTCTTTATTTTTACGATAACTATTGTGTCAATTAACCTGCACCGCCCAGTATTTTCTGAAAACTACCAGAATTCACAAAACTGTTTCTGCTATCAGAAGATCAATTTTAAATACAAAAAATATATTTCATAAGAACAGCCGTTTTTAAATAGCAGAAATAATTCACATCTACGTTTTAAAATAGAAGTATTTATATGAATGAACATAATGATTCCAAATGAGATTACTAATTAGCGCACTAATGAGTGAGTGAGTTTTGGGAGTAAAATGAATTACCTGTAAGCACGATTTTAAATTATAAAAAATTCGTATACATAAAAAGATATTCTTGTACGATTGAAATTATGGTGACTAAACCATAATTTGGAGTAACAATTATAAAAGTAAACATTGCGAGTATACACATGGACATCTCTTAGACCAATGAAATAAACATAAAGGGCTTATCACAGTATTGCCAACAAGAACTTATTATTTATAATGATCATATTTCAGACAACAGAAATTTGGGATTGACCATATATATTCTTTGTGTTTTTTTTTTCAAGCTGCATAATTTAAAAATGCTGCAAACAGTGCACACTTCCTTCAATTCCTTTTTGTAGGTAAACGTAAAGATAATCTATTCTAAAAATATGATGAAAATTTTTGTTTACGACGACAGTTTACCCCTTATTTTTTAACTTATAGATATAATACTAAAAATGTTATATTTTAACCTTATTTATTTAAGAAATGCTACTGATTATAATCTCTATATATAATATAAGTATTAGTATTCATCAATAATTTTAATATAACTAATATAGACATATTTCATAAACCCACCCAAATGCATTGTCAGTCTTGAGTTAGTTCTATTAAAGTAGCTTGCGTATCATTTTCAGACCGTCGCTATGTAGCAGTTTCTAGGACAACACACCTGATATAAAATAACTATTTTTAACAACAACATTTGGTAAAAGACAAAACCTCATTAATAGTATTATTATTTTCCAGTAACTTCCTATACTATTACGATAACACACACTTTCTTTCAACAATTAAAACTGAAGTACACGATATAAATTTATAATTCAGGTACGAAATTTATTGATCCGATAAAATCGATATTCGGGTAAATTTTCAGGGATTATACATCTATATAAACATCCACGAATAGAGCTTATTTCTATTCTAAATAATATAATATAAGCATACTTATGGCGGTGCGATAAAATTTCCCGCCGAAATCTGAGAAACGCACTTGATTACAGAAACCGCTTTATCATCACAAATTGTTAATCTTCATTCATGTTTGTTTTGTTATATTTTCACATTGGTAGTGACAAGGGCGCGAATTTCTCTACGCGAACGGCGCAAAGCGTAGCACGCACGTGTTAGCGCGCGACTGCCGTCGGACGCCGCCCTCGGCCCCCGGGCTGCGCGGCCGCCCTAGCCTCGTCCCAACCTCTTCACCCCGATTCATTACATTGATTCTATTCCGTAAACCTCGCCAGAACTAAACCGCTCTGAAATCTATGCATTGACAATTGAAATGCATGATCAATATTTTTCAGTTTAAATCTCAATTAATCTCTGTATGTAAGTAAGTATACATTATTTTTAAATGACTTCTAATTTATTTTATTTATCGTAGGAATTGTAAAAAGATAAAGAAGATTTTTTTTTCTCGTAAATTAATTGTTATCGTGTGTTTTTTCTGGTGGAAGCGTATTAAATATATATTATTATTATTATCAAGTAATCGTAATTTTATGAAAAATAAGCAAACTTGATTGGAAACGTAATTTCTTGAAAGAACTTATTACTGATCCGAGTAGTATTCAACTTGTCTAACAAAAATAGATTATTTTTCATTATATATATATATATATATATATATATATATATGTGTGTGTGTGTGTATATTTTAGTACCTATTATATATTTATGATGAACCGAGTTCTACCATTGTCCACTTGCCTCGACACCTCGATGCCTTTGGATCTTGAGTTTCCAAAACTGACATTTGTATTTCTCTCTTAAAGCAACTTCGAGTTCCACAGCCGCATTACCCTCGTTGTCGCTTTCCTATTCCACCGGTGCATCACCGGCGCGGCCAATTGGCATCGCCATGTTTTGGGATTTCTCTTATTTTCTTCTCCTTTTCTTACTCTCATCTCATGGGATCTATCCCACAACTAAATCTCTGTATATAGACTTCTGTATGCTCCTGCAAGGACAATGAAAACGTCGAATCAAAATCAAATTGTCTCGAAACAAGCGCGAACAATTTTCGTTTAAGACCAGTGAAAACGTATACGTTTTAATGAAATAATAATATAAAAAATTTAATATGCAATATACTTTCACACCTATTCTTTTAGTATATAATATAACCAAAATTTTGTTTTCGGCGGGAATTTGTAAGTTTGACAAGTTGTTCTAATTGAGCCGTTAAATGACACTTTACAAACCTGTGACATATCCTTGTGTAAGACATTTGGAAAACTTCCATTACAATTTACATTTTCTTGCTGACAGATGGGAATCCAAATAAATAATAACCATATAAAATTAATTTTGAAAATAAATGTAAATCCATTAAGTTCGTAAATTTGTATCAGATATCGTACATTTAATTTACCTAATGTTTCACCGCACAAAAATAAAATTCAATAATAACTAAATAGTAAGTTATTGTACATACAAATTGTGTGCCGTGTGTACTGACTAGTTGTTAAATGTTTATTTAAGCTTAACTAGCCATGGAGAGTGTGTTTATGAAACCGGTGCCACCGCACGTTTTTAAAGCTTTGAAGGATGTAGATGTTGAGACGCTTATGAAGTGCTCGTCAGAAGAAATAAGACCCATTATACCATGTCTTGTGCGAATGGCGCTCATATCACCATTAGATGTTACTAGATATTGTGCAGAAGCAAAAAAAGACGTTCTGACACTTTTGTCTGGTATAGATTTAGTAAACTTCATTGTGTCATTACTATCTATTGAGTTTCATGCACTTGAAGTAGACCTTAAAAAGGAACAACAAATAAGGTATGTATGTTACAATGTTTTTAGTATGAGACTGATTCATAATAGTTTTAAAAAATTAATAACTTATACTTACAGACAAAAAAACGGTTCCCAGAATGTTGAATCTTTTTTAATACAGAATATTGTTAATGGGATAGCAAATGATTTTGAACAATCCGATTCAGCTAGGAGAGTGAGATTAGTTTTATCTGAATTACTTCAAATGCAAGCACAATTAACAGAATATAACCAGAATCGAACTGCTAATAGTGAATGTACTGTTAAACCATCTGAATTATTTGATAATGATGTGTACCTTGAAGAAGTAACAGATGTTATATGTATTAGTCTTGCAGAATTACCTAATTTACTAAATATTTGTGATATAGTGGAAGTTCTCCTTTATGTAAATAAGGGTCCAACAATAATATCATGGATTGTAGCAAATATGCCTGACACTTTACAAGATGGTAAGTTTTATCAAAAAAACTTAATTATAAAAATTAAAAATTTAATACTATCTTTAATAAAATAGTAATTGTATTTTTCAGTGGCTGAGTCATTGGTGATGAATGCTGAAAGAGGAGAAGAAGGAGGTATACGAGCAAAGGCTCTCTCCACATTATGTGACATGTGTCCATACATGGCCGCTTCAATAAGAGCCAAAGCAGCATCTGTATCCCGTTTACCTTCTCTTCTTATAAATCTCACTCTTTCACACCATCAAGATGATTTGGTATGTAAATATTTTTATAAAGCAATGCAATGTTTAAACAAGTTTGGGTAATTTTTTATTTTTTTTGTAGGTATCATTTATATCAAGTCTTTTATTAGGTTCTGATCAAAACACAAGGTCTTGGTTTGCTCCGTTTTTACGGAACTCCCATAAAAGAGGCAAAGGTGATGGACACAATGCACTTATTAAGCTTCGTCAAGAATTACTTAATAGGTTGAAGGAAGCTTCAGCAGGAGTTGATGCTTCTGCTCTCTTAAGATTGTACTGTGCTCTTAGGGGTATAGCAGGCATAAAATTTCAAGATGATGAAGTATCTGGGCTTTTAAGACTTGTTACACAAAAACCGCCTCCAACAGCTGCCGGAGTTCGTTTTGTATCCTTGAGTTTATGTATGATACTTGCCTGTCCATCTCTTATGGGTAATAAATGTTTATAATTTAGTACCTGATCCGGCAAACATTATTTTGCCATAAATGTGATTTCTAGCAATGAATTTTTTAGTTCAATAAAAATAATTATTAGCTTTAAATGTGCAGGAATATGTTTATCATCGAAAGTGTTTTAAACAATAAAAGTATGCTTTATTTCGGTTAATAAATTAATCTTTATTTGACACATTTGCCGGTTTACCATAGCAGGACCTAGATAGCTGTTACAAAACTGTTAGAGTCTTTTGGGAGTTAACAGATAATTTTGACTGTCAATTAATTATAGACAAATAATTTGCAATAAAATAAAATTGCGACTATAATTAAAGATCTAAGCTATCCTATCTCTTAAATTGGACGGGACTGCTCACGGTGTGCCAATTTAATTTAAAATCGGTTAAATAGTTTAAGAAACCATCGCGGACAAACATTGTGACAGGAGATTAAAGAATATTTAATAAGGATCAGTTATTTATTAATTATCTTGGTTTCAGCTGCACCAGAACATGAAAAAAAAGCAATTGAATGGGTGCAGTGGTTAGTGAAAGAAGAAGCCTATTTTGAAAGGTGTGTAAAAAATTACAGCACACAAAAATAATTTTTAAATAGATTTTTGTTTAATTGATTAAGTGTTTATTTTATTGTTTTTAGCAATTCTGGATTTACTGCATCATTTGGTGAAATGCTATTGTTGATTGCTATCCATTTTCACTCGGGCCAATTGGCTGCAGTTGGAGAGCTGGTCTGTGCTACTTTAGGAATGCGAGTTCCTGTACGCCCCAATGGATTAGCGCGTATTAAACAAGCCTTTACTCAGGAAATATTTACAGAACAGGTACTAACTTTACATACATAATCATATTAAAACAATTTGAACATTTACAAATGTAATTAATTAACATTATTGTCACCTTGTTTGTACATTTCGAGTAAAACAAATTTAACTGTTCCTATTACAAAACACAGCCTAAAACAAAAAAATTAACAGAACAAATTGTTTGCCTGTATCACAATGCACTGAAATGTATTCTTATGAGTGTGAGTATTAATGTGTTTATATTTGTGGGTAGATTATAAATTAGTAAAATTTTTCTTAACAGGTGGTAACTGCACATGCTGTTAAAGTTCCTGTTACTGCCAACCTCAATAGTAACATTGCTGGTTATTTGCCTGTACACTGTATTCATCAGCTACTGAAATCAAGGGCATTTTCAAAACATAAGGTTCCCATAAAAAATTGGATATACCGTCAAATCTGCAATTGTACAGCCCCATTGCATCCAGTGATGCCTGCTCTAGTTGAAGTTTATGTAAATTCAATATTGGTTATAAATAACAAAGGATCTAATGAATATTTTAACCAGCCAATAACGGAAGAAGAAATAAAAAAAGTATTCAGAAATTCTATATTTGGTGTAAACTTTGATTCCCAAACTAAATCCACCTTTACTGCGATGGAAATTGATGGAGAATCATCAGTCGATATCAACATTGAAAAGCCGACGTTAGCTTCACAATTACTTCTCATTTACTATCTTTTGCTTTATGAAGATATTAGACTGACCAATGCCGCTATATTAATAGCGAATGGTAGAAAAATCAAAAGCTATTCTACCGCGTTCCTCTCTGAACTTCCAATCAAGTATTTGCTTCATCAGGCGCAAAAGGATCAATTGAGCTACGGAGGACTGTTCAGTCCCCTATTACGTCTTTTAGCGACGCACTTCCCGCAGTTGTCTCTTGTCGACGACTGGATGGACGATCAAGTTTTCGGAGATACGTGTCGTCATCATGTAGATTACAAATTATCGGAAACCTTTATTAATGAGGCTTTCAATTGTATTGAAACAAATCCGTACAAAACTGGCAAAGTATTAAAGGCTATGCTTAGTAAAAATCCAACTGAAATTTGGCCGTTCGCAGAGACGTTTGTGAAGCATGTGAAATGCGTCCTTGGTGAAGGGGTTCCACGTCACATACAGGAATTGTATAGAGAAGTTTGGCTTCGATTGAACACCGTTTTGCCGAGATGTCTGTGGATAATGACAATCAATGCCCTTTTGGACATAAATAGTGTTGCTAAAAATGTCACAATCACCCAAGAAAATGTTCTAGTGGACCCATTACAAGTATTGCGATGTGACCTACGAGTTTTTCGTTGTGGGCCAATACTAAAAATTATTTTGAGAATATTAGAAGCAAGTTTGGCAGCCTCTCGTTGTCAGCTGAGTCGTCACTTGCTGGACAAACCGCTGTTGGAGAAAAGTGGTCAGCTAACATCTGATTCAGAAAGAGAAGAACTAAAAACTGCTTTGGTCGCGGCACAAGAAAGCGCTGCGCTCCAAATATTGCTAGAAGCCTGTCTCGAGACCTCAGAAGACCAGTCAAAGCCTGAGCTGATGTGGTCCTTAAGAGAAGTACGGAGTATAATTTGCTCTTTTCTTCATCAAATATTCATTTCAGAACCGTCACTAGCTAAACTCGTACACTTTCAAGGGTATCCAAGGGAGTTGCTTTCAATAACGGTACAAGGGATACCTTCAATGCACATCTGTCTCGACTTCATACCAGAACTTCTAAGCCAAGCCTCTCTAGAAAAACAGATTTTCGCCGTTGACCTAGTGTCTCATTTGTCGATTCAGTATGCACTACCAAAAGCGATGTCAATCGCCAGATTATGCATTAACACGCTTTCCACGTTACTATCAGTTCTGCCGAGCGATTTGCGGCTCGAATTGTTCCAACCCGTTCTCAAATCACTTGTAAGGATATGCACCGCTTTTCCTTCACTTTTAGAAGATATCACTTCGCTGCTATTGCAGTTGGGAAGAATTTGCGAATCACAAGCTTCGCTGGGCCATTGTTGGAACGATACAAACATACTAGGGGAGGGCGCCTATGTGCAATCAGATGTACAAAGTGATACTAAAGTATTGGTCTCCGAAGTTCTTTGTCGAGATATTAAAAGCACTATGTCCGAGATAGTGCAAAAAGCTTTGTTGAATGACAAACTACACTGATAACTTGTTTTCATTTTTTAAACATTTGTATAAGTGAAATAAAACAAATTCATAACATGTTGGTTTCATTTTTTTTAATTAATATACAATATGTGACATCTGCATAGTATCCAAAGGTAATTGACTTTCTAATTGCCTAAACATCCAAGCGCATTGGTTTCGAGCTGTGATATTTCCAATGTCATGGTAGAGCCTAGCCTGAAAAATAAGGCACAGTACATAAGTATCAATATAAGAATGCACTTACTAATTTTAAATAAGCATAATTACATTATCACAATAATGTCTAGTAAATGTCTCCAAAAATTATTTATATAGTCTGTTACACTTGTTAGTGTAAAGGCCTAGTTCTGTCCCAACAGTCAATAAAGACTATAATAAAATCATTGTATTGTTCTGATATTTAACCAGGCCAATTTTACTACCTTATACCAGGTTTTTTGATCATACCTCAGATATATTTGCACATCGTACTGGCGAATATAACTGTGATACATTTGTACAGTACAATGTTTATACCATGCATACCTGCAAGTACCACGTTTGTAACACACGAGTTTGAGCTCCAACTTTAGAGAAATTTTCCTTTACTATATCCAAACTCTCACAACAGGATTGCAGCACTTGTTGTCTCGCTTCCCCAGCCGGAGATACTGTCGCTATCCGACATTTTGTGTATAAAAGCATTCCTGAAATTTTATACGAACATATTTAATTTTGCCTACGAATAAACTGCCACAGATAAGTGATAACCAACTCTTAGATACAAAAATAACATAGTACTACGGAGTTTTTTAAGTTTTTAATCTAACAGACAATTCGCTCATTTTCATGAGGCGGGGTAACCAAGGTGGGTCACTAAGAACAAAATACAAACCGACCCCAATAGACAACTCCAGGAGGCTTACGGATGTGTTGTCGACCATTATTACTATACATTTACCTATTGTATTCATATTTCCAAGCAGTCATAAAAATTACCTCTAGCCACATCGTATGCGCTGCCATGTTCCATAATCGTTGGTAAAACTTTTCGCGCCAACAGCAACGCCTTTTTCGAACAGCCCATATGTAACTGTGCATTCGCTATATGCATTTCTATACACGCAGCCAGGTGATGCAAATGCGATAATCTGGCTATAGTCAATGCCTCGTTCAATAATATTATGCTTGTCGATTGGATACTACTAAATGAATGTTCCACTTCTGATTCTAAAATCATTGCTTTTAGACGAAGCGATATGTAATGAGGGCTGTCGTCTTCCGTTTTACAATTATCCAAAATATCTTGTAAGGTTTCTAGAGAATTCGTGGGATCACCTTTCAAAAAGTACATCTCAGCTTTTAGTAATTGACTTTCCCATCTGTCGAATGACGCCAGCTCGCGTATACTTTGTTCGGCTTCTTCCCATTTCCCTGTGAAATTAGATAAGTTTTGAAGTATGATTCATATTATTAATAATTGTAATATAAAATTTTTGCGAAATTGAATTTAAATGTCGTTTTTGTTGACTGTTCTCTCTTTTAAAGAAAAACACTTTATTAACAGATATTTTTACAAAATTTACCAATAATGTAAAAATACATAGCTTAATCCGTTAATAAAGTGTTTTATTTAACTGAGTCTTTAATTATATCAATAAAAGACAATATTATGTGCTCTCTTTGTCATAGTAATAGTTATAATGTTCACTAATAGCAAGTATTCAATAATTCTCATAGAGCACTGTAGCAAATATTACCGGCTCTAAGCGCAAACGTCGCGTGATGTCTCAAGTTGAGAGCTCGCGCTGGCGGCGTAGTGAAGTGAGATGCGAGCGCGGTTGCCATGGCAACGTGTCCTCTCCAAGCGGCCACGCCTACAGCCCCAGCACCGCCCGTCGCACTTGTGTCGCCCCATTGCCAGGCGCTGCCCATACCGATCTTGCATTCTGTATCAAAATAAATATTATCGCGCACATTATTAAGAATTCAAGAAATTTAAAGTATTCATTACAACTGTCACAAAATCCGGTTATCACAACACGAGAAGATGATTGAAAGCATCTTAAGTAAACAACCGCAAGTTTGAGGCTGAGGATTGCATTTGACGTTACCAATCTAGCCGTTAACGAAAAAATCCTAGTTTTGTGGAATCAAGGATTCATCAACTATGGCATGCCAAGTTTAATTCTAGAATGCCCGAAATTTGTGAATGACCTTTTCCAATTTGAATAACGCTAGTTATGCAACGATTAAAAACAAATAAGACAGACTGGTTACTTGTATTTAAATTCAACAGCAGTTGACAATTGACAGACGCCATTTCAGTTTTCCCATAAAGGCCCCAAAGGGCAGCAGTATTCGCCAATGCTGTCATAGTGAGATCTGTCAGTGAATGCATGTAGTTTATGGAGTCTCCTTTGCTAATTATCTGAAAAAAAAATTGTAAAAAACTTACTCTACAAGTTTGTTTTTATCATTAATAATTTGAAAATTGTACAGGTGCTTTATAGTAAGCGATCCAACATCTTTGCAGGCATTTAGATAATCTTTATATGTTACTTCTACAAACTCCTATTTTTTTTTTTTTTGGTTTCCCCCCGGCCCCTTTTTCCCACCCCCCCCCCCGAAGGCAGTATGATAAAGAGAACAACATTCTTTAAAAAGCGCAATTGACCTGAAACACATCGCAGGGCTTGGCGGAATTGAGTGCGGCATGCAAGGCCATGAACTGGGCGGCTGCTGCGGCTGCCCTGGGCGCTCGCGGCATGCGAGCTAACAAGGCGGCCCGGCGCGCCCGCCCTCCGGCCAGAGCTCCCCACGCGGCCGCATGGGCCATGCACACGCTGTCACCCGCCTCTTGGGCTTTCGCTAGAGCTTCGCGGACTCCTTCCATTGCTAGAGGCCTGGGAGAATACTTCGTTTTATATATACATCCAGACCACAGCCAACCCAAGAATTGTCACATAAATTTTTACTATACCCGGGATCGAACCCGGGACTTTCTGATCGGCAATGCACCAATTGTCGTCAATAAGAAACATAATATATGTATTAGTTTCTCTCTCAATTACTTCAGTTTGAAAGTTTTGCAGTTCACTTTACAGTTATACATATACCCCATTTAAGCCGATTACATAGACTTGCAGTTTTCGGTAGCTAGAAATCATTTTAGTGCTTTCGTTAAGGAATAGTTGTATCAGAGATTTTTTGAAAGAATTGAGGCTATAACGTGTAATTTGGTGGTTAAAAAGGAAAACACGTCTTACTTGTGACCAAACTGGGCATGCATTGCAGCTCTATTGAGAGCGGCGAAGCGAAAATTCTTATTTCTGTCGGTACCACTAGCGATGCTGAACACAGGCCGGTCGAAGCAATTGTACAACGACTCTTGTGCCCCGCAAAACTCTTTTATCCGCAAACAATTCAGAAAACTTAAGAAATGCTGAAAAATCGTATTTTGTTTACCTAACAATTGTATATAAATAAGTGAATACAGACTTAGCCTTTTACAGTTTAGAACTTTACAATAGTTGTGGTTAAGGTAGATATACCCTAATATGAGGCCATAAATATTTTTGAGTATAATTACCACGTCTGGGTATTCTGGTATATCATTAATGATTTGCAAAGTCATTTTTTGCAGCTGCTTGGGGGGCAACGCCATTTTCGGGTTAATTTGCAATAAATTGGCTTGTTGAGCTGTGAAAAGTTCTGCTTGTTTTCGTGACCATTGACATTCTTCTAAGATGCTGTAAATAAATACAAGAAGATCTTAAGATAATCTGTACAAAGTCTATTCCATCTATTTAACAAATACTGCTTACTTATCCTTTTCTAAATTAAATTTTGAAATCATTTCTTGTGGTCTTGATTCATCAATCATTGAATTTGATCCTTGTGATTCAATATTATGGAGCTTCTAAAAATATTAAATATAAGTTTTATAAACATACATTTCAGTTTAAATTAAAACTGTACATCTTTGGCACTTCATATCAATAATGTGTTAATGAGTAATTTCTTGGTTCTAGATATTTTAATAAACTAAGTAACTTTTTCAGTATACAGATTGCTTGGTTACCATAATCTTATTTGAAGCACAATTGTAATATATAATTCACATTGATATGTAGATTAAATACTTGTTGAATTTTGGGATTATGTATTAATGTTATTGCTTTTCATTAACAATATAGATATACTTGATTTAACAGTTGCTGCTTAGGTATTAAAATCAAAACATCTCACTGAACACAACAATCCTCTCTATCAACACACACACATGTACCTGTTCCTGTACATGCCCTACAATTCTTCACTAATATCTAATATGCAGAATGTAACAAACCTCTTTGCTCAAGGATCTCATCATAAGACCTGGTCTACCTTTTTGATAATATTGACAGAATAATTTATACAAAGTACCAAGCTGAACAAATGTTAACTTATCCAAATGCAGCATAATCCTCCGTAGGTAGAATCCTGAAATCAAAAACATAAAATTTTAGTTTTATTTGTAACCATAGTAATTTAAAAGTTTAACAATTCAATTTAGCCACATTTGTATTATGATATAGTAAAACTGAAAAATTTTGTTTGTTAATATATTATAATACACATTTGACCTGAGGTAGCAAAGTTATAAATCATATGCAAAAATAGTCATAATATGTGTTATAAGTTATGGGATTAAAAGTAGTTTGAAATTGTTTGAGATAAATTTAACTAATCAAATAATTATATAATACAAAAATTGCATTAAATTTACCTATAACACTGCACCTATTCACTACAGATGGGTTAACTTCAGATTGTTCTATCATTAATTTATCTAATGTTGATGTTACACAATCCATAAGAGCATTTATCCCATTAATGTAAATATTTTGAAGTCTTACACAAAAATTCTGTAAGTGCACACTCAATAGGTTATATCTTCCATCCGTAAGAAGAGTTTCTAACTCTTTAAACTCCATATCAGGACACTAAAAACAAGTTATTTATTAATATTATTCTGTTAAAAAAATTTGTTTGTTGCTTAACTACAATCTATAAATAATAACTCCTCATTTCTGAAGAGTTCTACTAGTTATTTTAATCATATTTTATTTTATTCCATGTTTAATATATTTTTAAATTATTACCTGTATTAGTTTCAAAGCCAAAATACAAAAATCCTTTCTATATTTAGGGGCTATTGTGCGCTCCGTCATTTCTTTTGCTGTAATATCATCATTTTAAAACCATTATTGAATAACTTTTCTTAAGTTATGGTTAACAAATATATATTGATTATTATAATTACAATACAATACACAATTAAATTACCTTCAATTTTCAGAATGCCATATTCTCTAATAAAAGCGACAACTGCTATTTTATGAGGTGTGATATTATCAACATTTCCCTTAACATTAATTAGTTTTACAAAATCAAGATTTTCGCCTCCAACGTCCATATTTTATACATAACAATCATTTAACATTTAAAAAACTACTTTCAGGTTTTTCGTTCAATCAGTTATTATCAATCAATTCAACACAGAACTCGCTATTCAAGACTCAGTCAGGAGTCAGGACTCAGGAGTTGTTCCGTTCACTATTCAAACCACCCGCGACCCGAAGAGACTAATATCAATATTGTCAAAGTAAAAGGCCATAACGGCCCAATTAATATCAATCAAATAATTTAAGACATATTTTAAGTTTCAGAACATATATTATTCGTAATAGTGACTCCTTCCTTCAAATTATCAGTGCATAAATTAAGTTACTAAATACATAAAATTACTTAGTAGCGCTTAGTATAAAGGCTTCTTCTTTCACTCTGTTAAAAGTTAAAACAAACTGAGGTCTCTGTCCTATGGCCCCGGTTCTATATTCTCACAGACACTATGCGTACTGCTCTCTATGACTTCAACAATTTTAGAAAAAAGTTGACACTAGACTTGTTTTTTTTATAAATTCAAAATGGCCGTAGAGTTCGTGTAACCGTACGCGCTAGTTTAATTTAAAACTATTTTATATGGAACAATGTTAAACAAATACTTACTTCTTCAAGTCTCAGTTAAAGTTATCGCAATGATCTACCATTTTTAGAAATAGATATCACACATTTAATATAAGAATCGCCATGAAAATGGGAAAAATATGGATGTTGTTTATACATGCATTGTTTCAGCTGTTTGTTATTTCCGAAAGTTCACGTGTTCCTGTTTATCAAGGAGACATATTACCTCACCATGGTCGTTGTGAACCGATAACTATTCAATACTGTCAACAAATAAGGTACAATGAGACGATTTTCCCGAACTTAATCGGCCATATAAAACAAGAAGATGCTAGTTCTGAAGTTTACAGTTTATTTACACCACTCATAAAAAATAATTGTTCTCCAGATTTGAAAGCCTTTCTATGCTCAGTGTATGCGCCTGTATGTACTATATTGGATACACCAATACCTCCTTGTCGCCATTTATGTGAAATAGTTCAACTTGATTGTAATGAATGGGTAAAACATTTTGGATTTAAGTGGCCTGACCACTTAAATTGTTCAAAGCTTCCAGTTAAGACAGATGAAAGTGTTATCTGTTTTGGTAATAATAATGTTTCTCAAGCTTCCCGTAAACCACTAGAAAGAAGGCTTCCAAAGGTTGAATATAAATCTAGCATTGACAAAGACCCAACCAAACTACATGGAGCTAAAAATTATGGATTTGTCTGCCCTGTACAATTTAAAATACCTAAAAATTTTGACTTGGAATATTCACTAAGAGTTGGTGATAAAGTTGAACATGACTGTGGGGCCCCCTGTAATGGGATGTTTTTCAGTAAAGATGAAAAGAATTTTGCTAGACTATGGATTGGTATTTGGGCAACACTTTGTGCATCCAGCTGCCTTTTTACAGTGCTAACATTTTTGATTGACACAGATAGATTTAGGTATCCAGAAAGACCTATAATATTTCTGTCAGTGTGTTACTTGATGGTGGCAACTGCATACATTATAGGGTGGAGTGCTGGTGATAGTGTCAGTTGCCAAGGTCCATTTACAATGACTGTGAGTGGCACAAAGCTACCAAATATCTTAGTTATAACACAGGGAACTAAACATGAACCATGCACAATTCTTTTTATGATACTATACTTCTTCAGTATGGCATCAAGTATTTGGTGGGTTATATTAACACTAACATGGTTCTTGGCAGCTGGACTGAAGTGGGGCCATGAAGCAATTGAAGCTAACTCACAATATTTTCATTTAGCAGCTTGGGCTGTCCCAGCAGTTAAAACTATATCAATATTAGCCATGGGTAATGTCGATGGTGAGTATTTTTCCTACTAAATCTATAAGATAAAGGTATATATTTCTTATTTTAATAATTGTCTACTTTTCAGGGGATGTCTTGTCAGGAGTATGTTATGTTGGATTATGGGATGCTGAGGCTCTTAGAGGATTTGTTTTGGTTCCTTTATGTGCTTACTTAGTTTTGGGAACCATATTTCTATTGGCCGGATTTGTTTCTTTGTTCAGAATCAGAACGGTCATGAAACATGATGGAACAAAAACAGATAAGCTTGAGAAACTAATGATCCGTATAGGTATTTTTGGTGTTCTATATACAGTACCAGCACTTATTGTTATAGCATGCTTGTTCTATGAGCAGGCACATTTTGATTCATGGATGGTGACTTGGCATCGTGATATGTGCTCTTCACCACAATACTCAATTCCATGTCCATTCACTAAGCAGGAAGCAGACAGACCAAAATTTGAAATGTTTATCATTAAATATCTTATGACCATGATTGTTGGTATAACATCTAGTTTTTGGATCTGGTCAAGCAAAACAATAGTCACATGGCGCCAATTTTTTGATAGAGTTAAGGGTAGGCGAGTTGAAGCATATGTATGATTAAATCTTTTTATTTTAATAGGTCATCTCTAAATGAATTTTCATGTTCTTGATATATCAAATATCTAATCTAAATTCTATTTTGATCAGCAACTATATAGGATATTAGAAAACTGTATTGGCCATACTCTCTCTCCATAGCTCTCTATTCTCTAAATATCCTAGTATTATTTTTAAAACAAATGGAAGTCCTTCATTATTATAAGTTTTTATTAATTTAAGGTAGCTTTATAAGCTGAGATTAAATATAAGGCTGATATTGTAAATATTATTTTATGTACTTAATTTTTAAATATTTTTGAAACTTTTAAGGATACATTTTTACTTACCTCTACAAATAAAATTATTTTTGCACTTGATTACTTTTACTTGCATTGTTTTAAATATCCAATATAGTAGTGGATTATATGTCAAGGGAGATCAGAGGAGAAGAGAACACACTTTTTAATACCTCATAAGTAATAATAAAAAAGTACAATACAACAGATTCATTATACTGTGGGTATCATTATCTATTTAAAAATTTAGAAATTATTTTTAAGAATTATCTTCTATAACTTTGATACTTATTTCTTTGATTCCTTGTAGGTGAGTAGGTGATCAACTTTTGTTTGATGAATTCTTTGATTTTAATGTGTAACCATTTCATACACTACAAAACATACATCAGGGATCCAATAACCCATCATGTTTTTTTCTTTTTAGTTAATTTTATGAATGGAACTTAATTGGCCTGTAACTTTCCCAAAATCTTAACCATAATTACAATTTAGATAGGGATCTCAATTTTTTGTACAATGATGCAAGCGAAATTTTGAAGTTGGTTACAGCATGGTATATCTAGTAATTTAAAATAGTTCTATTTACATACTTGAAACCATATATGCATCTGAGAAAAAAAGAAAACCACTTACTATTAAAGTGTACTTTATTAACTTATTTTATTAAACATAGCTATAAGAATGAGAATTTATGTATTTATGGTAATGAACTGAATAGTTTAAGTGCATAACAATTCAGAGTTGACAAACGGTAGCTCAATTCATACACTTATATCTAGAATTAAACTTAACCCAAAACAAATGTGTACTGAAGAAAATTGTTAATAATAATACCACCAAATATAAATTCACTCATACCTTAAATATTACACTTTCTTAGCATACTTTCATTGACAGTCTTTTTATATAATTAAAATATTAACACAATTATTAAGCCCTAGTGTACTTTCCCCAAATGTGTAGCATAAAAACAGATGCAATGAAAAGAAGAGACATAACCAACACTGGTACTGGACCCCTGAAAAAAGGAAATCAATGGTAAAAATAGGAATTATTAATTCATAATCATGTAAGACGGTATATATATAAGTATATTTATTAGAAATTATGTATGTTTACCAGTATATAAAATTTATTTTCTTTGTATTTATATACTCACACTTTGACACCAGGGGAATCATCAGTGTAGAAGCGCCACATGCCTCCAGAACCAGCACCAGTCGCTCGGCTCCGAGCAGCCGTGGTTGTAGTTGTGGTCTTTCTTTGACGAACAGTACCACCACTTGAAGCTCTTGGAGCTATTGAAACTTTACTTGGTGACCGACTACCTGATCCCACCGATGTAGAACTTGGAGCAGCAGGCTGAAAACAATATTACATTATCAATACGTTTTATTTATTTATTTTTGTTTCTAAATAGAAGGCTATAAATGGTTACCATTTTAATGTAGGTTGTAAATTGGAATGTATAATAAAATGCCCAAAAGGTTATCGAAAGTAAATTCAATGGAATCACTATCGAGTTGGCAGTCCACTGAAATTTATTTTTGAATTACGAGCTACACGTAGATACAAGTTTGACACGTTGTCACATTGTTGTCATTAGCTGTCAATTTTCATTTTATATAATCAAAAAAATAAAGATAATGGAAACATTATGCGGTTATGATTTAAATTTCTCCTGCGTTACGAAAATCCACGAAATTATTAAAAAAGGCCTGGATAGTTAGTCATCTCTATCTTTTGAGTTAAAATAACTATTTTTATTTATATCAAAATAATATTATTTAATTCAATGCAATCAAATGAAATTCAAAATCAATATCAATAAAACCAAAAATCAAATTTCCAAAAAATGTGATTCTTCATACTCTTTTCTGTTAATATTGGAGGGTGGTTTGGTATGTATTTATAAATAAGTATAAATACATACCTACATAGAATTATCAGTTGTGTTAAATTCCGTAACACATACTGTGAATAGGTTTCCTTAAACCTTAAGGCTAACTGGATGAATGGGAATTGTAATAAAAAAAATAAAAAGCTTTAGTAAAACTATACTAAATTAATATTACTTTTTAGTTCTACACTAAAACAAAACAAACCAAAAATTTTGGTTAATTACTTTTTACTACTGCAAAATTTTGATGGAGAATCGTTAAGAGAAAGGATAAAAAAGTTAAAGGAAATCTAGCTATAATAAAAATAATGAGTTTGTTTTATTTCGTTTCTGCTGACTTTGTTATAGTCGTGTAACAGACTTACCAAAAAATAAATGAAAGCTACATTTACTAGAAAATCTAAGCTGTATAGCAGCTAATTTATGCTGACAGCTGACACTAAACAATTGATCTTGCCAATCTGTCAATCCTTAAACCAAGAAAAATAGCTACTAGCTAGATAACCTAACTAATACTAAAATGGTTAGTTAGTGACTTTAGTGGTTTATCAATTATCCAGTTATTTTAGGTTTTATTTCACCAAGAAGTTTTAAACATAATATAAACATAACCATTATATTCCTTAGGGGTACATAAACTGCCTTCTAGTTCCGTTATGATAAATAGATTTACTGTGTGTATTAGAGATTTACATTCTTTAGTTAAATTATCAACTACAAGCAGAATGAATATTGATAAGTGCTACTTCAGATATATACCCATTGAAGACAAAATTGATATAACATTTTTACTAAAAGTTAAAGAAAATATACGACAGTTTAATTTAAGCCGGAAATCTTCAGAAGAAGTTCAAAGTTTATGTACACGCATTGGAGCCAATGTTCAGAAAGTTGTAAATAAAAAAATAAAAAAGAAAGATGCTAAAGAAGATACCAGTATTGAGGTTCAAATTTTCAATGATAATGGTGATATGGTCTTGGACACATATACTTGCATCGAACTTTTAAAATTACAAAGGCCTTTAAAGATTAAAATATATAATCAATATTATGATGTAGTATTCAACTCACCATGGGTCATAAATTTTAATTTACCAAAAAGCATTCTGGTAGGGTTTCCTGTCTATCCTGAACATTTAGAAACAATGTATATGGAAAATACATTAAGTACTTTTAATTGGTATAGAGGAAACATGGTAAATGAAAAAGGAAACAACATAATTGATAGCCACATTAAATGGGACTTCATAAAAAATTCTTTCTACTATACCCCAGTTTCTGAAGATGTTGGACTGAAATTAAAATTAGAATGTATCCCCAGTATGTGACATTTTAGATTTAAAATTATTGTAAAACTGAGATCATGAGCATAATTATCAAATCATATATTTTTAGAAAACTCTGTAATGTCTGGCCCAAGTGTTGAAGTGATTTCAAAGAATGTTGTAGAAGCTGGTCCTGGCCCTTGTCCTTTTGAATCAAGGCACTTGTTTACCAAGAACCGATTGAAAGATAAAAGGTTAAAAAAAATTTCAATGCAAAGTTGTGTAAATATGATTTATTTTGGGACCTGCAGTGAGCGGAATAAACACTTTATAACATGTTTTTTTTTCAGTTTTCGCTGTGTCACTTACAACATATTAGCAGATCTGTATTGTGATTCTGATTACACTAGAACAGTACTACATCCATACTGCCCAGCATATGCATTAGAAATTGATTATAGAAAACAATTAATACTTAAAGAACTATTAGGTAATATTACTTTTTTTGTAACATATTCTTAAAAATTACTATTATAAACTCCATCCTAATGACTAAATATAACTTTCTCTGGAGTTGGAGGTTTGGTGGAATGTAAATTAGCTCCCTTATTATGTCTTATTATATATATATTACAGGTTATAATGCTGATATAATTTGCCTGCAAGAAGTAGATAACAAAATTTTTAACCATTCATTGAGTTGCTTATTACAAGTGGATGGTATGCAAGGTTTATTTTATAAAAAAGGAAAGACTGTCTCCGAGGGACTTGCCTGTTTCTATAGAGTTAATAGGTTCAGGTATGATATTAATCCTGAATCTATCTAAAAATGATCTATAATTAAAGAAGAACTACCAAATTTCAAATACAATATACATTTTTTTTTCATTTCAGATGCCTAGGGGATGATCAAATTCTCCTATCAGCTGCAGTACAAACAGAATCTTATTTGCAGCATATTTGGGAAGCTGTTCAACAGAATGATGAATTAAAGAATAGGCTCTTAGACAGATCTACTGTAGCAAGTGCTACATTTTTACAATCATGCGATAATGAAAAGGAAATTATTATTGTTGGTAATACACATTTGTATTTTCATCCAGATGCAGACCACATTCGCCTTATTCAAGGTGGAATATGTATTTATTGGCTAAGAAATATTCAACTTAAATTACAGACAGAGGTAAATGTAGACAATGTATTATTAGTATTGAGAAAAAATTTTAGACAACAGTAATCATATTTTACATATATTGTAATTTTTCAGTATCCTGATAAGAGAATATCAATAATAATGTGTGGCGACTTTAACAGTGACCCTCTATCTGGAATTTATAAACTGTACACTACTGGAATTGCTCCCAGTACTTTACCTGATTGGAAATCAAGTAAGCTAGTATAAAATTAATATATACAGACACATATCATACACAGTCCGTTAGCCCCAAGCTAAGCTATTTAAAGCTTGTATTATGGGCACTAATACAACTGATAAACATAGATTATATATACTTACAAAGATTCTTATATATGTATATAACACCCACACCACAGCCAATAGTCATGCTGATCAAACAAATGTTGTCTGTAGCGGGAATGAACCCAGGCCCTCATGTTTGTAATTCCATGACATGGTCGAAGTATAGCTTTTTTTCAACAGATTTTTTGATTCTATACTACGGGCAACGAAATTTCCCTAAGATGGCGTTGTTCTATACAAATATTTTAAAACATAAATTTATCCAAAAATATCTTTCATGCTATAGCTCTCCTTTTACAGACTCCGAACAAGCCGTAAGTGGGCTTACTCTTGAACAACCAATTATGCTTGGGAGTGCATGTGGAACACCACAATATACAAATTTCACTGCAGGATTTGCAGAATGTCTAGACTATATTTATTATGATGCAAATAATCTTGAAGTAGAGCAGGTATGAGGCTTAAATTATATAACGATTTTTTTTATATTTCCACTTTTAGTTAATGTATAAGTAAACCTCGTGTATTATAGTTGCACTAAAGTAAATTTTTCTAAAAATAGATTTTAAGGACTAGTTTTTGAGACACTTTAATTAAACTTTTTTTTCTAGGTTGTGCCATTTCCAACTGTTGAAGAGTTAAATGCTCATACAGCACTACCAAGTATAGTGTTCCCATCTGATCACATAGCTGTAGTATCAGATTTAAGTTTTAAATAATACTATAACGATATGTAATTTAATTAAATATCTATATATAAAAAAGAAAGTCGTGTTAGTTATAATTCAAGAACGGCTGTCGCGATTTGGCTGAAAATTGGTAGAGAAGTAGCTAAGACCTGGGAGAAGGACATGCAATACTTATTATCCTTTTCCTGTCGTTTCTGTGTGAAGTAATATAAACCGTGGTAATAAAACGCAACTGAATGGCGACATCTGATGACTGGATTGAGTAAGTCATAAGATTCAATAGATGGCGCTATGTCAAAGGTTTCATATAAGCTATAAACAATTTAATAGGCTATTAACTATTATTAACCACCACGAAATACAGTAAATTTTAGTTTTGCTGTTAGTATAGCCAGCCACGTGTTACTTAGACTGAAGTATAAATTAAATTCATATTATAGTGAATATAATACAGTAAATATAAATATTTCTGCTTTTCAATTAGTCGTGATTCGTTATTCAAAACTCAAATTAAACTATATCCATGTTAAATGTATGTTTCATACATGCTAAATTAAATTGAAATTAAAACTATTTTATTCAAATATATTTATAAATAAATAAAACATCCTTAGAAGATTTTATACTACCCACCCTACCTACCTCATTTATAAGTTTAAGTGTTACATGTTTATTATTAAAAACTTTTTAATATACTCATTTGTTACAAACTGGAATAAAAATAAATAATAATTTTAATTTAGATTTTTGCTTTACATAAACTGTACGAAAATTTTGATCAATTGTGTTCAAAGTCCTTCGTCTTCAAATCCCAAACCAACTTAAAAGTTTCAGTCTTCCTGCGTAAATAATAAAAATAGTAAAAAAAAGGAAAGAAGGGGGCATTCAGTTTTACAAATATTAACGATGTATCTTTGCCTTTTCCAAAAAAGTGTCCATGGGGTTCCATGTTTCATGTTTCCCTTAAATAGTTTACAACAATGTAATATAAACGTTAACCACAGCAATGCGTGGCCCGATCAGCTAGTAAAGAATAATAGACACTTGTATCATATTAAAACTTTAGAAAAATTTGAAGCATTCACTTATAGTTAAATATTTAAAAAAAGTTTGAATTCATTCACATACAATAGAACAGTTTACTTGACGTATATCATCATTACAAATACACTATTTATGAAAATTGCAACTAACTATCACGGTTCATGAGATCCAGCCTGGCAAGGACGCACGGACCCCCACCCCGGGAACTCCTAATTTTTTTTTTTTTTTTTTTTCCCAACCTTTTTTATATAAATTAAAGTAAATCATATATAGATTGTTATTTATAAACGCTTCTTTGTGACATATACACTTTATTTAACAAAAGGAAACGGCTTAATTAAATAAAAATATATCCTGAATCGTAAAAGCAATTATGTATGATTTGAAATATGACATCCAACGTTTATCTAGTAAGTACGTTTTTATCGATATCTTATTACTACTATTAAAAATCACGGCGCGCGCAAACATAAATTAGTGTGAATTAGAAATCGAACTCGAATCGCATATATACTACCTGTATACATACCTCGAATATATACTACTTTACGTCTTTATGAAACTTTGTAGGTTATTATATATTATTAGGTCCTTACATATGAAATTGGCGTTTTGTATGGGAGGAACATAAAGGCGATTTTTTCATATTAAAATATATTTTATTAAAAAGTATGTACCATCGATATCTATACACCTTTGCCGTCTTATAGGTAGTTCATTGATCCCTTTACTAAAAAAACCATTCGGACGGGAATCAATGAAATCTTAAAAAGCGGTTTGGACTGCCTCATCGGAAGTGAATTTTTTTCTTTGCAAGAAGTCATCCAAATTCATCGAAATATCTACTGGAGCAAGGTCCGAAGAGTACGGTGGATGTCTTAGACATTTCAATAGAAGCTCCTCTAATTTGGCAGCCGTCTGTGTTCTAGCGTTGTCTTGAAGCAGCAGTGGCGTAGAGCGTTGCTGACAATAGACATCAGCCGTAATTGTTTGCCCAGATTTAAGAAAGCTATAGTGTACAACACCGGCACTAGTCCACCAAACGCTTACAACAAACTTTTTTTGAGTCAATATTCGCTTGGGGTAAGATTTTGCTTGTTCACCAGGGTTCAGCCATTGCGATGAGCGTTTACGATTATCGTACAGGATCCCATTTTTATCACATGTAATGATCCGATTTAAAATTCCTTCATTATTGTGCCGGTAGAGCAATGTAACGCAACAGTCGATGCGCGTTTGTCGTTTTGCTTCACTCAATTCATGAGTGGTCAACTTTTTTACCTTCCCAATTTGCTTCAAGTGGATTAAAACGGTTTTGTCACTAACACCGCAGCCTGCAGCTACCTCTGATGTGGTTTGCGATGGAACTGCTTCCACAATAGCCTTCAATTCATCATTATTGACCTTGGTCTCCGGCCGTCCACGGGGCTGTTCTGCAGGTCGAAAGTTCGAGAACGAAAGCGTTGAAACCAAAAACGCACCACACACCATACACATCATTAATCTTTCGAGCCGTTTCTGCAGCACTGGTGCCACGGTGGAACTCGTACTCGTAAATAATGCGATGTTTTAAGTTTTCCATTTTGTGAAATTAGTGACGCAGAAAAAAAAGCAAAAGAGAAAAAACAAATGAATAACAGTTTTCAAAACACAAATACACGAGTAAATAGTTGTTCAAATTTGAATTTGGAATTCCTAACCAAAGAGGATATATTTAAGATCAAAGTGGCTAGTACGACAAAACGCCAATTTTATATTTAAGGACCTAATATAACCTTGTTCAAGTTTCAAAATATATAAAAAGGCATTGGAATATGGTAGATGATTCTCTCACAATACCCTTAAAGCATCCCCGCTAGTGTAGCGCTGGTCCAATGATTGCTAAAGCCGATGTTCCAGATTTCTTCTCTGTGCTCCGTGCTAGGGCTGCCACTTTTTGGGAGAAAGTGCGCAGCTCTAATAACGAACTGGTCCGTATGGTCGCTCATTTATCCCCAGACAACGTATTTAAAAAAAAAATGGAACGATGTGCATAAAGCGAAGAATAAAAATGTTTGCCTGAAATAAAGATTATTATTATTATTACTAAGATTATTATGATTATTGCGGTATCTGCCACAAGACATACAGCGTGATTCAAGAATAAGTATATAAACTGACACAAGCGAATTGCGCAGGCAACTGGATGTGGCAAGTGACAACTGAAATGAGAAATCTCGAATCTGCCTCCCACTTGCCAGTTGCCAGGTGTGGACTGTGCCTGCATCAGTCTGAGTTACGGTGATACTTAATCTATTTTGAGTATTCATCTTACTATTAAATCTGTCTGTGATTATTGGAAAACGGAGTGATTATTTTATGATTGTAAAGTCTTGAATTATTTGTTTTTCAAGGTTGAACAGGTATGTAAATAATGCAGCTCTGTTTACTTGCAGTTCAATGTTTTACTTTGCTCTGGGGAATCTCTTTTCAAATCATTTACCTACCGATTACCAATAATACTACATAAACTTGCTCTGTTTAATAATTCATTGTTGATTTTTATTCAAGGTTATTTTGAGTTTACTTTAATAAAACTCTAAAATGTTAAAAGTGTACACCAGGATAAATCAAAATTTTTACGCTCAAAAATACCTTCCCAACACGTATTTTGGTAAGCCTTTTTTATTTATACCTAACCGCTAATCGCTTAAATTTCGTTCATTGCTTTTGTTCTTCTGTAGCGTATGCACTTAACAGGTTTTAATTTGTAATAGGTGGTAGCTGCACACTTGGAAAGACTATTCACAATACAATATCCCTAAAGTTTCCCCAAGTTGCTGCTCTTAAGTTGCCTACAAATGTTGTCAATATTAATGCCACTGAAATGGGAAGATTTTCTCCACTGCGGGAGCGAGATCTTTCTGGCCCTGTTATTAATGTTTACAGTGATAAGCATAATATGAAAATTGATATCACTGTGCAATCAGATCCCTACGACAATAAATATGATTGTCGTGGAGCAGTGAGCTTATCTTCATCAATGCAAAGTAATGTGCCAAGTCCATTTAGTGGCAATCATACTCACTTGGGTATGCCAGGTTCCCAGTGGGGCCAAGGATATAAGTATTTATCTGATAACCTTCAGAGTGCTCATTATCTCACTCTCAGAAATGAATATCGGGGCAATCTTGGAGGTACATAATTTTAATAGTTATCAAAATATATTTCATCATTTCATAGACGTAATTTGAATGGCTTGAATCAAATATTTTTAATTTATTTTGCTTTTTTGCTCATAATAATTATATGTTATTTTTAAAAAGCATAGCCATTGGAACAAGAAAAATGAGTACCAATTCAAGTGATCCACTAAGCGCTAAGGAAAAATTAAAAAAAGCTGTTAAGGATTATGGTGCTACTGTTATTGTATTCCATGTTTCAATCTCACTTATGTCCTTGGGAGTTTGCTATCTGCTGGTCTCCAGGTATATTTCTTTTAATATGTATTTAGTTTTAGAGTGCATTGTTTACTAATGAATGAGTTGTAATTTTCAATTTTAATGACGTGGTAATGTTACCTACTTTACCTATGCTTTAATATTTTTTTTTAATGTTTGTGAGTGTAGGATGTTTAATATAAAATATAATTCTGTTTATTTCAGTGGTGTTGACTTAGTGGCTGTTATGAAATATTTTAATATTGGAGAAAGTAAACTATCAAATATGATTACATCAAATGCGGGGACCTTTGTTATTGCTTATGCTATACACAAAGTTTTAGCACCTGCCAGAATAGGGATCACATTGACATCAACACCATTTATTGTACGATACTTAAGAAATAAGGGTATTTTAAAGACAACAAAACACAGGTGGTGGTAACTAATTTTGATTAAATATCAAATGTAATATTAGTTTCATATGATTAAAAATCGTAATCTTATTTTAAAATGTATATTACCTTTTCATTACATGTAAAATGTGTCATATAAAATAAATATTTTCCTAATTATTATCTTGTTTTTTTAAGGTTACATATTGCTTTCCTTTTCCAAAATGCAACTTTTACCAAAATTTTAATTTATTAACATAATTAGTTTCCTTTCATGAAACTTAGTTAAATTAAAATGTGTAGTACATTACAAAATTTGCAGTAATCAAGAAGTGATAAACATTAAGAAATTACATTAATTACTTATTTTCATTAGTTTCTAATAGTTAATCTCCAACACACTAACTGCATTGAACAGACAATGCATATTCCAAAATAAACGCTGTTTGTTCAATCCCCACGAAGCCTAATTGGGCTTTTAAAAAGATGAAACTCAATGGGAGGTAGTGGAAAACTTGAAACTACGAGGTCAACTTTTACTTAAAGTAACGCTAAAACCTTTATTAATATGATTACAACGGGACTATTGATTTAACCGCTATTATAACGGTTCAGGTCCGCCTTAACGATTACACAAAGCGAAAACTAGTCGAAAAAATACCTGTTTTCTAAAAGTGTTATCGTCGACGTCAGAATCCTGATGATTATCTTGTTTGCGCTTTAAGCGTCAATTGGAAAAAAATTGTAACACGAAAAAACAGATGCGTAATATTTTTGTAATTTTAAGTGTAATAGTCATCAAAAATAAATTTATAGCAGGTTGCATCAATAATATAATGATTAGTAAATACCCAATAAAAATTTCTTATAGTTTCGAGATACAGATTTTATTCAGGTATAGATAATTCCATAAAACCATTTTATGGGAGGCGATACATTCAACACATTACTATTAACCACAAAAGGGATTTATTTAGGAATCAAACAGTATATTTTGTCATGCACAAAGCGCTAAATATACTTTTTGGTTAGATGATTTCAGGGTTAGAAGGTCGTTGACCCGTCAAAACAAGATTGACACCAACATTGAATATATGTTTGTGCATTATAAACTACACCTCAATACAAGCTATCTCTATATCTCAAGGATAAAAAATAAAAACTAAAATAATCGTTTAAAAAGTTCGGGAGTACTAAAGCTCAGGGAGAAAAATAATGACCATTGGGGCGATAACAAAAATCGTATGTTCTCTTTAGTTAAATGAGAACTTATGGTTTATATATTGATACTAAATTTAATAGAATATAACAGAGAACAGTGAAAATTTAATACAATAACGAACCGTTACAACTTAATTAGGCGAAGAATTTGTAAAATTATTTATAGTTAACAGGCAATAACAGCATCGATTTTCAAGGCATAACCACAGTATGTTATTAGAATTTTAAAAACTTATTGTTTAGTTTCGACCGGCTTCTGAAAAATATATTTAATGCATCAATTAACATCACAATCAGTGGAAAGAGATAAGTAGACAAACAAAGACCTCGTTAAGTGTAAATTGAGTTGTTAGAAATAATACCTAATTAAATTTGAATAAGATATCAGTTAATAAACTTGCCAATTAGCAACCAAATCAATAGTGCTTTTTTAAAGTTTTATAGAATTTAATGATACGTTTAGCTGGTCAAAATCTGACGCAAAAAGTAAGTTTTGTTTAAAAATTCATAATTCGGTGCGATTCATTTCTGAACCAATCCGACTAAGGTGCTTTCAAGAAAAGAGCGTGTTGTATTTGGAAAGGCCGGCAACGCACTTACGAGTCCTGCAGAATTGTGAATGGCCATGGGGGGTGGTATCACGTAGGGTCAGATGTCCTTCATAAAAAATCTAAATGTCAATAATAAAATGAAACTTGATATTTTTTTACCAAAAGGTAGTGAACAGATTAAAAAAATTATATATTTTTTTCTCTAATCTCACGAATATAAACACTTTCTCCAATTTCGGAAGATTTGCATTAAATAGCGTCATTCGGCACTTTCCTTTCGCATAAAGATAAACAACTAAATAGATTTAAGACTACCTAGAATTTAAATTAATGAACGCTATTATGTATTAATTGAGCCTTATTTACTTTAGAAGCACCCTCAACCAAAAATGTACCCTTAATACCTGCCGGCCTAAGACGTAAATCTATATAAGATGTATATATATGTAAGGAATAAAAATACTTGTCGATATAGAAAACTGAGTATGTAAAGATTATTTCATTGTTGTAGATATCACTGGAAGTATGGAGAATGAATCGACAATCGAATCAAATATCACAGATCAAGGGCAGCAATTAGCATGTACTATGAACAGTTGGTAAGGTATTTATATTTTTTTCAACTTGCGTATTGTTTACCATACGTTGCACTCTTGTTATATTTTTATGCCGACGCAAAACGTAGCTACGCACTTACTAGTCCGAAGGTAAGTTATACATAGTGTATGCTATAAGTATGTATGTAGAATCTTGTGCTATAACTCAACAAGACCTAGAAGTTAACACGCACAGCGTTTCTTTGTTTCCATATTCAAGGTCGATACTATATAATTGTATCAGCTTATATTAAACAATTTATATCGGTTTAATTAGTTGTGTATTAAATGGCTAGTGAATAAGGTGATATTGAATTTTATTTTTTATACTTTAGAAGCAGACGTCATTAAGTGTATGATAACAAATGTCAAATACCTAACCAAATGTTTCTTGAGTAAACATCTCCATTTATTCGTTGGGTTTAGTGTAGATAAGATACTTTCGAACTTCGTTAGAATGTTCGTTATAGTAATTATTTATTAAAAAATACTCACTACCCTTGCATCTGTGCTCTCCACAACACATTTAAATATGTTTTCGAAATTTTTATTAGTATTTTTCATGAGCAGTTTTGGTATTCGCTGTGATGACAGGTAAGATTTCATCATTTTAACGTTAAAAATTACAGATGTATCTTACTAACAAAGAAAATACGGGTTAATAACCTAACATTTGATATTATAATTGGTTTCGTCTCAGGCCATACAATAATGTATTATTAAAGACCGTGATTTACCATTTCTCTTGTATTGAAGATTGTGACCGATTAATTATCCAAAAAGGTGATATAGTATGAAGTTAACACTTTTAACTATGATGTAGTGATGTAATACGCATGCTTACAAATTTACGATTGTTTTGTTAGATATTAGGGGTCATCTATTTTACCTAAAACATATTGAATTATGAACGTAACGTCAAACTAGATACTATTATTAAAATAATTTAAAATTTGTCTCCTTTTTTGTTTAGGTGAAAATGAATAATAAGCCTACTAAGTATATACTCAATCCAAAGAACTACCTACAGTTAATACACCTATAACTTTATTCTAAGATTTATAACCAACGTTACGTGTGCAAACTACATTAGAGAACTTTACCAACAAAAAAATACATACATTCTTACTACTCATAGTATTCAATTCAACAGCAATATAACATCACCAGAAGGACAGTACCTATTCGATTTTACAAAAGATGACAATGTTTACGACTGGCAAGAACAATCGGACACAGTACGAAGTGTGGGAATGTCAAAAGCGGTGTTTGTATTACATCAAAATACCCAGTTTAGAAGAGCAATTTTCTTTGCACTACTTAATCCACAGTTGAACGGTGCCGGTTTCGCTGGCATCCGTGCCCTCGGCTACCACGACCTTTCCAAATATACGAAACTTCAAATACAATGCCGTGGTCAAGGACAGTTTAATGGATTCAAAATTGTTTTAAGACACAAAGGATTAAATGATGAACCTAACTACTCATTCGAACAATATTTTCAGGTCGGTGTTTAGTTTCATTTGAAGTAAAAACGCGTTAAAAAGAGCAAAGCTGAAGTTTTTATTATAATTATTATATTAGCACCCATAACAACCTATATTACAAAATCCCTTCTAAGATTAATTAGTAATTTCCTTTACAATTATGCAGATTTACAGTTACTTATGAATATATTTTTAATACTATAGGCCAGTCCATAGACTATATTAACATAAGTCCGATTTTCAATCTCGAGGAATAACGCGATTATTTATCGTCGATTAGAACATTCTGATCTATGTATCGTTTCATTGAACTGTTAACTTACTAGAAATATTTTCTTTTTTAGGCACCCAAAGATGAATTTGCAGTAAAAACCCTACCATTTTCTGAATTCAAAGCCTATTATAGAGGGAAGAGAGTTAATAATAACGAGACCTTAGATTTATCGGAAATTACGAGTATAGGAATTCAAATGTATGGAGGGGTTTATCAGCCAGTGAAGCAGAAAGGACCAGCCACTTTGGAAGTAGACTGGATAAGAGCTGTATAAAAAGCATATTATACAGAAAACATGATACCGTTGGTTTTATTTCCGTTGATCGATTTAGCGAAAACTGCATTGTTTTCAAATGTGTCACTGAGTAGTAACTCACTAATCTCCTCACATATTTATTTGATACAGTTCATCAGACCATTAATTTAGTTATTTGAGTTCATTTTATATTTTTTCTATCAGAAGTGTTATTCTGTTATTCAATGAGATAGTTGTGACAATATTTCCTTTACATATTTATGCAAGAAATCATTGTATGTGCATCCAAGATGTTATAACTTTAATACCATTGAAAATAAAGGGAACTAGTTGATATATTTCGGGTTAGATCCTTTTAAATATTATCAAATATTAGATATGTATTTATCATAAATTTTAAAAGTATAAAAATATTACTTGATGTATAAACAAAGCAATATTTGTGCATAGAAAATAACAGGTAGTTCAAGTAATTAGACGGCAGAGGCTTCTGTACACACTACTACACAGGCAATTGCGTTATTTTCGAGTCTAGCAAACACATCTTCCACAAACATTACAAATAAAAATTCTGAATAAAATACTAAGTATTTATTTACTAAATTATATTGAAACAATAAATCACACCTCGAATAAAAATGTTTATCTTTGCCGCGTAGGCAATAAAAGTGATAGCGCGGTCATAGCGTCCGGAAACAGAGAATGGTAATTAACAAGCGGAACGTAAGCTGCAGTAATGACGCGTCCGGCAAACCATCGTCCGTGTAGCGTGTTGACGGACGCCACAGCGGTCGCTATTGTGGGGCATTTGCAGTACACGTTGCCTTGAGGTGACGCTTTGTCCACGTATACGTGAAGGACTCCTCCATGCTTATTGCATTCGCTGATGACGTCATCTCGAATCTCAATGTCCCAGTTAGGATTTGTTTCTCTGAAAACAAATATTATTCATATACTGAATGCATTGAAGGTTACCATTGAAGCTTATATTTAAAATTATCAATGGATGTAAGTTAAGCATTGGACAGTTATTTATATAGTAATTAGTATAGTCTTTTATCATGCTTCAACCCCACCAATATTTTGCTTAATGCTATCTAATCAGACGAAATGTGTAACACGTTATACCAAACATACGGGGTCGAAAACGAAAATTCAAAATATGTATTTACACATGATATTTTGATTATAATTGAGAGACAGTTTATGGAAAAAACTTACGTGGCTGGATCAAACATGTTATTCAACATGAAGCATTGGGTGGCTATGGGCGGTGTAATCTGAGGTTGGGCGGCCAAGGCAGTGCCTGCGCCCATCAGCACTGACGCTGCTGCTGGAGGGATCTGGAAACACATATTGCATCAATAGAAAATAATAATACATTAATAAACATAGCTAATTTGACTTTTTTATGCATGTGCTGCACACACACGTTGACATTCAGTAGTACACAGATAATAATTTATAAGTTAACACACATAGGTAGTATACTTTAATAATAACGTATTTTGGTAGTATCTTTTTTCCTATAGAAAAAATTGTCATAGTCTATATAGAATTAAACTTAATAGGAGTCAACACACAATTGCAGTTTAATACCTGTAAGCCAGTCCCTTCAGCCAATTTGAACATGAGCTGCAAACGCCCTGTCGCACCAAGGTCCACTCCAGCCCGGTCCAGTTCATCAGCATCAAACCGAGTGTTAGACCCACCATCTGCCCTTTCAGTTACATTGCCAACCTTCATTGGTCGACCTGCCAGTTCAAATCCATTCAACTGCTCCATTGCCTTTTTGGCATCAGTTGCATTGTGGAACTGAAATCAACTGATACTGTTAATTCTATTCAAATTTATTAATATTTAAAAATTTAATTTAAAAAATAGTAACTGAATGTTTTAAGGGAAATTTTCATCTTATGAAATAGAGACAAATTATAGCCTGTTACCTGATATCACCTTATTTGTTAACATACATACAGAGCCTACAGATTAGAAGGACAATGATTGATTCCCGAAACAATGAATTACATAAATCTGACATTCACAAAGTGTTGAGCTTAAAAACAGAAACAATTATCTTATCTATTAACTCTGAAATGCTGTCATTGTATTTGGAAAACAAATTTATATTAAGTAACTTACTGTTAAAAAACCATATCCTTTGCTCTTTCCTGTATCTGGATCAGTCATGAGTTGAATATGATCAATTTTTCCGAACGGTTCAAAAATTCCTCGTAACATATCCTCTGTTATATTGAAGTGCAATGAGCCGACATACAGCCGTGTAGGTCCATTGCTTGCCTTTGGTGCTAGGTTTGGTAAAGAATTCCCCACCCTGTTCTTTTCTGCTTGCGTGTGTTGCACAATAATAGGAACACCCAGTAATTTTTGGCCAGTTAATCCAAGAGCCTAAAAATATCATTTTGTCATATAAAAGTCCAAGGAAACTAATAAAACTGTTTGAAATCATTTACATATAGAAACAGAGAGGAACAAATATTGGAAAAGACCTACTTTAACCTAAATATTTAATCTTTAACAAATAATTTATCTATTTCTAATAGTTTCATTTGTTCCTCCTTAGTTCTAAAATACTATCAGTACTTACTAGTGGAACAGATTCAGCATCCTTAAACTCAATGTATGCAATTCCTTTGAAGCGTCTTGTCTTGTTACAAGTGATGAGTCTTACATCTCTTACTTTTCCGACAGATGAGAAAAATTCTTCTAGGTCCTTAGCTCTAATTCTTTGCGACAACTGCATGCAAAATACTGTACGCAAATCTCTTTCTTCTGGAGGTAGGTCATCTAGTTTTGGTTCAATACCTCTTGATTTTGATCGGTACTCTTTTCTAGGTTCTTCTTCTTTACTCTTTTCTCTTTTGTGCGAGTGACTTCGGCTACTCTCTCTTTCCCTGCTTCTCTCCCTTCCCTTGCTTCTCTGTCTGTCTCTTTCCTTGCTTCGTCTCTTATCCCGATCTTTATCCCGGTCCCTGTCTCTCCCTTCCCTATCACGTTCGCGCTCCTTATCTTTGTAACTTCGATCTTTATCGCGGTCTCTACGTTCTCTATCCTTATCCCGGTCTCTGTCTCTTTTATCATCTCTGTCTCTGGAACGACGAATGTCCTTGTCTCGTGATCTTCTTCTGTCTCTTGATCTACTGCGTCTAGAGGCATAATAAAAATTAATTACGAACATAAAAATGTTACATATTTTTTAAATTTATTATTTTAGACAACAGTTTTGTTTAACACATTTTTTTTCAGAGCACGAATTTTATTTCTAAATTATACAACACTAATGAACCATCTCACAAACAAGTTAAGGGCTGTCAGTGTGTAACTTATATCTTTAATAAAGGTAAGATAAACCCGAATAAACTGTCTCGTTGTTAGATAATTTTAATTATCACGACATATTATAAAACAGAATCGCTTCCCGCTGTATGCCTGTCCCTTTGTATGCTTATATGTTTAAAACTACACAAGAGGAATGTTTATAGGTATATAACATGCGTAATATAGTAGAAAGGCTAATAATTTTAGACGTTACTTATGTGATATCAAAAAATAACCAATTGTTCTTACATTCTGAACGCTCGATGAACTCTTCGAAATAGATCTAAATAATCTACTAAAGTACAAAAAAACAAAAAAGTTTATGATGGCATGTCTTAGGAATCACCCATAATAACCATTTTTATCTATTACTTTTACGAGAATTAACGCCATATTTACGAATCGTTTTTAATAAATATAGCATTAATAAGGTTTTTTACGGCATGTAATTGAAATTAATATTTTCGAAGTTATAACAGATTCTTCTCTCATTGCTTGTTTAATTAAGAACGAACGAAAAATATCGAAGAAACGGGTCATAAGAGCATTCGGAACGTCAACAATTGACAGATATATACAAATATCTATGAGTAGATACCATTAATTTTTTTTCGATAATTTCAGATATCACGAGGTAACAATAAAATGAGACACTGACCTTCTGCCACCATCCTTTTCTTTGTCCCTGTGCTTATCAGAATACTTGTCCGATCGATGCTTCGAAGATGAATTATCCTGTCACACAAAGCACAAGGTAGAAGCAGCGCCACAGCAACACACGCCGAGTGAATAAATAGAACGCATTAGTTAAATTGAATTGATTGTGCTACAAAATTGTGACATTCCTTTGATATGTTTCATATCAAAGAAATACACTTTGGCTTGGAATGTCTTAAACTACAGAGGAATATTAGAGGACTGTGTGCCCGTAGGTGGTTGAGCTGTTGCCGAATCTAAACTTACCGTTCACAAAACCACTGACTAAGGTTGCACACAGCGCTAACATCACACAGGAATACTTCTGCAAAAGATTGATGACCCATAAACTTATGGTCTTGTTCAAAACTTTGTCCTAAATAAATCTTTATTATAAATCTATACCATAGTGGTAGTGTAAAGAATAAAAATATTAAGTAGTAGTGGATACCTCATAGTGTTCACGTCGGTGAAGTATGCTCGACAAAAACCACAAAGTTCTATAAATACAAGAAATGATTCTCAAATGTAGTTTTGCTTTAATTAATAATTACACTGTTTAAAATTGTGCTTCTACCTACTACCTAAAATTGTAAAGTAGTAGGTTTTTCTAAGGATATAATTATTTAAAAAAACACAATTTTAACCAATCTTCAATTTCATCACAACAGTGGGCAATAAATTACAAAGACATTTTGATAATCTTTACATTTAATGTGAACAACGCCAATATTGAGACAAATGTCTAATATATCTACTCTACTATGAATTTATAGAAATTAAATGATGACCTTACCGATTTAATATAAGGAGCTTCAAGCATAGCTTCTACATCAAAATCTTCTGCCATCCTGTAAATAATATTTAGTATGAATTTTTCTAGAACCCATAATCAATGATATCATTGTAAAACTTGTTTGCTAATGTTAGAATTCTTAAGAATTAAAAAATATGAAACATTTGAATTCATATAACAATCTTAAAAGATTTTTTTTAAAGTACCATAGACAAAATTATTCAGAATCTGAAAACCTTATATGTTATTTATATATATTCCAAGTAAGATACCAGGAACTTACTCTTGCATTATATTAAATTATTATTAATAAAAAAAATATATAGATAAAAGCAATTTTTGTACCCGCAATATGAAGCACATAATTCATCTTAATTCCAAGTAATTCAAAATGGCGTTCGATGTTAGAATTTTCTGTGTCGGCGTAGGATCACAAATACATCGTTATAAATATTACCTGGATGCGGAGGCTGGGACTGCACAGTTTCAATAACACCAAGTATTAATCTGAATGATTTATGTAGTACGCAAACGATTTAAAACAAGATTTCAATATAATGACATGAGCAACTGCAAGCATCGGCGGTCTGCCATCCAAATATGGCTGTTTGCGACAGTGTTGCCAGTTCATAGTTGCCACCATAGAGTAAAAAAATTATTTATTTACATGTCATGGATACCAGGCTTTTCGTCGAATTTTTCGTTTGGATAGAGAACATCATAAGTAAGCAACCAGTATATAAACACTGGTTGCCACCTTAACAAAAATTAAAGAAATTGTTACCAAATTCATTTGCACCATTTTAAATTTAGTCCATGACATAATTTAGATAAACATGACCATTCCCTTCAGGAAGTATCAACATAACCAAATTTATATACAATTGTTGGGTAATTACTGGTAATAAATATAGAGTAATTACTCATACAAAATTACTAATATATATTTCTTTGTATATATTTATATTATGACGACACCATTAGAATCATATAATAAATAAATTCTTTGGATATTTAAATATATTGGTTACAATCCAAGCAATTGATCAAATCAAACTTCAATTGAGTAAAAAATACTGTGAAAAACTACTCTGAAAAAATGAATCGCCCGAATTACTCGTACAATAAATGGCGCGCCATCCGATAATTTCTCGGAGCAAAGTTTTATTTTAAATCAAAGTCCTTAGATGGAAATTCTCTCATTAATGTATTAAATGATTTATTTGTTTCCTTTGGATCTATCACTGGGAGACTATTAGTTATGTCACAAATATATACTTTATTTTTAATTTTTTATAGTTTTTTTTTCTAATTATCCCATTATAAGTTGTAAGATTCTCGAGAGATTTAACCTTGACACTTGGGTGGGTAACATATATCTTAAAGATGTTATCAAAATTAATATTCTGAATATAGATAAGCCTAAAAATAAAATGAATCCTAATTTTATATCGACTATTTGTAATAATTTTATGAAAGATACCTATTGTGATTATTATTAGATTTATGAAGCGACGCTTCAAGAGGGCATAACAAATTAGGAGTTGCTTTTATAGATTACAAATTTTTTCAGTGCAAGAAATTTGTGATTAAGGGCTCTGAGAAGTTTAATGTAGCCAATAATTAGTGTATAGTGGATCCACTAATGGCTATCGCTGAGGCCTTGTATTGTATCTATTAGTTCAGATAAATTTGTTATGTTGACGGATTCAATGAGTTACTTATTTCATATTGCTCGGACTGCCTCTGCTTACAGAAGTCTACCAGTACCGTATGACATTATAAACACCATACAAAAGATAAGATCTCAGAAAAAAAACTGTCGTTTTGCAGTGGGTGCTTTCTCTCAGAGGTATTACTGGTCATGAGGCGGATGAAACTTTGGCTAGGACAGCGGTTTCTGACGGAGTGGAGATACATATCACATCTTATTACTTTGAATATCTTGGTATTTAAAGAAGTTTGGTAAATTGGAGTAACTAATTGGTAGAAAGATCTAAAGGGGATGTGGTATGGTACTATTATTATTGAATCAGGCGTTACTTTGCGGAAGTCCATAGTTCAAAACCCAATAGACCAGTATGGGCGGCAGTACTCCGCGAAAAAGTTTTTTTTTCGCGTAGTACTGCTTTAGTTTTGGTACTATTCAGTCGGAACCGTCTCAGATTTTTAGGATTAACAACATTAAATTAGATAGAAGACTGATTGTATTAGTTTTAAGGCCATGTTGAACACATTCCATTGAACAAGTATAGACACTTAATTGGTCTCAGTAATTCTCCATACTGTCCAGTATGTGGAACAATAGAGGATGTTACTCATATTCTATTTCAGTCTGTACGGAAGGATAGTGTTAGAAAAAAAATTGTATTAAGGGTCTGGGTCTAATATTGGATGGTGTAATAGTGCATTGGGTTTTCCATTGTCAGCAAATGCCAATGTACTTTACGAAATTGCTGATGTCTTATTGGGCAAGTGAGGTGTACCTAAATGTGAACGTATGGGCCGTCTTTATCGCTTAGCGATCAAGGTCCTTAATTAAGATTTAAAAAAAAAAGGCGAGCCATCAATACAGCCAAATTTTTATTAGTCATACACGAATGACACGATGGTGAGTCAAAATTGACTGCCACTAAAATGGTATATATTCTTAAATGACTTATTAATAAATGTTGCCCTAGGTTTTCGAAATTATATTGTGATTTTATTACATGATACATCCTGGTAAATATTAGATTGATCTTGGATCTTTTCAAGCTTTTATGTCGATCTATATCGTTAATAATTTATATACGATATAAATTATTAACGATATAATTAATGCGTACCATATTCATAATCATAATTTTCTTCTGAGGAGTTGTCTAGATAATACAAATCATTGTTACACCCGTTCGAACAAACAGGTTTTATTACGTTGAAAGATTTTGAGGGAATTAATAATTTTGTATATTATTGCAAAAATAATTGTTTAAGGTGTTAGCCCTAATGTAATAGTACGCAATATAATTAATAAATAATAAGAATATATGCTTCTATTTGTTCTGTGACTGAAAGTTTTCGAAATTGACCAAAGAGTCAAAGAGTATATAGTTAATAGTCTAACCACTCGATTAGTCGCTAAGTTGCTAGATTGATAAAGATAGCACTAGATTTTCTGAGGCTCGTTTGTATTTTATAACAAAAATAATGTGGGGCGATTCTTTGTTAATAGTCTTTATTTCGATTTGTACAGCACTCTTAGGAGAGGGTAAGCACTTCTTTTAAGCAAGCCCATTCTAAACGGAGTTTACAATGTCGACACAATACGTAGAGGCTTCAAGAACTTTATTTTTGTTGACACCGAAGGCAAATTATAGCGTGGATATTCACCGCTTAGATAAAATATACACTATTAAATAACTGACCCTATATTCTGATAATGACCTGGAGAGAGTTCCTCATTCCATTATACAATTAATAAATTGTTACTAATACTACAAGTGATTTTTTCAGGGTTAACTTGGATTTTAGTATATAGAACTGAAAAGTATCAGAAGTTAAAGGTGGAAGTGGAACGTCAAAGTAAAAAATGTAAGTTAAAAGTTATCTTTATTTACAGATAGTCATAAGTATGATGATACAAGATAATCTTAATGCTTCATAAAATTTTGAAATTTATTATTTTTAGTGGAGCGTAGAAAAGAAGCACATGGGGATTCCTTAGATAAGCAGCATAAGAAAAAGATTGAGCGTGAAGAAGAACGCCTCAAGAATAATAATAGGGATTTGTCTTTAGTGAAGATGAAGTCTATGTTTGCTATTGGGTTTGCTTTTACAGCACTTCTTAGCATGTTTAATAGTATGTGAGTACAGTGTAGTGCCTAGAAATATGATCTGTATTCTAAATTTTTTTTTTTTTCTGTGAATCTAATTTAAACCTTTTAAAAAAATTTTTTTTTTAGATTTGATGGAAGGGTTGTAGCTAAATTGCCATTCCATCCTATATCTTGGATACAAGGATTGAGCCACAGAAATTTACCGGGTGATGATTACACTGACTGCTCATTTATTTTCTTGTATATTTTATGTACAATGAGTATACGGTTAGTCATATTTTTATATTATAATGTCAGGTGTATTTACATTATTAATACCAGAATAAATAAAAATTGTTGTTTCAGACAAAACATTCAAAAGCTATTAGGATTTGCACCATCACGAGCAGCATCTAAACAAGGTGGTGCATTATTTGCTGCACCACCTGGACAGTTTAAATAAATTAATTTATTATTTCTTTTTACATATTATTTATTACATCCATGTTCCAGTTATTTCAAGGAATATTTGAAGAAAACAAAATTTGTTTAATTAATTTAATAAATATTGAAATCTATAAGAGGTTCATTTATTAATAATCTATCAAATCCAAATCTTGTTAAATCTGTATCAGTATAGTGGCAATCAATAATTAAATCTGATATGGCTTTTCCTATACCTGGTGCATGTTGAACACCTGAAACCAAAACATTGTAAACACCTTGCAACCCTAAAAAAGTAATTAATTCAACCTACAGAGAAGAGCACTATTAATAAATATAAAAAAATCTAGGTTATAAATATGGAAATGTGAGGTCTCACACCTCTTGAGGAAATACTATATGTTACATTTAACTAGCACCAATAAATCTGCTTTAAAACTTTATTGTTATAAATACAATCACTCACCCAATCTTCCAAATCCTGTTGCAAATATTAAATTTGTATGATAAGGATGTGCGCCTAAAATTCCCGTTTCATCAAAGTTATTGCAATCATAGACTTCCCCAGCCCAATATTGTATCTAAAAGAAAGATTACTTTTGTTCCTTAATGATGAATGAATGATCTTTTCATATCCAATTAGCCTGTTCATGTTGTAGTAGTTGAAGTATTTCTTTATTCAAATTATGAAATAAACACAAACCTTTGCATTTGCTAAATTTGGAAAACGGTAATTTAATGATGGCTTTAAAAGGCTGTCATAAATTTCTTCTGATGTCATAGCATCATCTGACTTCAGTGACATTTGACCACATAGAAGGTTGTCCTGTATGCCATTTTTTCTAAACCATAATCCTGAGGTGTCCATTACAATTGGTGCATTAAATCCTGGATTGAATTGTGCAGTATTGCACTCAATAGAATATATATTAGATTCCCTGTAATATATGGAGTAAAATATGAATACACAAGTTTAAAACTAAATATCTTGACAATAAAAATATCTGCTAACCTTTTATCAACTGGTAATGGCAGCGATAAAAGGCCACTTTCACTGCCAACATTTGCTAATTTTGCAATATTGCTTGACTCTATTCCAGCTGCTAACACACACACTGCAAATTTAATAGAATGTTCCTCTCCATCATCTGTTTTATAAATAACTCTTTCTATTTTCTGATATGACAATGGCTTCACACCCTCCATTAAAACGTCCCTTTGATATTCTAAATCAAATCCAACTACTTCACCATGAACATATTTTGCTCCCAATTCCTGTGATTTTTGTACTAAAGCTTGATGTAAAGCAAATGAATCAAACACACCTTCATTCTCTGTACTTATACAACCTGGAATTGGAACAAAATTTATTTTTATAATATATTAACTCCATCAAAAGGGTAATTGATTTACATCAGTATATCACACATATATTTTTATCACTGCATACATGTTAATTTATTTTGTGCCACTTATCTGACTTAAATCAATATTTTAAATATTTACCTAACTTGACATCAGATGTGTTGATCCATGGATACTTTTTTCTTAATTGCTCAGCTGAAAGCAACTCATTTTTTATACCAAACTCCTTAAGAATAGTCACATTCTTTTCCAAGATATCAGCATATTTATCACTTGCTAAAACTAGATATCCATGAGGATGATACTTGATGTTTACATCTCTGTTTGTGTTTTGTTTTATGTTTCGTAAGAAATCTGCACTAAATTGTGAGAGTAAAATATTTTCTGGTAATGAATAATGCTGACTCAGTACACCTGCAGGCCAATTTATTGAAGTGTTTTGCTGTTAATAAATAAAGATATTTTTTGAAATTGATGATGAATAAAATAAATTTATTTTATCTTTACCAAGAACTCACTTTAAAGTTTTTTTCCAAAACCACAACATTCAAACCCTCACCAGCTCTCGTCTTCAGCCAATAGGCTCCTGAACTTCCCAAATAGCCGCCACCAATGATGACTACATCTGCATGTTCTGGATTTAATGGTTTTGTGTCCTTTTTTAATAAGTTGCTGTTTATGTCATTAGATAATACATTAAGAGTTCTTTGAAAAGGATGTTTGTATTCTACATAGGTCCTTTTTTGGAAGATATATGAGGATTCTGATAAAAATACTTTCTTTAAAACTTTCGACGATATCATTTTTTATTCAAAATTTGCATAAGGCATATACTGTAAGTATACTAAATATAAGATAAATGCAATTTATCTTTTTAAATTGTACTCGATATTTTTTTAAATTTATTTAGATTTTCGTGACCCAGGTCCAACGATACAAATTAAAAGTCTTCTTCCGTCAGTCGAAAATATCGAAATCCACATATAATGTAGGTGTTCTGTTCTACCAAACTTTTGTAAGTCAGTTGTAATGTTGATGATGTTTTGGTTGTCAAAAACCTGTTGTCATATGCCACAAAAATCAAATAAACCAAAATTCGGAACTGCAAAACAATGTTGAAACTTGAAATTTGAATTCACATTTTCATAATCCACATGTGTTAGCGAACTTCAAAAAAGTTTATCCTTATTGTTTTATTTTATTTATAATTGATAAAGAAAAAATTAAATGATCTATTATTTCGAGTCAGATGTTTTTAATTTTGTGAATATAAAGTCTTGATATCATTTTATTTTGAAGACATGGATTCCAAGTATACCTCGTATGGGAAAGAAAAAGACCAAAGAACTAGATTTGATATCAAAACAAAAAGAATGAAGCTAGATATTGACCGTAATAATTGCAAACATATAAAAGACAACATTCAGGCAAATGGATCATCTAAAAATACAAACGGTAGTGGTTTGAATGATCTTTCTGAAGATGTCCAAGAAGCAAGAAAGTCTCTACCAGTTTATATTGTTCGCAATAGGTAAGGCATTTATATTTTATAATAATATGTTTGTCACAAAATTAAGATTATTATTGTAGATATTGGTTAATTTAATGATAAACATGAATCATACTTTTTAAATAAATTCAGTAAAAAGATTTCTATATTAGGCAATCACATAAAATGTTAAACAGACTTCTTTTAGAATTTTAGATGAAATTCGTAAAAATAATACTATGATATTAATTGGAGAAACAGGCAGTGGTAAAACAACCCAGATACCACAAATTTTACATGAACAGAGACTTGAAGGGAGTGGAGCTATTGCTATTACTCAACCAAGAAGAGTGGCGGCAATTACTCTTGCTATAAGAGTTGCAGAAGAAATGAATACAGAAATAGGATCATATGTTGGGTAAACTAGTTTTGATTGTGCAGACATAGTGAATACTGTGTCTTTTTAACAGTATAGAGATAATCATTGGAAAACTTACATACTTTAAAAATATATTGGATATGTTGCTTGTATAGTCAAACAGTCATTCAGATTATAATTTTTATGCAGTTTTATATATGCAGGGATAATTTATAATATATAATTTGTACTAATTTACTATTTCTTTTACAGATATTCAGTGAGATTTGAAGATGTTACCAGTGCCAAAACTAAACTAATCTATTTGACAGATGGAATGTTATTAAGAGAAGCAATAATAGATCCTTTATTAACAAAATATTCAATTATAATTTTAGATGAAGCCCATGAAAGAACAGTGAATACAGATGTGCTCTTTGGGATTGTTAAGTTGGCACAACAAGAGAGAAATTCTAAAGGGAATAAACTTAAGGTGTTGTAGGTTAAATTGTTAATCCCATGTATGTATTTCTGTGTATGTATAGAAAGTCAAAGTCAAATTTTTGTTCAAGTTGGATCGTTACATGATCCCATGTGCATGTCCTTAAAACAAATTCTGTCTGAGAAGAACAAGCAAGAAACTTATGTATAGATATAGATAGAGTTGTAAGCTAACACTGTTCATGCCCCCACTTGTATAATTGCATTAAATAATATGGTTCTGCCTTTAACTTATAATAAATAAATTATAATCAAAATTTTGTACTTAGCCAATGTGTTAAAATAAATGTTGTAACAATTAAATTTACAAATAATAAACTGTTTCAGGTGATTATTATGTCAGCGACCATGGATGTTGATACATTCAGTAATTATTATGACAACTGTTCAGTTGTCTATTTAGAGGGAAGGACACATCCTGTAACAATATATCACTCGAAGACAAAACAAGATGACTATCAATATTCTGTAGTGTGTGCTATCTTCCAACTCCATGTTAATACACCAGCCGAGTAAGTTTCAACCTGTTAAACCATTTGTAACCTTTTTATTTTTGTCTATGGAACAACACTGATCTGATCTGATCTCAAGACAAGTGAAACTACAGTACAGGCAATATGTATGTATATTGTCTGTCAATTATGAATTTGAAAAAAAATATTAAGAAGAATTAATTAATTTAGCATTTCAGAAGCCAAATCAAGTGTGAACAAATAAAATGAGACAAACTTACTGCCAATAAACACTTTTCAAACTATATGTTATAAGATTTTCATATGCAACCTCGCCATTTTACATTAATTGAAAAGCCATGTACATAAACCTTTAAATCAATGTTTTTTGATAAAAAGTATTTTGAGTTATTTTCATGAATTAGCTGTATTGTTATTATTACTTTAGTAGTCTACGCGTGATATTACATAGATCCAAAAAAAAACTTTCTTTTGTTAGAAATACTATTAATTAATGCTTTTTTTTTCAGTCACCATTTTCTTGTCTTCCTCACGGGCCAAGAAGAAATCGAAACAGTTGTGGCGAATATTAAACAAATTGCCAAGGTAAGAATGAAGCCAAATAATCATTTAGGGCACATAACATATTTTACGCCTGCATTTGTATTTATACATTTTGAGCAAAAGGCCGTTTGTATATTAATAATACAATTTTAACAATATTCTATTTCAAATCCCACTATTTAAATTTGAAAGTTTATATGTATGGATGTTTGCTAAAGAAAACACAAATATAACTAAGTACTTAATACTCTTAATAAATACAATTAAAAACTTGGGAAACAGTATACCTAATTGTACCTGTTGTATGGTAAGTATTATTTTGTTATAGATAAAGACTCTTTAGATAACATTTTTTTCTATAAAATAACCCCAAATAAAATATTGTATGTACATTAAATATGTTGTATACAAAAATGTTACAGGAATCGCCAGGTCCACCAATTAGAGTTTGCCCGTTGTACGCAGGTCTGCCTCCGGCAAAGCAATTGTTGGTGTGGAAAGCTGTTCCTGAAGGCACAAGGAAAATTGTTCTAGCCACAAATATAGCAGAGGCTTCAGTGACTATTCCCCACATAAAATGCGTTATTGATACAGGGCTTGTAAAAGAGCGGTGAGTTTATTTTTTTTTAGCTTCAGCATTTTACTTATTAATTAAGAACACGCAATCACAAACTTTTTGGTTATTTCATTTTTTTATATTAAACTAGCTGATCCGGTAAACATGTGATTTCAATTTTTTATTAATAAATAAAAAATGAGGGTTGATCGTAGAAGGGTGAAAATTTAGGATTGTATGTATTTTTGTATGTTGTATCATAAAAAAATAGAAACTAAAAAATAAAAAATAAAATTTAGGGGTGGACTACCCTTAACATTTAGGGGGATGAAAAATAGATGTTGGCCGATTCTCAGACCTACTCAATACGCTCACAAAGTTTCATGAGAATCGGTCAAGCCGTTTCGGAGGAGTTCAAGTTCGAACCCCGTGACACGAGAATTTTATATAATATTGTGAATCTAAACCATTCCCAGATCCCCTTGACACACACACAAAAAATTTCATCAAAATCGGTCCAGTCGTTTTTGAGAGAAGTTCAGTGACATACACACTCACAGAAGAATTATATATATAAGTAAAAATATATATATATATTATATATATAAAGATAGTTCATAAAGATTTTGTATGTAAGAGTGGGACACCTTGGCAAAAGTTTAACATTTACTTTAAAGGATGTCCTAATAACGGATTAATGTTATGTAAAACTTTTTATACTAATCAGTTTTCATTTCTGATCTTCATATATTTTGTGTATATAATAACATTTAAAATACAACCTTGAATAAGGGGACATACCATAGTTAAACTTGCGGAGTAGATTGCCATCATTTTAGCCGTTGCTTTTAAATTAGTTTTTTTTTATATTTACATACGTCATTAAAACATGATGACGTCATCGTACATGATAGAGCTACCCACTCAACCTATTCGTGCATAAAATTTAATTTGGCTGTGCATATAATAGGAGCTGGTGTAGTATAACGGGGGCAGAGCGCCTGCGAGTAGTTCCTTGCTCGCAGGCTGCTTGCTGGCAGCGGGCAGGACGAGCAGGAAGAACTGCTCCGGGCTCTTCATACAGACTGTACACCAGTGGAGACTTCAAGGCTCGACCGCAGCATAACACGCCCGAGATTATTAGGTATGTTAAGCTTTTTACAGTTATTGTTTCAATCTCTGATCAAAATTTAGAGTTTTGAACTCATCTCATCTAAACTAGCTTCCAGTTGGTGTTAAAATAAGACTGTTAATGATAGAACAGGTATTATTTCCTTACAGGTGCCCCCTCGCAGCCACATTGTTAATGTTAATAGCGACAGGAATGGATCCCAGTACATTTCCTTTGATTGACACACCATCACCGGATTCCGTGCAGGCGTCGTTAGTTTTGTTGAAAGAATTAGGTATATTTTGCTTAATTTATTTTGAATTACTGTAAATCATCTAAAGCAAATCATTAATATATCATTCATTAATATATATTTCATTTACATTTGGATTGGTCAGCTGGACAGTTGTGGTAGGCAATTTCTGGGTCTAATTCACAGATCATATTTTTAAGTGAGCATGTTATTAGAAGGGTGTTTCCAGAAATCACTTTTTGTTAGTTTCTAAATATTTTTTGTCAATACAATTCAATTTTTGTTAGAAAACCCCAAGTCCAAACTCCTGTTGTTTGGCCGCCGATTGCAACAAACAAAATTAAACATACTTTTTAAACTGCAATTAGATTGTATGATTATAACCGATCGTTACCCGTGCAAATTGTCAAATCTCTCAAATTATAATACCGATTTAAAAGATTTCAATTTTCAATAGTGTTTTCACATAGTTATTTCAATATGTATGTTTTTAAACACGAATAAATAACACAGTTTGAATTATTAGGTGCTATAGAAAGCGAGAGTAATCCGAAGTTGACTGTTCTCGGAAAAAAAATGACGGCGTTCCCGATTGATCCGAAATACTCGAAAGTTATATTGAGCGCTCCCGAACATGGATGTTTGGACGAGGTAATGTTTAATTTTATTTAAAGAAACTATTTTAGAAATTTCAACGTCGATCGTATACACCATTGTTTTTCAACCCGTGCTCCCCCAGTGGTCTGCCCCTGGAGGCCGCGACCCATGAGTTAAATATGCTTTTTTAGGGGGGTCACAGAGGTCAAAAATGGGTCTTTATAAAAAAATAAAGCATTATTTGTTTTAATACTGTAAAACACATACATAAATGATAAAAAACCGAGGGGTAAAGGGGGTCGCAAAATATTTCTTTTATACCAGGGGGGTCGCACAATGAAAAAGGTTGAAAGCAACACTGGTATACAGATGTACAATTAACAGTCATAGTTATATGGCATTGTTTTATTACACCTCATGTTTTGTGCTTTGAGAATCTATAAATTTACATTGAAGTAAATTTTAATAGTAATGCATTTCAATTTTTACTTATGTTTAACAACGCTGCTTGGATTAATAATAAATAGGGTAGATTGATTTTACGACAAATGTTTGAAGGCTCTATAGTCTTATATAGAATGAGTTTTATATCTTAAATTCATAATGTTATTTGCTATAATAAATTTTGTATTTTTTCCCACATTTTTTTATTTTAGTTTTTTAACAAGGTTTTTTCTTCATATGTGTGTGACATATTTTTTCAATTTTTTAGGCGTTAAGTCTTATAGCGGTAATGTCCAGTGAAAATATTTTTCATACACCATTACACAAACGGGAAGAAGCCGTGAGAGTGAAGCAGAAATTTGTATCGACGCTCGGCGATCATATTACACTGTTGAATGTTTTCAAGGCGTTTTGCAAAGCGCCTCTAAAAAAGGTAGGTCTACTGGAGTTAGTTCCATGAAGAAAATGTTCATTGAATAACTTGTTAATCTGAAAATTGATTAATCTTTTGAGTTAGTTTTATTTTTGTTCCATACGATTGATTGATAGTATCACTTATAATAAATTATTAATCATTTGTTATACAGCAATGGTGTAAAGAAAATTATTTGAACCATAAAAACTTGTCATACGCCTGTGATATTCGTCAGCAGTTATTGGCTATTTGTCAAAGGTTGAATATGGAAGTTACGAGTTGTGGGACAGCTTTTGATCAGGTAATTATTTATTTTTAATTATAAAGCTTTCTTTTGGGACCATATCTAAATTTAAATAGATAAATAATTTGAGTTGTAAAAACGTAGTTTTTAAAATAACTTATTTTGATTGATTCTTTAGGTAAAATATGATTATTGGATAATGTATGTAAATGTGAAAAATATTAATATGCATTATTTTGCAAGAACTGCTTTCGAAATTGTAACCCATGGTGCGATGACGTCATAGTTATTAAAATTTTTTTAGATTATTCCAGTGAAATATACTATTCTAGTGTACTATCGCTTCAAATATCGGAAATGTCAGTTGGAGTTGTCTCACGTTTGCAACCTAATTCGTAAATTTAAAAAATTCGTTATAATTACAAAAAAATAGTCAATTAGTAATTGGGGGATATGCAATGTTATTTATATTCAATGTTATGTATTTCCTGTATGTTTAATGGTGAATTATTCTTTCAGTTGCTAAAATGCCTCCTAAGCGGTTTGTTTACAAACTGCGCGTGGACCCGTGGGGGTATAACAACAGGAGCTGGGAAGTATGCGACCGCGTCTGGCGCTGCGGCGGCCTTACACCCGGCTTCGGCCTTGCACGGCTTAAGACCACCGCCGCCGGCTGTACTTTACACAGAACTTCTGCACACACGAAGAGCCTACCTTCTTACAGTATCCGCAATACAACCTCATTGGTTGCATCAAGTTGCACCAGACTATGCCAGGCGGTGTCGCGCTAACCGGTGACAGTTGACATTGACAGTGAAAAGCGCGGGAATGATTTTTGGCATGTACAATGCTAAATATGTATTGTAATATATGTAATGTTTCTATTAATTATTGCCAACCTTTCTTGTAATTTAAATCTTAAGTTTTTTTTTTTCAATTTGAAGAATAACCTTATTTTATGTAAGTGATTTATTGTTGATGTATTTATAAAATGTGAACAAAAAAAAAATTGTAAAGTTAATAATTCATACTTTTTTGGAGAATTGTTCGATGTTAACTTTATTGAATTATGTTTTTGTGAAGTAATTTTTTTTACACAATAACAATTGTTTACCAATAATTAAGTAAAATATGATGTAACGGTATAAAGTGTTTATAAAATAAAAATAATGACAGTTCCTCGTGTTTTGACTGCACTAAAATAACTAAATATATCAAAGGGTGAAAACTAAAAACCTAACAACACTACGAATCCTAAAGCCCTACAGTTGTATACACATAATATAATAGATGACAAAGGAAGACGACGCTTACAGCCCAAACGAACTAAATAAACCTCTGAAATGACCACAAGATTTATGGCACTATTAATATGTGTATATCTTAATATATATAAATCTCCTGTCACGATGTTTGTCCGCAATGGACTCCTAAACTACTTAACCGATTTTAAATTAAATTGGCACACCGTGAGCAGTCTGGTCCAATTTAAGAGATAGGATAGCTTAGATTTTTAATTGCAGTCGCAATTTTATTTTATTGCAAATTATTTGTCTATAATTAATTAACAGTCACAATTATCTGTTAACTCGAAAAGATTGTAACTGATGTCGATACTTTTCGACTGGATTGAGTAAGTAATCAAAGATGGCACTGCTATGGTAAACCGACAAACGTGTCATATAAAGATTAATTTAGTAACCTAAATAAAGCATACTTTTATTGTTTAAGACGCTTTCGATTATAAACATATTCCCGCACACTTAAAGCTGATAATTATTTTTATTGAACTAAAAAAAATATTGCTAGAAATCACATTTATGGCAAAACAATGTTTGCCGGATCAGCTAGTATATGTATATATATGAGTACTAAAAAAAACCTAACGCTGGCTGCTTAAACCGATCGATACGATCACGCAATTAATATTCATTCCATTTCAGCTTTAATATTTAAATTTCATCTTATTTGTCTCTTCATAGCAACATAATCGCAATTTGTGCGAAATAGACTTCAATTAAAAGTGTGATTTAGAGTTTTTGAAAAGGTAAATAAACTAAATAGCTAAAACTTTTTAGCAATTCAACTGGCTCCATAGTACGCGAACGTTTTATGTGATAAGATTGCAAATAAAATGTGTTTAACAAATCTGCGAGGCCGTCGAATAGGTACCCAAACCCTCTCCGAGTCAGCATAGAAATTCGTTTACAACCTAAAAGCTTTCCATTTGCACGGTAAAATGTAGGTACCTGTGTCAGTGCAAAGCTGAATATCGTGCCTCCACGATTTGTGCCTAGTCCTATATGCTATACCAAAAAATAGTACCCATATTATGTCCAATCAGCAAATTCGGTTCATCATATCTCTCATTGCATTTAATTAGATAATGGTAGGTCTCGGTTTTATAGAGATTCATATGTAAAGGGCAGGTCAAAAACACCCATAAGCGACGACAATGTATGATGAATATAATGAGAGTGGATGAAGCGAGGGTGGTATGCAAGGATCGTAGCAAGTCGAGGTCTGTGGTCTCTGCCTGCCCCAATGGGAAACAGGCGTGACTTATATAAATCATATTATATGTATAGGTAAATATAAATATTGTTTTATTGGCGTAGACATATTCGCTCGCGTCTTGTATGGATGATATTAGGACAGGGAAGTATTGCCTCTAATCAGATTAATTATTGTTTTACCGAGAAACCGAACATCTAGGTTATAAAATGGTGTAAGTATTATAATTACACCATTTTATAACATTTTTTTATTTTATATATCCACTATATATATATAGTGGATCTAAAAGCAAAAATAACCTTTCGTAAAGGAGGCTATGTGGGTTCGGAATTTATGTGAGTACGGCATCGGAATTGAAGGAAAGTATTAAATATACAAACGTTAATGCAAATACAATTTCCATTTCTTCGAAGAGAAAATTATGCTAATTTATTTAAGAACCTTTGAATAGTCAAATCTCAAGGGATATATCTATTTATGCTGAATTGTTGCCCAATCACGCGGATAATGCGGGCTTTTGTTAAGTAGCCACCCTTTCTAACAAACTTGAATCAAGTTTTATTAGGTAGCAAGTGTTTAACTTTCAATAACTTTTTTTATTATTTAATATTCCCTGAACTTTCCGTCCCTGATACGTTTAAATCTATAAAGTAAAATAGCAAGTACTAAGAGCAATAAAAAAAGGGATTTGACATATAATGACAACGACTCATTTTCAGCCTGTAGTCGTAGCTATTTCTAAATATAAAGACTTTCTAGGAAATATAAATACTTATTCATATCTACCATCTTTCATAACATTTTCATAACGAATAAAACTCGGCTAAGACTCGGAGAAAGGCGGGTTACTGGGTTAGAGACAATCTCTGTGATGGCTCATTCACTGCTGCAACGAGCCGAGCAGAGAATTGAATTGGAAGCAAATGTGCCGTACGATACGGCCCACGAATATAAACGGAACCACTCTAAGTACTCTAAGCCAGATCAAATGACAAAAGGAATCGAAATTCTGTTTTAATTTAACCTTCTGACACACAATTTTTCTATATAGTTTGTTATAGTAGGATTTTTTTGTATAGTAAATTATTATTATAATGTTAATTAATTGTTATATACACTAGTTTCCGTGTATTATTTATTGTCAAACAAATTATTGTAGTCGGGAAATGAACTCAGATCTTTCAAGACTACGCCTTTACTAATGTAGCGCTCACCTAGACAATGAGATGAACACAACACATAAGTTACGACCTTCGTGACTGTTTTTTATGGAACTCGATTCAGTGGACGTTTAACAAGGCTCATCTCATACATCGTCGTGCGACATTGACATACGTACGGCCATACGTTTACGAGCTCTACGGACTACGGGGGAACACGGAAGTGACTCCGGGTAGCTTCATTTCCGCGCGTGTGCGCGGCCGCATCCCTATTTCCTCGCAGTTTATAGCCTGGCATTATACCTTCTGTGCGGAGTATGTGTTGAACATGTTTTCAGTGACGTGAGTTTGTTTACTTTGCCATGCTATTAGCAATTTCCGCACCGAGCACCATGTTGTTTCTTAACTTTACATTATTGTAGTGATAGAGAGAGGAGAAATTTCGGTGGCTCAGGTGTGTATTGACTGGTGTCAAGAATCAATTTCCTAAATACAACTGAACAATATTATATTTCCCTCCAATTAATCTGTTGCTAGGCAATCAACTTGATTTGTTTCCACTGTATAGATAGTAAATAATACTTTATATACTTAATTAGTAGCAAATAGGAGGCTATTATCAATGCCATCAGGCTACAAAGCTCGTATATTAAGTACATTAATCTTATCATACAAAACGTACAAATTTTAATTACGCTGTTAAATTTATTATCTTAAATTGAAATTGGTTGTCCTAACATATCTGCGTGAATAAAATTATAAACAGTTGAATTAAGTCGAAGTTATACCATACATAACAAAGTCACAGATAATATACTTAATTAACTTGAAAAACATAACTAATTGTTAATTATCATTTTGCTGTGTACTATATAAATATTATTCACGAAGAACTAAAGGTGCTTGTGTAAGTTTAAGAGACTTGTTGCGAATTAATTTAATTGCAAGTATTCGAGAATAAATATTTGTAGCAACAAGCGGTTAGACTTCATTTAGAGCGCAGACAGATGTAATTACGAAGCACATTTCAGTCTCTTATTTTGTATAAGTTATTTTCCTAGGGACCTGAGTGTTTTCTTAACAAAATTTACTGAAAAGTAAGCTATTTTTATAATATACATGTTGCTTGAGCCATAAGTATGTCCTTCGCACGTGAACGCGAATACCGAATACGAATACGTCCGATATATTTTGTAACTTATTCAGCAAATAATTAGACCAAAAAGGTTTTAAAAACAGGAATATTTCGAATTAAACATTTATTAACCTTCAATCGTCGCCAAAAGACCATTTTGACAATAGATAATCCGTCCGATACATTTTATAACTTACTTAGAAAATAAGTTACGAGTAAATGGTGTCCCTGGGATCTTAAGCTATAAAGTTCACGAGGCAAGAATGGCGTTGCTGATTAAAACGTAATTCGGATTGCATAATTACTAACGCCGCGTTCGAAAATTTAATTTAACTGATTTTATTTATAGGATTTATATTATGATAATTTCGGCTAATTTCCATATTAATTATGAATCGGAATGCGGTGGTTCACCGTATCTGGGGTTATGATTGTTGTGAACTGGATATTTGTTTATAACATATTTAATTTGCATATAGAGATATAATTCCTACGTGTAATGTTTAAATACGATTTATAATTTTGCTTAACAAGTACAATATCGTAATATTCTAAATACATATTTATAACATTGAGAGGTTAATAGTTAAGCAATTTGAGGCAAGAATTTTCTAATATTTTATTTATTGTACCTACTTAAAATTAGAATGATTTTAGGATTTTTTAATAATAAAAAGTAAATATTACAAATCTCTTCAGCATATAAATTGTAAAAGTTAGACCGAAGTATACCCGATGATATGTACTATATTATGTGATTGCACACATTGCACACGTATACTAAGAGAATATACTAATTTGAGAAATATGCTGTAAAAACTGTAGAATTAAATGTCGGAGTCTTAAACGACGGAGCTCAGCTAGCATATTAAAAACGTCCTGGCCTGACAACATAGACTAAGCTCCTGTGATTTCAAGAAAACTATTAGTTGCGATAATCTTGGCGCTAATTGTTATAAAAGGCTTGCATATTCTTTTGTTCTAGCATTTCCGATATGAATTGTCCCTTTGTACCAGGGTGGGGCGAGTAGCTGGCTCGTAGCCAGTACACTGTATGTTTCATATTTCACTGGATCATTGGCTTTCACAAAGAAAGAATTACCTACATTTCTTTAATTCGTAGCTGCATTTCTTTGTGTATATTTTAAATAGATATATGTTGCTTCGTGGTTTTTACATTCATCAGTTTATCTGAGCTCGTGTTTCTAGCACGATACACTGTCAAAACCTATATCAAAGAATTGGACAACAATTCATTAATAATTGGATTGGTTCTGGTGACCCCATGTAACTTACTAATTGTCCTAATTTTTAAATAATTACGTATGGATCTCATGCGGGATGAAGTAGTTAAAGAGTGTGAAGGGTGGGATGCAAAATCCTTGGAAACAACTACTTATATATAATTATAAATTATATTTAATAAATTATTATGACTGCAATAAATTGAAATTCTTTCAAATACATTAAAGTTGAATAATATCTCTCAATTTGCTGCGACCGCGGCTGGGACTGTATGAAGCGGTTTTAATTGCATTACGTTTGGCAGCATTCGTTGAAAACCCTGCAGGTGCACCCTCACACGGTGTGCCAAGAAGCAAAAACACTATTCCCGATAACTTTTTTAATCAACCCTCTTTCACTATGATTTATATTATAAGTTGAACGGTATTAAATTCTAGAGAGATTTATTTTGGATAATGATAACAGCACAATTGATATTGAATTGCGCCATACACATGCGGATATATATGAACCTGTATCATTGATAATTCAGTGATACAGTAGCCGCGTTGTTTAGCGATTCAAAAGTCCCTAATGGAACGTTCAATCCTTTATTGATATGTGCTATGTGCGCAAAAATATTTGGCTATAATTACTACTTCAACCGGTATGGCCGACAATTTTTTTTTACTTGCGCTGTAGAAAAAAAAACGCAGAATATAATAATAGTGTATAGTATTTGGTTTGAAACTTTATAGGATCAGTATTATTCTTTATCTATATAACTAATACAACCACTTTAAATTTAATAAAAGTGTTCTGTACTTATCAAAACTTAGATTGATCAAATTAGCGTATGTATAAGGTATTTGGTGGTATTATTAATATGATAGGACAGAACGTGTCCGATCATATTCTTTGTTCCTACAGTAATGGAGTTTTAGTGCAAAAAGAGATAAATAAAAAGCTTATTCGATATTTATGAGGTAATAATATTTGAGTGGATAGGAGAATCGTTCATATCATGTACAGCGATGACTTGAGAGCATTGTTAATCCCGGTGAAGCATACAATTGGCTCCGAGCCATTGTGCCTCTTTTTCATTTACTATTCTAGAAAATAAAGCACGATTTATTACAGATCATTGATATCTGGTACAATGTACCAGAGAATAGATTGACCGTGAGATTCGTTGCCGAAATTGATTACAAGTATTGTTTAGCGACTGCTGAAGGGTGTTGGCAGGTGTCGGCTAAAGCTCTTATAGTCTATTGATAGAGTGTTGCCAACGTTGCTTGAATAAAGTGGGATTATTATAGAGAAATATTGGTTATAGATTGCTTGCATGTAAAATATTAACTTGAGAGGTATATGTCAAATTTTGATTTAAAAATAAATTACAGGTTAATTGATACATTTTTGTAAAATTATTCGGGTAATGAACTCCGAACAGCTGACTCAGCGGCCCGCTGAGAATTAATATTAAGAGTTAGCTTTAAATAGCTGAGATGCATCCCGATAAAAGTAACACGCGACGCGCAAAACAACTCAATAACAGTCTTTAACACAGCTTCAGTAATAACTTTATAACAGTTTCAACATTGTAACAGTATATCAATTTAACAGTTTTTATCATTCAACATCTCCAACACTGGTAATTCGCCCCATAAAAATATTATGTTAAATTTTTCCCATTTATTATGTTACAAATGCCCAAATAAGATATATAATTCGAGAACTTTATAAATTGTTTTTTAGAGAAGCACACGGATTATAATTGCACGCTAACGAGTTACTAATAGTGCCGTCCTACGCCCCGTAGGCGCGTAGCTACGATGACAATGCAAAGGCAAACTCGAGTTCCGGTTATCCCGATCGCGATTAATTATTTACCAACATTTATTATACCAAGCCTTGTTTAAAGTGCGTCTAAACCCCAGATTACCAGTTAACTCAAAAATTCTGGATTTAAATTAAACAATTTAAAAAACATAAGTAACCTATTGTTTTATTTCTTATGTTTAATTTTCAATTAATAACAAATGTAAATGTTGTATAACTGTAATAATGTTTTCTCGACTTAAGCCGCAAATTATTATTATGTGTATACAAATATATGTTTGAATACTTGATTATGTTATTGTTAAATATAAAATAAAGAAAAATGTAATGCTACGTTTTATGGCGGGACTACCTCGGAGTGTGCGACAGACGAGACGACAAGTTGTTTACACAATTTATTGCTCTCTCGGCTAGTTTAACTTTCAAGATAGAACTTTAAGAATTCTTACAATATTTAAAGAACTTCGTCTCGATACAATGGTGGCGTTTCTCTACAGTAAGTTACACCATAAGCCATTTTAAGCCCCAGATGTATGGTTTAAAATATCTATCTGTCTTCACAAACATTCCAAATAAAAAATATTCTGGCATAATTAAGATCCTCCTAAGAAAAAAACACAAAATTTTATTACTAATTTCTAAAAAACAAATCTAAAGGCGTTTCTCCCATTACTATCACTTGGATACAAAACTATGTTAGTAGTATTTACGTTCAAATTATAAAATTAATTTATTCGGAAACTGTATTTAAAAGTGCATTTTTTAGGCTTATGTGCATAAAATATAAGCATTAATTGTATTAATATTTGCAATACAAGTGGCTAAAGGAATATTATTAATAAGATTTATTGCTTACGTTGATATTAATTTTGCATTAAAGGTCTATAACTCAAATTTAAATACAAAAATTTTGTATAACGCCTTTAAAATAAAAGCTTAGCAAATTATTCAAAGCTATTTCAATGTTACTAAAGGTTAGCACTCGCCTAGCTAGTTACGTTTATTTTATTTCTTGAATTTACAAAATTGAATATATTTCTATCTATATACTGCACAAAACATTTGTATCATCACTTACATACATGAGTATATTCATTAATAAAATTAGTTTATATTAAGTTCTCTTTCTATCAAATTATGTTTACGTTATGACTATCAGAATACGTAATCGGAATTATTTCATACGAATAATAGGAATATATTATAGGCTACATCTAAGAATTATGAGATCTCTGAAGAACAATCGAAGAATTAACTTTTCCCTCATGAGCTTTAAAAATTTCTCTCTCTTCCAATAGCTTAGTTCAATAATGTAGGGCTTTAACCTATCAATTTTAACAGTGAGCGCTTACCTTTCCCTTTTATCTTCGCCTGAGTTATTTCGTTAAGTAAGTTTGCATAAGAACAATTCCATCTGAATATTCTCTAAGTAATTGATCATATAAAAAACTAATATAAATGATAATATCTTGAATAATAGGGCACAGAGAATTTAATGCTTTTGTTTGTGTATGTTCCCCCATTTGTTAAGGGGTATGTAAAACCCGAGCAATGCTCGTATGGATTTTATACGACCGAGTCTCACGGGTGCCGAATAGCATTTCCATCGATAATGAAAGTGACAATCCACGGCTTGTTCCTACTTTACATACACTATTTATCTACTGAATAATTCGTCCATTTCAATATAAATAAACCTTAAGACTGCTGAAGATAGGTATGAAAAAAAAGTCGCATGAAAAATTCACTGTATTTACAAGTGTAAATTAACTTGTTAAACCAACAGGTTTAACTCATGATAATAACATACATTACACCCAAAATATTTTAAGTCATGATCTTCTAATAAACACCGGAAACAGCGTATTTAATCATCCCCCATACATATCTATGCAATATAAAATGCAACTCAATAATAAGTTAATTCATGTGTCTTAGAATGGGTCTTCTTTTTTTTTTTAGATCTTCCAAATGCTTTGATGTTTAAATTCAGAGTAAAGCCATTTAAAAATGAAGTTAATGAAAAGAAATTCGATATTAGGAAAGTTAGGGAATTTTCACTTGTGTTGAACGCGTGCCCGCACGGCATCCTTTCTCATTAACAAGAGAGCTCTTGCTTTGCACGTGGAATTTGGCCTGCTATTTTATTTTCACTGAGAATTTAAATCTTACTGCATAAGCAGTGATTAAACTTTTAATGCTAGGAGTGAGTTTGTTTATTTTCACTTTTATCTAGATGAAATAATTCCATTGACATGAAATTCTTCTTTTAAAAAGAAGTCGTAGTCGTAAACGTCGTAGCGCTTTACAAATCTTTCGACAAAAAGCCTACGGTGTAGTAATATTATATTTTTTATTTATTTTTCTAACTATTATTTTGTTTTGATCACCAGACTTCCTGGGTTATGAGCTTTGGAAAAAAGTATAGGTAAATAAAAAGTGTACACCCAACTTGTAAATCAGTGTGAGCTTAGAAATTAGACGAGGAAAGAATGAAGGACGTGTAAATCAAAAGAAAGAGGGCGTAATCCTTCTGGAGGATTCAGACCGGCCGATCTCGAAGCCTGGTAATTGGGCGAAGACAGCCTGATTCAGCGCACGAGCATGTATTGCGTTAGGTGTTGGTATAACTCTATGGGAGTATTAACCTGAGTAGTAGTTTGCGTGTCGAACTTAAAAACTAAGTGACATCTGACGGTAACATTTGAATTGGTTTTTGTTACGCCACTCACTTAACATTTGATCTCGGCCACTAACGTATAACAACACACTAAAAATATAATTCAAGCGTAAATGTTCAGAATTATCTTGTAGGGCAACATTACTTTTACTTCAATATCATTGACCATTTCGGAGGAAATTGTTGCTATTCGCCTATAAACTTTTTGGCAATGCATTTTTAAATCTTTAAACAGCCTTTCACTGTGTCTGCCCCTGCAGCTTCCTTTTCCGATAGAACATGACTAAAAATAAACTCCAAACATCGACCCGAGCTGTAACAAATGACGGGTCACGTTCCTGACCTCAACCTGTATGCTCATGTAAACCTACTAAATCATTGTTAAGTAGGTAAGGATGATTCGATATTTATTCCAGTGAAACTATATAAGCAATAGGCATGTGAAAATTGACTATAACATTAACGCCATAATGAATTTTCACACAAAGTATTAAGTATATTCAGGTACGTAGGCTCATTTTATTCGCAGGGTGTTAAACTGATAGAGAGATTCGCTGCAGTGTTCTTTTTATGTAGTGGAAAGATATTGGGCCCGATGCCTCGTCTTTGCTGCGATGTGGTTTATCCGAAATTTTATATCTTTTGGCATAACTGTGAGAACGGAAATTTCTTTTTAGAACGTGAGCATAAAATTTTCATATATTGCTTTTAGTATTGAGAATGTATTTTTGCAACTTGAAATAAAAATAGAATTCTAAAAAATTCAAATTTAAAAATATGCCATGTTTTTTATCTTTATTTTATAGAACGTAATCTCGTAAATTTTTCAACAATCAATCAATACAATTTATCGTTTATAGAATTTACGGTGAAACTATTTAGTTTCATGGAACGTGTTCCTCAATAAGCAAGTTGATTACATATTCTATTAAATCGAACCCAAAACTTTATAATTTGTGTACGTCACCAACTTATTCCTTCAGCTGTAGGTAATTTACATATTTTGAATAGTGAAATTATCAATCGTAAATTAAGTTAATAAATTGATAATCAGGATTCACTTATTTCTATTCGGTAAATTAGAATTTTATATCTTTCGAAGCACTGTTATGTGTAAGGCGCGCCATAATTGCGTGTATTTTACAACGCACATAAAACTTTTATTATTCTTTGTTTACTATGTGAAAAATACTATCTTGTTTATACTCGTAGCGTCAACTAATTAATCGAAGATTTATATACCGATCGTTAATATAAAAAATATACAAGTTAGATGTATTTCAAATCGACGTATATTTTTCAGTTTCAAGTGCATTCTTTTATGTTATCTGTAGTACCGGAAGCGATGCGGCTCTTCTGTGGCTATTACTGGACTAGATTAAATAATTCTTAATTTCCAAAAACAACGAAATGGATGGACTATGTAATAACCATGATACTAAGATTGAGAAAAATAATATTGATAAAAGTTATCTAAATTTTAAACTGTACATTTACTCGTAAAACTGAACTCTCCGATACTGCGAAGTAAAGCTGTCGGGAGTTAAATCTACCGAATTAATCGTAAAATATCGCAGAGTACTCTAGTAATTAAAATAGAAAACATAAATTTAAGCAAATGAAACGAAGCGAACGAAAAAAATATTTATATCATCTAATAAAACATTTCAATTTTCTTTGGTCGTTCATATATCGGGTAAATAATGAAAAACTTATTTCTACTCTTTATTCTAATAATTTTTTATCCTATACTTATTAAAAATTTTCAATTGGAATACTAGTCTGTCGTACATCCTGAAATATACAAATAAATTTAAAAGTAAAAGTAAATAGCATTACCGTTTGTTACTATAAAAATTATATCTGGTTTTCTTAAAACCTATCAGAGGATAGCAGAAATAATACATAACAACTTAACGAGTTCAAACTTTGGTCAATTATGCTAAGCTACACTTGAAATTGCAAAAAATTCTCAAATAAATTTAATTTAAGATAACTTTCTTCTGCCAACTCACTCAATTTACGTATTTACATTGCATTTTACGTATTGTCAGTTCTGATGCATAGACAATACATTGCCTGTCTATTAAAGCGAGGATTCATTGATTTATATAATTTAAATATTTTTTGAGGGACTAAGTCACGGAAATTAGATATTAGATAGACTTGGCAATAAGAAAAAAAAACTATTGTTGATAAAGTGAAGACTTTTTTTGCATGCATATAGATAATAACGCCTAACGTAATATGTATAACCTATATTATATAGAAATTCTTGAAAAATAACCAATTGCTCTTAACCATATATACTATTATTCTAAAGTGGAACAGTTTCTGTCGATGAATTATTTAAGATCAGGAAGTGCTTTTTCAAACTGAAAATACTATTTTCGTAATTTATAGTAAATTAATGGAGGAAGTCTATAAATATAACCCTCGGCACCGTTAGTTAAATACATTTAATGATTTTACTTCGACGACCGTGTATTTTTAATGTAAAATAAAACCTTCTTATAGATTTAGATTTGCAATTAAGATTCCATTTACGTATTTTACGGTTATGAGCACAATTCACTGACTTTGAAGAACGTAAGTTTCTAATGAAATTAAATGATCTGAAACGTTGGACTATCTGTTGACAAGTAGTTATAACTTTTCCATTACCGTTATGATTATTGCGTTAGTTGAGTCTAATGGAGTAAGAGTAGCAATTATAAGGCCCTAAAAATAAAATGTCCCTGTAGAAAAATTACAGTACTTAAATGTAGATCTTTTGTATGTATTTAATTCTCGCTCTTACCTTGAAGGAAACATCATGAGATACCTAAGACCCAAAGGAATTATTTGGATTAAGAAAAAATCCGATCAAGAATTGACTACGGTTGCTAATATCTGGGGGCAGAGAAGAGCTTTATTGTGGTACTTTCTGTTTTCTTAGAGAGCTGAAATTTGGTATTCAATTAAGTTTTAATGACGGTAATGAAGGTCTGGAGTTACTGATTTGGTACCCGATGGCACAACTGAACATAAAGAAATGATATACAATAATATTCAATGAAATAAACATCGATCACTCTTGTGAACACTTTCTGGTGATACATACTCGCAAAGCTAAACTACCATACATACAGTTTTCTATGTATACAGTGACTTGACGTTGACGAGTACATGATTAAAAACACCCTTAAGTTTTCTAATTTGATTTTCATTAAATATCCCTTAATTATTGTATGATGTATGTATGCAGCAAAAACACGTTCACATAGTTAGGTTTAAAGAATTCATTATGTTAAATTACCAACATACGAAATGAGATACAATCAACAAAAACTGCACAAATTTCTCTGCCGTAAAGAATTAGAAACACCATGTCTAATTCAGTATACCTATGTACGAGAGCCGCTAATGGACTACTTTATGATACTTGATATTTCGTTAATTTATTAAATACTTCATTATTTTTTCACACTTTAGTGTATGATTTGACACATGGCAAGTGGAAGAAAGGTCTATGGAGTTGTAATATTTAATTGTATTTTTCTATATATGAAAATAATAACATTTTCCAACGATATTAAGTTTGTTGTTTTGTTACCTCACAAATATACAGTAACAAAATTTATGTTGAAATCGGAGATTTCTCAACTCGCATTAATTGGACTCTTGGAAAAGCGTAGCGACAACTTGTTAAAGGAGTGTTAAAAATAAGTGTTAATTAACAACTCGAAAATTGTTTCAGGCTCAATTTATTCACATTTTATCTTAATGTCTTTGATAAGAATACTGAGAAGTATCAGTTTATATTTCCCACTTTATATAAATGTTAGATAAATACACTATTTTGTGTTGTTTGATTTAGAACAGGTATTTGATTTGAATAGGTGATAGGCATTGGATAAAACCTAAGGCTATTTTATTTTATTAGCAACATTCCGCAAAAAAAAAACCGTCAAACACAGCGCACGCTTTGCCCCGACACGGGAGCATTCTCAGGATGTTGCCCTCTATGAATAACGTTCATTTAGATTGTAATAGATCAGTATTGCATTAACACTCCATCATTTGTGTTATGATTTAGCTAAAGGTGTTATTACTCTAATTATATACAATTTCATCATGACAAATAAATAACGATCCTACAATTAACGAAATATGAAAAGTACTTTAACCAAGCGAGTAAAACTACAAATAACAAAAAAATCTTTTTTTAAATCTTTATATTAAAATTATTCATGCCAATCTAAACAAGGCGTCTTACATTAGGAAGCTTAATAAATTCATGTTCAATTAACACAATTAGTTTGCAAGCTTCTGTTAGTGAAAGTTTTAAATACTTGGCAATCGGAGGTCAGTAGAGCGTATTCATTTGTGTACAAGACTGAACAGCAGCCATGTTGCCAAACATCTCCTTTGTTCTTAAATTGTGTAAATAAATTACTACGGTCATGAGAGCATAAGCGGTAAAATATTTGAAATACGGACATAATGGAAACAGAAAAAAAATTAATTTAAAAAATATGTCTAATTGCAATCTTTAGAATTAGACCAATCAATTAGAATCAAGTATTATTTCGTCTCTTGTTTATTTAATTGTGTTTAAGAATAAAAAAGTGAGTGAAAAAAGAAGAAAATGGTGAAATTCGACCGATTATTTTTTATGAATTTGTTGGATTTTACTTCAAACTGAATGTTTCAAAAAAAATATTTTATGATGTATTAAATAATAAAAATTAAAAAAATAGAATCTTAAGTTACCAATCTTAAAATATTTTAATTTAAGATTGGTAATTTAAGTTTTATCTTTATGTCAAGCTGCGGCTGTCTCACCTAGTGAGCAATACAAGATTGCTTTGCATACGTCGTAATAAAAAGATCTAAGTCGTGTGCCAAAAATATATTTCCCCGGACATACATACATACAACTATAATAAAACGTTTTGGCGCAGCCTCGAATAAAGTTTGTGTTTCATACAGTAAAAACAGACCGACGAGACACTCTTAGTCCGTATCCACGTAAGATCAACTTAAACCATTCCTTAATTTTATTGTAAAACTGTTTTGTCGTCCAGAAACTCCCATGATACACTTTTAATGGTGGCCTTTGTAACAATGGTAGTCCCACCAATATACAACAGCATTCAATTGCTTTTGTTTAAATGAGTTTATTATGTGTACATCCAAGTTGTGATTGTACTAAGAGTATTGTTCAATGAATTAAAGTGAACATGTATTTTTATACATTAATAAAATAAGTATTATATATTATATTCATTTTAATTTAGGACTCCACTAAAGGATCGTGTATTAAAACTGTTGTATAGCATTATTGCAAGGGTAAATGATAATTCACCGGGAATATTGATAGAAAGATGTACTCTGAGTTAGTATCAAACATAATAGCTTATATGTATTGTAGTTGAATTGAGAGGCAATCAGTCACTGAAATTTGCATGTCTAATAATAATTTTGCGCTCTAAATATACAATATATATTATTCATAATTTATTTTAAATACATACACATAGTATCTAATTGGTAAGTTAAAGGCTCGTGAACGCTGTTTTTACTATATCAGTAGTTTATTTAAAAATTATCATGATTTGTTGGCCGGCTTGGCCATTATCTATAATATAAAAGGTACTTATGAAAGGCATACATGTACCTCTATATATAGAAGTTACAACCATAACAATAATAAATATACTATATACTAGCGACCCGCCCCGGCTTCGCACGGGTACAATGCTGATACTAAATACACTACAGAAAAATAAACGTTTATCTGTAATATCTTCGAAAATATTCACTTAAATCATAAGGTGTAAAGGGCCATATAGATCTATTTTAAATAAGCAATGTATTCAAGGTATTTAATTGGTTAAGGATTAATGCTGTATTGGTTAAAATCGCTTGGAAAATTAGCCATTATTTGTCGTAAAAAGTAAATGACAAAAAAAGTTATTGTGGGTTATCCATAAGAGATAGACATATACCATCACGGACTTTTCTGTAGACCTTTTCAATGTGTACAATAGTTAGTACATTATTTTGATAAAACTCGTAGGGTTCAGCCTTCGATTGCGGGAAAAAATGTAATTATTTACGATATCACATTAGAAACCTCAAAAATACAACAGTACTTCTCTACTATTTAATGGATGTTATTATACATTCCTTCCTCTTGAATCACTCTATCTATTAAAAAAACCGCATCAAAATCCGTTGCGTAGTTTCAAAGATTTAAGCATACAAAGGGACAGAGAAAACGACTTTGTTTTATACTATGTAGCGATTATTTCGTCCTTTCTTGGAGAACGCGTACATGCTCTTTTAAATTAAAGTTTCTTATTTGTCAAAGTACGTTAAATAACGAAAATATTACTTATGTATAATGCATTGTATTACTCAGCAATAACATCGGAATTGTATTTTTGATTAAGCCCGTTATTTACAATATATGATAACGATTTATTGGGAGCTCAATAAGAATTCGGAAGCCATTATATTATTTTGCGATAAAAGCACTTGTGTAACGATGAGTGCGAATCCCAGTTCATTAATATTCATGGGCAAATTATTCCTTTTATTGTCATTCACAAACCAAGTTGAAATAAAGAAACAAAGTTGAATTAATCAAGAGGCAATGAGTCTTATTATTTCCATGAAAATATATGGAAATACGCATACGAAAAAACTATATGACCAAAATGGAAGTTTTCATAGACAAAGTTTTTCCACGTAGACTGAAAGACACGGGCCATATGGGTAAGGGTCGTCCTTATGGGACCCTTGGCCTCATTTCTTTGACTCGGCAAGGAGAAATGCAGAGTGGCCTGTCATTACACCTACTATTAACATTATTCTTTTACACTTCGACTCTTTGTGTATATGAGTCTGAGTATACTTCTACTTCTGTATAGAGTATGAGTATACTTCTTTACACACTGGACTAGCTTGCTGGACTGATTTTGATAAAATTCAAGAAGTAATCATAGATTTAAGGAAGGAAGGACGCACCTGCTCGACGGACATCGTTTCGGATTTTTTTTGTACCAAAATTTTAGGGCGCCAACTAACTTGATAAATAAATGTTTAGATTGATAGGATTTTTATACGAATAGAATGGAAATACTTTGAGAATTTACTACAATATCGCTCTTTATGTATTCTATTATTCAAGGATAATATGGTTTTAATAAAAGGAAAGTTAAACAATCGTAAGCCAAGATAATATTAACGAGACTGGAGTTAATTGCTCATGAAACTTCATAATCTAAGTACCCCAAAACTGGCATAAAAAATTTGATATATATTTATAACTTTAAAAATGTATTTTATAAGAGTTGATGCTCTTTATGTTTTTACTATTTTTTTCAGATATAATTTTTTAACTGCTTACGAACTCTTTTTGAAACTTTAGTTTTATATTATAATGGAGTGGTCCGGATCACTAAATATATATTTGAATACAAGTTTCCCTAAGAATAAAAAACGTACACAACTCTCGTGGAAGTAGTATGAAGTCTTTTAATTCAAATGACTACTATTTTTCTGCAACAAAACGTATTCTTATTATTTGTGAACATATAATGTAAAAAAATTAACATCACTTACTACTTGAAGGTAAGTAGGCAAACAAATATCATTTGCTAAGTTGATTATATAAACAGAATTGAATTACATCACAGACAATTAATAACAAATAATAATCAAATATCAAGACCAAAATCACGAACGGTCGGTTAGTCACTAAACTCTTAGTAAATAGATATAAAAAAAAAACCCAAGCCAAAAAATAAAACCAACGCACCAATAATAACCGTACCGGGAATCGAATCCTATGATCGGCAGCGCAGTATCGTATACAATAATAATGTATACGCAAGTAAAAATACGTATTTTGGTAAAAAGCTACTTGAGTGACAGATTGATAACTTCCGGACTTCCGTGAGATTTCCAAAGCGTACATTGAATACGAACTACATTAGTAATATATATAAGTATAAATTCACAGGAATTCATTGATGGGAAAATAAACATTTAAGCTATAGTAACCATTTTATTGAAATAAAATGAAATGAAAAAAATAAAAAATACTGTAAAAAACATAAGTATTTTAAGTCTGTGTTTAGATTTTAACACAAATTTCAGTGCTCATCTATGATACGTGTGCATTTGGAATCCGATAGTGTAAAAATGAAGACTTTTCGACAAACATTCTGTATTCTTAAGTTTACGATTTTCTACGGGCATATCAATTCACATTACAAATTGAAAAGAAATTTCACTTTGTGGGTGAATATTTGAGAGAAACACTGCACAAGCTTGTATCGTCGGAATGTCGTCCTCTTTGTGTTCTCGTTTACATTTTTTACGTGTGGCTTTACAAACATATCGTGTATACCGTAAACATAAATATGTGTGGAGAGCAATAGTTTTGAATTGTTTCGTACGTTAACAAGATTTACGTAGAAGAGTTTGTAGAATCAAGAGTTTAGTAGGTAGTCTTGTACATTGTGCATGACATTTTATACGCGTCGTTAGAACTCAATATTCTTGTTAATAAATATGAACCTTAGGACGTCGTTTAAATGTCATGAAACTTTTATTTAATTTACAGAGATAAGGATACATTTTTTAATGCTTTTTTACGCTTATTGACGTAGGAACTTAAATATTTTTATATGTCCCCGCCATTACTCCGTTCACCTCGTAGAACTAGATTATATTGTATATATTAAATAATTTATGACAACTGCAAACAATACAGATTAACAAGTTTGAATGTAATGCATTGAGTAATTAGACCAAACTTTGAGACCACGTAGTGTTTGGAAACTTTATGACAGCTTGTTGTTTTCAGACTGAAGCTAATTTTGGAAATTATTAGCAAATAACATAGTTTGATGTGTACTTTCAAAATAATTTTACATTGTTTTATTACTGCGTAAGAAAATAACCTAATGTATAATTTAATACAATTATTATTAATAATAATTTGACTCCTTTGTCCCTTGTAACATTCTGCTTTTAATCGTAAAAAACACCACTTAAGTTCTATAATCAATATTATATTTATAAACATTTATATGTAAATATAGAAGTAAATGTAAGAAATTTCTGGCTATAATCGTTGAAGAAATTTCATTTAAATATAATAGATGTCTATTATAAGACACCGGAACTTTAGACCAGTTTAAAAAATATGTGTACCGTTTACCGCGAAAATTTAGGTGAGGCTAATAGAAAGAATAATTGAAGTAAGCGCGTCTTAACCTGGTCACAATGGTTTCTAATTTTTTAACTACCAAGCAATGTATTCGAATTGCGAATGAGACGTTTTCATTACTAGCTCAGACAGTGCTTAATTTTGTATTCAGTTGGAAATAGCTTCATAAACAAATGAATTTTATTAAATAAATTAACTCATGCATAATCCAGAGCGTAAGCTGAGCGCTAATATCGCTAATTGATTTGAAGTAGCCTAATTTATCTTTTGTTACTCATTAAGCCGTGATTCTATAGAATACTTTTATACTATTCAAAATTATTCATGCGATTTCGAGTCCAGCATTGTCCGTTTTTGTACTGTAAAAATATGACTTAGTTCGTTGAGTCGTGACAGTATAGAGCATATTTTAATGAAAAATATCAATTTTAGAATTGGATTGTTCTTGTGGAGAGCACATAAAATGTGTATGGTAAATCAATTTTGTAGAACGTCTACGCTTATACTGCCTTCAAGCTACTCGTACGAGGCTACGATGTTTCGTCTCGGTCTACGAACATTCGAATACGTAATAAGCTGAGAGATTTTAATTCAGTAAATGTTTATTTAACTCCGTACCCTTTGAAGCCTTACCTTGTATAAAAACTGTAAGAATTTTAAGGAAGTATCATTGTATTTATAAAAAGTAACGAAACAATAAGCTTAGTGCATTGTTTGTGACATTCAATTCGACCAATATAGATTTATCATATACCCGTGAAGAATTTGGCGGTTAATACTCACTTTGCTTGCACATTAATTTTAAGTTTGTTTTGTTTCTTTTTAATTGAACTTCAGTGTGTAATAAAAAAAATATGTATTCTTAAAACAACCCACCTGCCAATGGATGTATGTATTAAAACATTAAACATTTTTTAGTACATCATCGGTAATATTCCCTAACTTGTAGTAATTTAATAAAAAAACCGTAAAAGTGAAACCAATAAACGTTGTTTTATTGCTCGTCGACCGAAACACCTGCTACGTAATGAGTTTTAAGTTATTTTAGGTCTGCCAGTGATATCGGTAAGCGGATCAAAAATTTGAGGTGAGTTATTGTGTCAGAGCTGAGACATGATCGCATTTAATTAAGCAACGATATTGAACGTATTATTTACGTGGCGTAAAATGATTTGGTAAGTAACTATGTTAAAACACTTTTCGCATTAATAACTGTTTTTAATCAAATCTAATGAGCTTTTCAGTAAATTTATAAAAGCTTTTGCTTATAGGTTAAACATGTCAAGTCTTGCAGATATGTACACAAATAAGTACCTACAAATTATCATATTATTATCCTCAATTGAAGATATAATGAGATAAAATCTGACTCAAATAATAAGAGTTTTCATAAATATTTAAGGATATTTTATGCATTCAAGAGTAAAAGTCTTTAGTTCGACCAGATGTTACAAGGGTTCGTGTATTTCAGAACTCGTTTTACCAGGTTTCAAGTCATCGCTCGTGTGTGAAGCTCCCGAGAAATTTATTCCTTTCATAATATGATTGTATTATCATTATTTTCACGTGTCGCCTCTGCGTGTATTTTTCATCTTTTTACAACCTACCATTCGGCTCTATAAAAACGATCTTGTAAATTGAAATACATTGAAGGAATATAATCTAATATAATATAACAATCATCAACTGTGAGGTTGTTTTAAGCACGAGTGTTTTTATTATTAGCTCCGTATTTACAGTTGGGAATAAATAAATCAAAAAATTATGCAATAATGTAATATGCCATAGAATATAACTATCTATTCTAACACTCACTATTGCGCCTCTGAGCAAAATATTACAAAAAAACTCCATAAATCTCAAGCGGTCTTTGACCGATGTTGTAATGAAATTTTTAGAACTTTGAAGAATAATGCTATTTTTTAATGTTTATATTCTATGAATAAATTTTTTTCTTGTTAATTCAAATAATTATTCGTTCATCAATTATTACGGGTCGAGATTTTCTCAAATTCATATTGTTTTCAGATTTTTAAATATTTTTAAAGCTTAGTAAATGGAGTGCACATACCAGCCATGCAACGCTAGAATACCAAAAAACGGAAAGAATATAAATTTACGCAGTATCATGCGCTTGTACTATTTTTTAAAGCGAGATTTGCCATAGTGATTTTAACGTATAATTTAACAAATGCTATCAACGAACATGCTATTTATGTTTCTCTTGCATTTTAATAAATAAACAAAAAAAGGTGATTCACATTAACATTTAATTAAACACTCGAACAGCTCATGTGAAATTAATATTTCGACACGCTGTTCCCTCTAGTGACTGCATTTATAAATACATAATATGTGAAAGCGGGAATTATTTTAGTAACAGAGTTGTTACGAGACAGCTGATGAGTGGGTGAACATAATTTAAATTTTAAGTATTTCATTTTTGACTCCGGTGATATAAGGTAAGTTTCTAAATATAGATGGAGATTTGTTACTCTTTCTCGTAAATTGATTTTAATTATACTATACAATAAAATCCATGGTTATACAGCTGGGTTTGCAATGGCCGATTTGGATTGAAAGTGGCAATTTTTAACCACTAAGCTTAAGCAGTTGTTTCGCAGAAGAATTATTATTTAAGAAAATTCGAGCCAAAAAAGGAGAAATATCAGTGATACAAATGTGTATCCTTTTCTCCTTTTTTCTCTGCCCAATCTGTATTGGTCACTTACAGTTACGAATATTTATTTAGATAACTTAACCCAAGGGACTATTTTTTCTAGTTTTTGGAATCCGTAATTATCAAATTAATTATTTGACTTGTCGTTCTCAGTTTTCTATTTAAAAAATATATAATTTATTTGTAATTCTTAAACTTGAACGCGTTATGTTAGTACATAAAAATAATTAAGAATTAATTAAGGTTCTAAGAATTATTCCTTAATTAATTTGGCAAAGAAAAATTTCATAAGAGCTTAGTTCATAAAGAATGAAAAGTTATGGTACAGGGGGATCATTTTAGAATTTCTAAGGAAACATTAAGAAGTAAAATTTTACTAAAACTAAAAATGCTTTAACTAAATATAAAAGCGGCTTTTCTCGCTGAAGAGAATTCTGAATGGATTTATTTAAAAAATCAAGAAGCAGTGAAGGAGCGAACGTGTCTTAAGTGTGACGCGACGAATGCGTGTGTGGGTCGCGTCCCCCCAGGGTGGTGTAGGGCGGTGTATCGATCTGGGCGGGCGCGTGCGCTGCGGTGTCTGCGGGAGGCATCCCTTGTGACTTCACTCAGTTTTGCAGCGCCGCGCAGTTCGCAGCTGGCCGCCGGGCGAGCCACTGCCTGCAACAGGGACATTAACTCGTTTGACACTTGCCCAGCGCGCGATAACACGATAACCTTACCTCTAACAGGAATTGCGATATTATGAACGTTCCATTTTTTTTTTCACTTTTTGACTGAACTATTAAATTTATTAGACAACTTTTGTGTTGTGAAACGACATTTTGTGTAATTTTCGTGTGTTTGTGATAAGGAAAAAGACACTCGGAAGGTTGTGAATTTACGGCTCGTTAACTCGGAGGAAAAAATTCGACAAAAGGACCGTCGTCGGTTGCATCCGCTCATTGGACTGATAAAATTTATGACAAACGGTAAGGAGCGTATAGTGATAAGGGTCGCATGTTATCGCGGCAAGCACTGTGGCTGTTTTTGGGGCTAACCGAACCGATGACTGATAATATTTAGGCTTTGAAAACTGCCTAATATTTTCCACACTTTTAATTTTATATTTAGCCTTTATATACTATTTATTTACCTTTACCTTTCAGCATATTCTGCATGACTTTAACTATGTATATTTATGTGTATGAGTGGAAACCTGACTCTTAAGATATAACTAAACTAAACTAAATTTTCTTATATTTTTTTTTGTTTTTACTAACATCATAATAAAAACAAGAAAATGTGTAATGGTACTATATTTTAAAACTTGTTATAGAAAAAATATGTGGTCGATATAATGTTCGAAACTACAGTACTATAACTTGAAAAAGCTTAGTTAAAGAATTTCATATAAAATTCGTATTGACACGCTTGAAACAAACGAGTATCTTCATTTATTCCAACTTACAGTTGCAAAACTCGAGAGATTTGATTAAATATACCGCAACTGAGGCTGACTTGAAAAGATAATTCTCAGTTCTAGGATTATGATTAAAAATTTCAAACAATAGGAGACCCTCTCGAGATAAAATAACTCGTTACTTTTTATGATTTGAACATCCCCTAAAGTTTTATTTCGTAAATATGATTTTATCCTTTGTAAATCTGTACTGTTTGAGAATAATTTGATATTGTCTAAGCAAGAAGTTTAGTTGTGAAAATCTCGTATTTCTTCAAAGCCACGAGTAATGGAAGTTGACTTGGGTGAAGCTCAAGCAAATAGCAAGTCCTCCGGTTTCACTTAAATAAATATGGTGGTTTTCTTATAACAAATCTTATATACTAAATCTAATTGTAACCGATTGTCGAAACCAACGCGTTTTTACTTTTATGTCTAGTCAGGGTGTGTGCGTGTGCGTGAGGTGATCAATCAAACTTTAATCTAGTATGAAGGCAATAAAAACAAATTCTAAAGGCAATTTCAAAAATTCTAAATATTATAACTTGGAATATGGTATATACGGTATATCGGCTTTCAGTTTCAGTTATCGGCTATTGTTGTATATATTTTATACATATACATACCACACGGCAAGGAAATTTTATAAATTTTCTTCAGTGACGGTTTCATATATATTCCTGCAACCAATTAATATTCCTTCTTCAAAAAAAAAATCCAGTAATGTATTATTTTTAACTTTTTAAATTTGTTGTTATTACAATTATTACCTTATTTTGTTTACGAGTAAGTATGGTAGGTATTTATATGTATAATCAAGCATGAATTAGTTTCTTTTTAATCCTGGACATAATTCTCAATTAGTTAAAGTCTAGGTCTAAGTTATAATTAAAAAACCCGAGCAAGCGTAAATGACCTAAACTTTTAATTTAATTTTTGCATGCTAAGCACTTAATATATATATATTTTTAATTTTCCTTGTATTTCAAGTTGTAAGGGATTGTAAATGGGAATTTATTCCCACTATTTTATTCAACTCGTGAACCACACCATAAAGAGGTGATAAGACGCGAATTGACCGAGAATCAAATGGTTTGTAGGGATAGCTCGACGCGTATAAATGCGAAGATTACAATAATCGTCGTTGCTATGTGAATACCAAAAAAACAGTCAGCGGCTTCTAATTGGAAGCCTACATTCATTATTAGGCCTATTCTGCTCGTTTATTTCAAATGGCAAATATATTCAGCAGTATGGGGAAATCGTAAATAAAAGCAGGTGTTTTTTTATAAGAAATATTTTTTTTACTTTTAGCTTAAAAGTACATGGGTTTGTTTATAAATAATAATATAAAATAAGCTTAGTTACAAACATGGTATACTATAATTACAATAATAATAAATTTTTATTTTCAGTTAACATATAAATCAGATTTTAGTCTAAATTAATTATTAAAAATGAGTTGTATGACTATAATAAGCCTATAGAATATGAATATGTGTATTCATTTTATTACCAAATTGTATTTGTTACAAAATTTAAGATCATATTTATTTACAATAATTATATGAACATTAATATATATATTTGGCTTATTTTTAAAACTTATTGTAGTTAATAAATAATTTATTATGTAGTAAATATACCAAGTTTGTTATTGTTTATGTCTGCTGATTTAATTTAAGTAACTTGTAACGATATTTGACATCTTTGAGACCGAGTACTAATATTTATGTCCGACAATTGACATATCTTTCAGATGTAGTGTCGTTTAAGTTTTGAAAACGCATTTAAACCTAAATATCCAAATAAAAGGCTATAGAATGAGTTTTATTTCGGAACCGAATCCTATCTAAAGTCACGTCAATCAAAAGCGTTTTTCATTTTTATGAGCAGTTTTTATGGTGTGCTTCTACAACGTATTCCGTTGATACGTTAAATAAAAATAAACCGTTTAATCTACTATAATGAATTGTATATGTATGAACAGTTATAAGCGTATATAAATTACTCATAATATCACATTTCAATTTAATCTATTCAATTCATTACTTTAAAGACAATAAAAATATGAAAACCTTTTTTTCCATACTTATAACTGAGATACAAAATGACGAAACCATTTCGTTCATTTCACTACTATTGAGTGAGTATATAATATCATTTAATTATGTAATTACAAATAACGCTTGATTAAATAAATAAACTGAAATTGCAATAAATTGATTTTGTGTCACTTTTTCAAACGTCAGGATTTAATTAAGATACATAGAATTAAGTCCTCTGTTGATGACTTAATTCTTTGTACTTGCCTCCACTCACTATAAACTGAAGAAGATGCTTACAGAACTAGACGATGAAAGCAGGGTGGTCGGTCTTAGAATGAACGCCGAAATGAATGAAACCAAAGTAATGACCAATTCTATAAAAGAAAAAATAACGGTAAACAAAAGTATTATAAATTATGTTTTTTTTTCAAATTAATTATCTTGCAAACGTAGACTATTATCAGATTGTTGATTGGGCGAGATGCAATGGCAGGTGGAGGTTATTCCACACTTGGAACTACTCCTTAGGTACTGGGACACCCCCCAGTTCTCAATATTATGACGCCTCTTTAGTCGTCAGTGCACTGGGAATGGTAAGCTGGTTGGCGAGTGGTTTGGGTGCTGCGCTAAACGCTGTTTATATTTTTCTTCATGCCATTGATTTCTTGTTTAACAGTTCTGGTGTTTAAGTAGTGATAATCTGAGTTCCTAATGAACCAGGGTGAGTTAGCAAGCACAAAATGTAAAAATTATTAACCGATACCACAAGAGAAGAATTCGATACAAGGATTGCAATGGCTTGGAAAAGCTTTTGGGCGCTTAGAGAAGTTATGAAAAATGATGAAGTAGGCATGACAGGTAAAAAAAAGCTTTTCAATAGTTGTATTCTACCGCTACTACTAACTTATGGATCCCAAACTTGGGTGCTGACCAAAGTGCATCATACAAAACTACAGGTATGTCAAAAAGCAATGGAGAGATGCATGATAAGGTAAAGTAAAGGAAAAATGAGATAAAATTAGAAATTCAACACTATGAAAAATGACTAAGGTTACAGTTGTCTCAATGAAAGTAAATAAACTCATGTGGGCTGGGCACATGGTAAGAGGAACAGATACGTGGAACAAAGTATTAAACTGATGTCCAAGGTACAGTAAAGGAAGAGAGGAAGACAATTTAGAAAGTGGATTGATGAAATTATGGAAACAGCTGGAGGTACATGGCAGAGATTATCACAGTGTAGAGGAATTCTGGATGTCGGTGATTTGGAGGAGGCGTTTGCCAAAAAAGCGCACACCGATACTGAAAAACAAATATTATATAATTAGATAAATGTATATATAACTAGCTGATCCGGCAAACGTTTTTTTTGCCATAAATGTAATTTTTAGCGATCATTTTTTAATTCAATAAAAATAATTATCAGCTTTAAGTGTGCGATATGGGGAAGTGCGAAGTGGGGATATGTTTATAATCGAAAGCGTTTTAAACAATAAAAGTATCCTTTATTTAGGTTAAAAAATGAATCTTTATATGACACGTTTATCGGTTTACCATAGCAGTGCCATTTACTAACTCAATCCAGTCGAAAAGATTCGACATCTGTTATAATCTTTTGAAGTTAAGGAGTTATTGTGACTGTCAATTAATTATAGACAAATAATTTGCAAAATTGCTAGTATAATTAAAGATCTAAGCTATCCTATCTCTTAAGTTGGACTAGACTGCTCACGGTGTGCTAATTTAATTTAAAATCGGTTAAGTTGTTTAGGAGTCCATCGCGGACAAACGTCGTGACAGGAGATTTATATATATTAAGATTAGATAAAATGTAATTTGATAAAGATTAAGGTGAATTGTAAATAAATAGTATCTGAAATAAATGACTTTTATTATTATTATGTTCATCATTTTTTAATTCAATAAAAATAATTATCAGCTTTAAGTGTGCGATATGGGGAAGTGCGAAGTGGGGATATGTTTATAATCGAAAGCGTTTTAAACAATAAAAGTATCCTTTATTTAGGTTAAAAAATGAATCTTTATATGACACGTTTATCGGTTTACCATAGCAGTGCCATTTACTAACTCAATCCAGTCGAAAAGATTCGACATCTGTTATAATCTTTTGAAGTTAAGAAGTTATTGACTGTCAATTAATTATAGACAAATAATTTGCAAAATTGCTAGTATAATTAAAGATCTAAGCTATCCTATCTCTTAAGTTGGACTAGACTGCTCACGGTGGGCTAATTTAATTTAAAATCGGTTAAGTTGTTTAGGAGTCCATCGCGGACAAACGTCGTGACAGGAGATTTATATATATTAAGATTAGATAAAATGTAATTTGATAAAGATTAAGGTGAATTGTAAATAAATAGTATCTGAAATAAATGACTTTTATTATTATTATGTTGAACATAATAATAATAAAAGTCATTTAGTAGTAGTAGGCCAAGGAAATACTACTTCATTTAAATTTATTCATATACGTGTATGTGTATTGGCCGTTTCAAAGTGGCTGAAGCCCTGTGACTCTCAACATTCATAGGGTAATTAAAGTACTGCCTGAAATCCGAGAGCGCCTAAATTTTGTAAGAAATTCATTATGTTAGAAGTTTTATATTACTTGACTTTTGATGCTAGGGGATTTCATATGGGCTCCTTCTTAAAGAGCATATTAAAATAAATTGAAACGAAAAATGTCATACAGAACTTAAAAGTGAAATCAATTTGAAAATATTTTCTAGCATATTATAAATCATATCTCGTATTGTTAAAACCAGAAAGAAGAAGCTCTGCTTACCATAAACCCTCTGGCTTCGCGAGTGTCCATGGGCGGCGGTGTCACTTGGCATCAGGTGAGCCTCCTGCTCGTTTGCCCCCTGTTCTATAAAAAAAAAAAACTATTAATTATAATGCTGTGCTTATTATTATCACAATTTTAGGGATTTTACCTCCAATTGTACCAATGTTACAGATTATTTAAACGTAGCATATTTAATCGAAATATTCTAGTCAGTTATGGAGATTTTTCGAGTTACAGTGAATATAAGGAATAATTCTGATCACGTGCGTAAGCTTGTTTATTCACATTCGCCTGGGTGTAAGCAAATAGGGCAACTTTCGAATGTTCAGAACAATCCTTTCACCTGATACATATTTAATTTTATAGTGAGGAGTTACTCTTGCTTTCCTAAATTATAGCATAGATTATATAATACGTATCAAAGTTTTTACTCCGTGGAACGTAAATGCCTATTCTCCGACAACGAAGCAACAAGTCCTAATTTTCCAAATTTTGTTTAGAAAATACCAAGTAGGCCTCTAATGGGATATCGTTGCCATCACACCTTGTGTGACATTAAGTAGGTGATGAAAACCCAAAAAGAAACGCTTGCTACGTGTAAGGTTTCTTTAATGATTGTTATTAAAGATGTGTTAAAAGAAGAAAATTTTTTTTCACAGGTATGTGATTTTATTCTATAAATAATATGCTTTGAGCTCTCTTTACATAAACAACTAAATAAATTTAAACAAAATAAGTGTATGTAGTAACGAATCTACCTAAGGCTGATGTTTGTGATTTACTCAACGACTAATGATTTACCTGACATTCTGTATAAAACGAGCGAAGTACGAAATTTAATGAACTAAACAGAGAATTGAATTACATAAAGGGTTTAATTTTGGGAATTGAAGCAATTCTTAACGATGTTGGTTTGGTTCGACAAAAAGGGGCTGGGATTAATTGCTTTTAATAATGTATAGGCACCTTCAGCGTTCCTTGTTTGCTTCAAACAAAATTAAGCAGAAATGTATTTTGATTTTGTTTTATTGGTCAATTAGAAGAAGAAAGCTGAGAGTATAATAAGAAGACAGTATTCTTTCTTTTTTTAAATAAAACAAGGGCAGACGAGCAGGCTGGTCACTTAAAATAGTGCTTACCGCTGCTCATAGGCCTCGACAACGCCGTGAGCCTTACGAGTGTGTTGCCGGTGTTTAAGGGAATGGTATCTATTCTATTCTTTTTTTGAAGATACGTAGGACGTAATGGTCAGCAATTTATACTTTTAGTGGTAGCTGGTTCCACAAAGTAGTGGTGTGCTCGGTGTTGGAGCATCTGACGTCGAGGTGAAACGGAATATTGCATTCTGCCTCGACGTCTGTAATGGAATTCAGCTACAGGTATTTGAACAATTCGTCAGAGCATTCTCCATTATATATACGGTAGAACATCTCTACACAAAGCCAAAGTATCAAGTCGATCGGAGGAATGACAGATACAATTGGATCAGTTCTTTACCCTACCTACAAATGTTTGTCCTGACGCAAAAATTAACAAAGTTTTTCTATGTTTGGGTGTTTGTTTGCAACGGCTTTCTGAGATCAGTTATAAAATGCAGTAAGAAATTTATACATTTATACTTAAGGCAATGATTAAAGCATAAAATATAGTTTAAAGTGCTCAAAAAACTAATTTTGCATAAAAAACTAGTTAAAACAGTAGGGTCTTAGAAATAATTGAGGGTAGCTTGAGTTTATATCACACAAAATATAATGCACATGCATTGCATGATATTTTGTGCTACATAATGTTTTGTAACATTTTTAACTCTTTTGCCAGGGAGTTTACCATTTTATATTAAAGAATATCTAGGTCACACAGAAAGTTGTTTAAGACAATATCTTACGAATATAGAAATTCATTTACAAGTAATGTAACACGCTTACACATTAAAATGTAAAGAGTGATCTCGAACGTTTTTGTCAGATGTCATTTTTTAGAAAGTCTTTGTCTTATAAAGCTTATTCTTAACAATAAAAAATATGGACTCTTTGGATCATATGAGGGTTGTGAGGAGGAAATAAACTGGTAATTTTGTTCAAAGCCAGGCCACAAATTAAATTTAGTTTTTTTAAACTAATATTCTGATATTTTACTTAAACTATAGGTGATTGACAAGAAATCAAAGGAGTTCGTAGAATTAGTAATTTGTTTCTCGATATTCGGTTAGCTGGAAATAAATGTTACTTTTTCATAAATTTATTGTCTGCTTCTTTGATAATTTAAAACAGGTATTGGACACAGAAATTGTCAAACAATGTAGCTAGTAATTATATTTTACGATAGGTATTTCGTGCAAAATTGTTGACAAGCCAGGTAACCAACAGGTGCATGAATTATGAACGACGGGTCACCTCACAAATTGATACTTGAACTTTCGATTTGACACTAACAGAGATTATAATAAACAATACAATTGTATTGTTATACGTTGGTAATAAACTAGTACAATTACCGAATACAATGATAGATGAATGTTTAATCAGGTATTGATAACTATAAATCTGTACATTGTTCCACTAGGCATGGACGTCGGGAAGACGACATAAAAAAATGGTTTACTAATACATGGTGTATTAATAGATTACACTTAGTTTGAACTTGTCACTTACACATGTGTAGGTTAGGAAGACAAAAATCTTATACTGCAATCAGACCTTTCAAATCATAGTTTTAAGAATGAAAAACTAAAATTAAAATATTGTAGGTACAAACAATGCAACTCTTTTTAAATGCGATACACGAACCATTCTACATTTCTATTGAACAATTGTTATGGGTTCAGAAACGATCGCTCTTTTATTCTATTGTTTTCTGTTCATAGATTCTAGATCTAGATTAGGGATTACATGACAAGCGAACCACAACAAAAAGAATTTGGCTTCAGTCAACCTTCTAAGATTTCTGTATTTCTAGTTGTAACTGGCGTTTACAGCTTAACACATTGAAGGAACACAATTGTAGTTTTTCCTAGATTATACTTAGTATACACTTCATACTTATTACAAACTTTATACTAAAGCTTTTCATATTGTTATTGTTCTCTAAACGATATTTATCGTAAATACTACGACTATGTGATATATGCAGTATACCTGGTATTAAGTGGTTTTAGTGAGCTGTTTAAAGGAGTTTTTTGATAGTTTAGTATGTAATTAAAATAATTTGTATATCACTATACCGAGAATATAATTTTAAATTTGCTATTCTTTTGTAGTATATTTCCCATCCAAGGTTTGGATATTGCAGAATAATTATTTTTAAGTTATATAAAATGTTACTATTCATAATATTAGTCGTATAAGTAAATTTTGTAAAGAAAAAAATATTATAACAAAAAATCGGGTTTTGTTTGATTTTCTGATTTAGGTACTGGTTAGTAGCTCTGTTCCGGTATTTCCCTTAAAATGTGAGAGTGACAGTTTTATTGTATTTTGATTTATAAGCGGTAATTAAGAACCTCATTTATCATTACAATCCTTTGCAATCCGTACAGTTAATACCACGTGAAATAATTTAATTTATTCTTATGAAAAACAAATTAGCATTTAAGATCTTATTTTAAAATTAATAATTATTATTGAACTTAATTAATAATAAGTAATCATCTCTTTTCATCATATCAATTTGATAGATAGAGATAGTACTTTCTTGAAAAGAGTACTGATTGACTAATCTCTAGCATAATATTAATACAACAATAGGAATATTTGATATTAAATAATATTATATTAAATAATGTTAGTATAATCGTATTATCTTTTAAATATGCGTATAGAGACAAAGCCCACTGAATAACATTTGCTGAAGTTAATTGTAATTTTCCGTACATGCATGAGAGAAGATAAAACATAAACACGCGGATATACGTGCGGAGAAAATTGCGACATTAAAACAATTTCACAAGAAAGACGCTCTTTATTCGGCATTCCTAGTAATAACAAAAGCGTTATTTTGAACTTAGTAGTTGTTGTATTTGTATGTTTTCTCTTTCTTTCGACTTTGGTAGCATTAAATAACCCAATTCTTTTCGCATACATATCTCAAATGTTTCAGCATTAAGATGTTGCATAAGGTGACAATGTGACCTTACTTTAAAAAAATTAAAATAATAACGAAGTATGAAATATTCTTTGATAGGTTGCGTGGGATTTCAGGAACGAGAAATGTGTTTTTTTATATAAAAAGCGCTTTCAGGCCGTACCTAACCATCTACCAATCTTCAAGATTCATGAGACATTCGAGAATATTACAAACGTATTTATTTAGCCTTACAATAGGAAATCCTCATATTTAAACGTTTTTTTTTTCGTTTGGCATGTCCAGATATGAATTATTGCGTCCCTTTGTTTGTGAATATGTCAGTTTTAATTTTCGAAGAGATTGTTTGATTTTATACTATCATTCTGTTTTGTTATTTTTGCCTCTTGTATGCTCTTCTTTTCCAAAACAACTACTTTTGTAAAATAAAGGAAATATTTAAGCATTTAAGTGCTTTCGGCAAATGTTCGCTAAAATATATTTTTAACTAAAGTCATCAAAAATCAATATTTGTAGAAATTTTCGCGGTATCCGAGTGTCGCTTTGGACAGGCTGATAATTAATTAATTAACAATTGCCAACCTACTACAGTTAATTATCTGGTCTTCATTAGTATGAAGCGTTCAGCTTACGTTATCGACACTTTAACACTTAAAAATAAAATCCTTTTTTTATAAACTTGGTAATACTTAAAGTAATTCCAATAATAACATGAAAATTTTCCACAGAGATAGATACTTTCAATCCTGGATTATAGATTAATTCGTGTGTAAAACCTTCACCTGTTTTAAATTGCCTGTCTAAATCATGAACTATATCGATAGCTGTATGTAGTTATAGTTAAACTACTACGAACCAATTCAAGTATTTTTGCACCAGTTGCCTTGATGATTTTTCATTCTAAGTATAAACGTTGTGAGCTAAGCATAATCAGTTTGTAAGCTTTCAAAAATAATGTACAGATAAATTTACTTAAAAAGGCCCTCAAAGTAGAAATCAATACGTGGCACTGTTACTGTTTGAGTTAATGCAATAAATGTTAAAAGGAAACCTTTCAAGGAGGATCGAGGAAGCAAAAAATCTATAATATAATACACTTGGGAATAATTTGCTCAACTCTGTCTATATTCATCCCGTAATACACAACGACAGTCAGTATATAAACGCAGAATTTAAAATATAGCTGAAATCCCTACCTTAATTGTATCCGGTTCATATTCTGTGGAGTAATCAACATCATGGGATCGTCATGCCCACAGATTCGCGCTTAAAAAGAAAATCAGCGAATATATATTTATAATATCAGTTAAGAGTGAAAAACAATTATTTTTTTCACAATCAAATTCTGATTTTGATATGGAAAATAAGTTAATGGTACTTTACAATAATACTGAAACTACTTTTCACGTTCAAGTTAATTTCTCGTTAATGGAATCTATGTGACAAGTCTACCGGTAAATTGATGGGAACATTGTATTCATGGACGTATGGAAATGCAATTATGCCGCTCAGCAGCAAAGTGTCATTCATATCAAATTTGTTGTGTCAGCAGTAGCGTTATCATGCGCATTCCACACATGTTCTACCTGTGGTACGTTCCGCTTATGTACCCTTCAACTATAATGAAGTACATAATTTTAGTGGTTTTGTAACACAAATTCTCTAATACCACGTTTAGCGAAGAAATAGCATTTGATTTGTTTAATTTATTATATGAAAAGGTTTTTTATATAATTATATTGTGGCACCATTATTCATAAAAAAGCTATCCGTCCAATCAAACCGTCTTACCTATCAACTCATGTAGATACAAGAATTTTCAGCTTCGTGCAAACATAACATGACAGAGAGGCGAAGCAGTACTTTCGAGTGTAGTTAGATTGATATAGTTTTTTTATGTTTAATAGAAATTATATTTTGACATAATCTTCGTTCGCGGAATATCCAAAAGTTTTGAACTAACAATTAATTACGCCTTTAATCTGATATAATCCACCTAACGATCCAATGACAAAATTAAAACTTAACAATGAACTTAATAGCACTATATAAAATACCTAGTAAATATGTGAGAAGAAAATAATAAAATACTAAATAGTACGAATACCTTACGAGTTTACTAAATAAATTATTTGTATCGAAGACTGTTATTCGGCCATAGCATTATTACTTACAAAGACTTAATTAATAGTCCTGTTGTAATAGGTTATTTTATTTATAGACTTAAGGAAGCTGTTTGCAATATTGTGTAAGTATTTGAATTTGATATTATGCGTTGTGCTATCATTTTCCCGAAACTGCAAATCCGAAGTAAATAAAGCTACTAAATTGATTCTTAAATTTAAGACGAATAAAGCGCTGTTGTTGCAAGTATTTTATTAGAATCATAAAGTCGTAGGAAATTCATCAAGAACCCTCATGAACTTTTATGTTTTACTTTATGAGCGTGATGCTCGAATTTTGCCTAATGATGTGATAAATTTTTTAAAATAAATTCTCAATATTTTTCAGGAAAACTCAAGTAAACATAACATCTGAGTATTATGTTATTTAATTCAATATTACATATGAAATCAGATTGTGAGTCCTATTGGTGTTAACTGGATTTAGTGGATTGTGCGCGATGGTGATCGGAAATGTGATAGAGTACTTCTTGCTCATCATGAAACGCGTGAGCAACGCGGTGATCAAAAAGAGAAGAAAAGTTCGTCTATTCCTCACCTACGAATAAACATTCAATTAAATTCATTGTTTTTTAAGTGAAACTTCTATACGCACGCTTGATTTAGGGCGAACGCGTGACGTATGCGTTACGAAAAGTATGATGGGGCAAAGCGAACGGGAGCTTCTCTTTTTCTAGCCAAATATCTATTTAAAATAAGATATAATAAAATTCTCGTATCTTATTTCTCATACCATAAGCCTATTGTCTCGGTTTTAGAATCAACCACAGTAATGTATCCAATAATAAGGTCATAAGCACACTCAGTTTTTTTAGTTCTCAGCGGTTCTCAGTTGCTTAAGAGCACAATATATCTTAAAAATTATAGCCCTGTGTAGCCCCGTTAACCTTAGATTTAAAACTGTAAACTGTTAATTTTTGCGTTTATATTATTTGGATACAATTGAAGTGGTTATATCAGGGGCTGAATAATCGTACAAGTCAACCGATTGTTAAATTGCATTATATTAAAGTTATAACGAGACATATCCGGCATATATAAATACTAGTCATTTAAGTAGAACTTCAAACTTCAAAGCGAAATAAAGCGAGTCAAATTATGGCTAGCGGCTATCGTAGTTGTGAGCATATTAACAAATATCCCTATACACTAAATTCAATTATCTGAAAACTCAGAAAATAAAAAATAAACAAACATAAAATGGTGTTGTCTTCAATTGCGTTGAATTCGGGATAAAAGTGCGATACTCGTTATTTATAAGCCTTTAAGCCTGAAATAGCTATGGCGTGTTTTTTCCCTATATAGCATTGAAAAAATTTCTTCAATTAATAAAGATTATTTTACAAATAAAGCTAGCCTGTGTTAATTGGGGTTCCCTTGCTTATCCCTTATATATACCTAGTACTTTTACTTTAAATACAGGGTTATAATAAAAATATTTTCTAGAGTTTTGTTAAATACTTGCTAAGTCTTGACTTCAATTGTCGTGTTATAGTGCTTATAACGAAACTCCTCAAAACTTTTGACCGATTCATAAGAAATTCCGAATGGCCTTTTTGTTCATTTCAATTAGATCTGAGAGTTGGTCTTACACCATTTTTCACTATTATGGGCGCGCGTAAAGCTGCTTGTAAATAATAAAATGGTTCTAGTTTATTGTTTTTATCTTGTGCTTAAATAAGCAGTCAAATATTTGAAATAATAGATTGTCAGTTATTTGAAGTAAGTCTTAGGCGAACGTTAACGAAGCGCTGCTGATAAATAAAATATTTTTAATAATTTTACACCGATGCACACTGGAATAAAACGTGTTCGAATCTTTACAGAAGTGTGTACTGTTAAGAATTATACAGAATCTTTAAATATGTAAAACAATGTACGAGAAACACATAGAACACCACGGCCGACAGTATCGGATTGCTAAACATATAGGACAGATTGGAAATTGTAGGCAACAAACCGGTGTAAATTCGCCTAAAATAGATCAATACACCTACATGTCAATGTGAAATCAAGTTTGAAAGCGTTCTAGTGGAAGTAGTCAAATGGGGGCTGCAATATTGAATAGATAAGTGTCAAAGGAATAGATAGCCAACCTATGGGCTCGATAATGTCGTATCGTTTCGACAGGTTTGCGCAATCAAAACTGCTTTAGGCCGATTAGAAATTTATACCTTTAGCGAAATTTGACTTAGATTATTAAGAGGTATTGTGAATTAAGAATTATTATATAGGTATGAGTGAAAATTGTGTAGAATTAGGTATGTACCTATGTTTTTATGTGAATTAATTGAAAAACGCTTTTATTGTGTCAGTGAAAACATGTTTCTTCCATGTTTTTTCATTTGTCACAAATTTTTATTGTTAAAAATTACCAATATTAAGTTGATATTAGAGGTAACTTTAAGATTATCCTGAAACCTGTTCAATACTTCATGCAACATAGAAAGTTCACGGTAATTCCTAACTAAAGTTACCGTTTACCACAATTTTATAGTAAACCCTCCAATAAAAGTGCATTTTAAAAATATGTGGAGCAGCACTTTTCATGTAACATGTTTACTAAATTAGTGAAAACTGGAGCGGCTATAAAGTTTTTCTGGCGATTTTCCATTTTATGTTTAACTAGTTGCTGTCCACGATCTTTTTGAGTGGATTTCGGTGCTATTCCGTGGTCAGCCAGCGATGTTAGCGTAATTAAAATGAACTTATTGCTTCATTAACCGCGTTAACGGATGTAGAATTTTGTTTGAAATCCAAAGATTTAAATATTTGACGATATAATAAAGTTTTTCCCGGAAGTAAGAATTTAAGCTTCTTTTAAGAGATTCGTTGCGTGTTATTTAAAACATGTCGCATTAAAATAGAATTATATTCGTTAACGTAGGATTTCAATCGGTTTCATGCATTTACTATAAACATGATTACATTAGTACAGTCTCGTGTTCGATCCGTGCGGGCTCCGCAGTGGCGTACACTCGATCGGCGCCTGTATAAGAGATAAGACGGGCATAGGAGTGACAGGACCAATGTACATTACGAAGATTTTAGGTTCTCAAACGATCATTTTTAATAAGTAGTGACAGTGACGTCTTAATTTATTTTATTGGCTTCATCTTTTGAGTTTTACGAGTATAAGTCAAGACAAGCACCTGGTTCGATCGTCCTATCTAACTGAACTTCTTACCAAAAGGTGCCTGTATGCACAGCATATAGTAAAATATTTTCCCCACCCGGCAGCTGACTATGACAAAAAAATATAAAAATTATATATTTTTTAGTTTCAATGCTTTTCATTAGTTTAAGATTTGTTTAAATTGAATAGTCATTCTAATGACTCAAATAAATCTACTCAAAAAATCGCTCAATATTTGCAGCATAAATAGATCTATAATCTATTATAGATCTATTTATGCTGCAAATATTGAGCGATTTTAATTTATAAGCCCATAAATCGTCTCCACTCCACTAAATGACTGCACTGACATAAAAAATAATTAGCATGCGTGAATTTGCGAGTGTAGTATAATCACCATCGTGTTGCTATAGATAAATCGTTTTTCTATTTTTTCACAGTTTTCACGTCAGTTTCTTCAAATCGTTACTGTATAGAAAAGAATATCCTTTTCATATTTTTCCATACTAATTTTATGTGAAAAAATCTTACTAACGTAGTATATACATTACTAAAAGTATAGATATCTAGAAGAAGTATAGAAATTTGGTCTAGGAGGTGACAAAACCGTGTGTTTTATAACTCCTCCGTTTATCGGATGTTGTCTTTTCGGGTTCCTGTGCAGAAGTGAACAGTGAAGTTGCAGTAGCCGGACGTGGAATTAAACTTCGGTGGGGCTTATTTTTAATTCATATTTATTAATCTATAATTGAATAATATCTGTGGCTTTTGCCAGTCAAGTAGAAACTTAAGATGATTTTTAGTTCATAAATTAAATTTATAAAAATAAATAATACGTATCCTTGTTGATATTTACAAGTTCATTGTTTTACCAATTAAATGAAATTCAGGAACCAATATCGCTTTAGGAGAGTCTACCGTGAAATTTTAATAATCACAGTGATTTCATTTCATAATTAAGCTTTTGGTAATTCAAAGGAAGTCAGGGACAATATTAGAAATTGCTTTGTTTAAAATTATTTAGACGGTGTGTTAAATTGGAGTTATTTTCTAAGTTTAAATTCTGTTTGGAGTTACTTTAGACTTATTTTACAAATAATGATTTCATTTTTAGGTATAATTTATGACCAACGCTTTTTATTTTCTTAATATTCATTTGCGTCCGTCAACAGATAACAGAGAAGAGAAACAAGTTATAATAAGTAATTTTAATATATAATGAATTGGTGCCAAATAAGCCAAAACTCCAACCCATACTGAATGACTTGAGGCCGAGGTACACACCAGTGAGTACCATGACTTGGTTGATTGCTAACTGGCGTCAACAATGTCGATCGGGGCGCGTTAATTTGACCTATAAACCTGTCGTTTTTATTTCAAAATAGTCATAAATTATGTTTTGCATAATGTAAATAGCTTAGGCTCTCGTGAAACACTTGGCTCGGCTGCATCTTAAACCAGATCTAGGTCACAGTCTATATTCACCTCTGTCTAGTTTAAAATACAGCCTTAAAATATTTTCTGCCACCATTATATTGTTCGCGAGCTATCACTTATAATATTCTCAAATAATTTTTTATTTTAAACCAAAAGAATATTTTTTAAAGATTTTGCTTGAATTGGTAAAAATGAAAAGAATATAAGAAATATAAGAAAAAAAAGAAATATAAGGAAATAATGTAAAAAACATAGTTTTTTTCATAATTCTACACAGTCGAAGCCTTAGACAAAGCCTAGTAAAGTGTAAGAAAAGAAGTGGTGTTTTGTGTTTATATTATGGTTTTTGACAATAGACAAGAAAGTTATCAGTCCGTACCAGGTGCATCTATCTTCATATCTGGAATAATTATAATATCTGGACAAATCTACAATGGAGGCTGATAGACAAAGCCGAATGCTATACTTATACCAGTATTTAAAGAAATAAAACAGAATAGACGTTTTTTCATTCACCGCTCCACAAAAATGAATAAAGTTGTTGAAGAAATGAATTTGAATTTGAAATTTATTTCGATACGACGTTCGCGAATCGTTTGGTTTGAATTACGTTTTGTTGAAGATCTCCTCATTTTCTGTTTCATTAGGAAAATTTAATGTTATTAGAAAAGAAAAAGAAAGCAATATCCTCTGAGGATCCTTGTAAGGAGCGCGGGAAGCCATTTTAAATAGCGAAAGCTGTTTTAATTTTTTTTAATTGTTAGTGAATCGAATGATTAACACAAAATAGCCTTTGTCATTCGCATTTAAGAATTTATAGTTTGAAATAAGTGTTTCCAAGTTTGCTATATACCTTAATGTAATATAAGCGCTATAATAGTGAATGGAAAGTTTATGTTATTTTTCAACCCTTTTTATGCTTGCTAATCTCTTTTGTTTCTACGCGGACAAGTCAAGCAGGAAAAAGCTAGATTAAACGCAAATTATACTTTTTAATTACGAAAGATTTTATAATGATTTATGTACAATTAAAAATACATCAAGAGAGTATTATTAATTAAGGGCCAATCACAAGATATTTAATAAAAATGTCATTAACAGACTGTGGCTGCTTGTAACTGTAACAGGCTACATTAAGAATGGATTAAGAATTCGTTTGTATTATTTATGGCTGTAATAATAAAACAGACTATAATTTTTTTTTAAGTTTTATCAAAAACTTTTTTGAAAAAGAGCTAGTTCGGAAGCAAAAACGATAAATTTTAGAAGAGAGGATGAGATATTAGGAATAGTATGTAAAAGAACGGTATGTGGCGAAATATAAGCGTTCTTTAATTTAAATAACTACTTAGACTCACGTTTATCTCCAACTCACTGTATTTAGAGTTCCCAAAGTGTGAAGTCGGGAACCCTATGAGAATTCGTTGTTCGTCTGTCTAACTGTCATCAGGCATGAACCGATTTAGTTACACACATAAATTTTCACAGCTGACGTGTTTCTGTTGCTGCTATAACAATAAATTTAATAAAAATAAATAGAATATTAAAGGGGGCTTGTACAAGAATCGTGATTTTTGTTGTATGTGCCTCGGGGCCACGGGCCTCGAGTCCGAGTCGCACTTATCTTGTAGTTATTTTAATAATGTTTGTTAAATTTAAGACAATCAGCAGCCCTATAGATATTACAGCTAAAATTGTTGTATTGTTTTTTAATAAAATGGTGATACCGCCGCCCATGGACTCTCACAATGCCAGAGACTTCAGAAGCGTTGCCGACAATTAAGATGACGATACGCTCAAATACATATGTCATATGTGTTTTAATTAGAGGGATTTTAAACAAGCTGAAATGTTTTGATTATACTTGATTCAAAAAATAAAAATAAAATAAAATTACTTGAAAGATAAAATAATATAGTTTTGAAAACCATTTACAAACAATGTCTGTTAGTGAAAATCTACGCGCCCATTTGTTGATAGTTACGGGATTGATCGTATTTTCTCAATTAAGATGGGTTGGAAAGTTGTGCTTATCCCCTGGGACGGTTACAAAATACGCTATACGTGGACAGTTAATTAATCATTGAAACAAAATACAAATAGTGCTTATTCATTTCTGGTTTTTTATTTTAGTTATTTAATTATTAAATACAATTTCAATGTCACAAACAAAAATCAACTGAATTTCCTGAAACCAAAGCGGCTGATATATTCCAGTTTGAGAGAGATTCCAAATTTGAATAACCAACAATTAAAACGAATAAATACAGATTTGATGCGCAAACAGTGCAATGAGTTCGAATCGAATGCATGTGCACCTGTGGATCGTTGCGCTTAATAAAACAGCTTATTATAAATAATAGTTTTATGACGACAGGGCAGAAATTATTTAATATTGAATAAATGTAAAATGTTAATGTTAAAACTACGATAAAAAGAAGCATAAATTAAAAATATTAACTTTACAATGCAGAGAATGTAATATTTTTCATAGTAGCACATGTTATTATTTTACAAATACTAGAAAAGCTATTTTATCTCTCGGTAGACGTACTGTTTATGCCAGGACTTTGAGAGACAGTGCCTGGATGGCGGTAGAGCACCGAACGTACCATTTTTAATTTGTTGAACTCCCGACCTAGTGTACTAGGTAGATAAGATGGCGTCCAAACCATTTCAACAAGGCTAATAACCACTCTCTGGTGCGCTGAAGCATCAACTACCCTCCGTTTCGACAACCAAATCACGTCTCGCCACGTCCTAACGTATCCAGATGATGTCATCGCCGTAGCCAACGGAATGATGGATGAAGGATGCTCATCTGATCTTCAGTGATACCGCTGCCCGTAGAGACTCACAACGGAGGGCTTGCAAGTGGGCTGCCTGCCTCTAAGGTTACGATAGGCTCTTTTCATGAAGCTTCGTATGTCGTATTGGTTCGGAAATACTATCTAATAATAGAATATATTAATAGAGGTCTATTTGCAGCTGTTTATGTACAAACTTATTTTAAGTTAACAAATCGTACCAAGTTGGGGTTTTACGTTCCTTTAAACCGAACGGAACGTTTACATAATAGGCTGCAGCAGTTGGACGACGCTGTCGACATATTTTCCAACCGCCCATCTGATTATAAAAGGACTATTTTGTTGATATTAGAAAGTGCGTAAGTGCATAGTGCGTAGTTCTTTGGCTTTGTTTTTTGTTTTTTATGGGATTTTTTTTGTGTTTTTAATAATTTATTTTAAGTTTTCTCTTTTGTATATTTAATGCATGCCGTCCGCGCCTTTTATAAAGGCCGCACTATAGTTGTTAGAATGTGAGTTGTTTTTTTTTCGCTTTTCTTATGTATGTCCTTATTGGCGTGGCTTAATAAATAAATAAATAAATAAGTAGTTTGTTGCTGAAGCAATTTAACATATTTTTATTTACGTGATTGAATTGTGTAATTTCCACCTGGGACAATAATTCTTAAATCTCCGAGAGTCAAATTTGGGACCGTCGGCTTAAAAAAATATATCTTGAATATTGTATTGTAATCCAACCACTTAATATGGGGAAAAGAATTAAACCCTTAAAAGTTATATTTCGAATTTTTAAAAGCTACAACCACTGATAAAAATGATAAACCCATGTTAAAAATACAAAATGATAGAACTACTTTAACCTTTTACCTTTGACCGGAGCCAAAAGCCTCAGCCTTCATGTACTTGAAAGTCTCATGTACTCAACTATCCACTTAGTGTTTTATTATTAAATTATCGCTACATCAGCCCTGAAATTGTTTAAAATGTTGGCAAGAGTTTTCGTTGTAAGGTTTATAAGGGTGAGTTACGGTTTCTAGAATATAGTGCAAACGCATTAATGATATCCAACTCCTTCAAATCGATAATTAAATTGAAATAAATTTAAACCTTTCAACTAAAAAATAAGCTTATAATTGTGATTATGACATCATATGATGATTTTATTTACTAATTAAAAAAAGAAGTAAATGTTCTTCACGTGTTTGAGATGCACGTTGAGCACAGAAGTAAATAATAAGATTGGAATTATATATTGAAAATATTATATAACATTACACGACAGAAAAAGTATTGCATTAAGACAAAACGCATTTATTACATACAAAATTGCAATAAAATGAATTCCATGAATGTGTATTCGATACCCATACATTGGTGTAGTAAATAGCTCTGACCAGTAATTACACAGCTCGATTTTATTTCCCTCAGACAGCAACAAATTACAGAAAACAATTCGTATTTCACGTTATCCGGATTAAACAATGGCAATTTTTGGCCGAAATTATACATTTTTTAAAATGATATACCATTTTAATCCAAATTTCTATATTCTTGTTTAGTGTAGATTGATATAAGATGTTTTGTCGCCTTTAGTACTTACAAATTACTCATATATCGTACAGTGTACGATACTCGTACACTGGGCAGCAAAAACAATGTTCTGTTAGAAAATCTTCAATATAAAATAATTCTAATAGACCAAGTAATAGCTATACTACGCGAAAAAACTCTTAAACACTCGACGTACGTTTCGCCCCGACACCAGAGCATCCTCAGGATGTTGCCTCTACGCACTCAACGAACGCTGTTCGTAGAGGATGCTCCGGTGTTTATTGTGTATACGTAATTTCGTACAGATATAGATAGCGGGCCGAGTCTTGCATCGTCATTAGTTTTTTAAAAGTACATAATAAATGAACGATAATGTTGGAGAGTAATAGTAGCAGTACTTTTTTATATATTCAACTGACTAATATATACATTTTAAAATGCCAACGGAAGACTTGATGAGCTTACAGATTATGAATGTATTTTGTGAAAGCCATGCAAATAAAGGCGCGATAACTTACTAGCTAGTATTTACATATAAAAGCTGCGAAGAAAGTTAAAGTCAAAATAAGCCCTCTTCTACGGTTGCGACAAAAGTTTGCTTTAAAAGATCCCACATTAGTGACTTTTAGCGCAGACTCTCGGAAGTGTACAGGAAATATTTACAGAATATATTTTAAAGTTCAAAGAAAGATTGTTAGCCATTCAATACAAACTGATAGTTTGTGAAATCAGTATAGTTCATCCGATTGAATATTCTGTGACCGATGCTGAATGGTGTCAGATGAGCTATTTTGCGTTGAATGCGATGGACTAAGTTTATTTAGTGGATGGTTGCCGAAGAATTTATTATTATTCTTTTAACAGAAATATTTCATCACTTTTTGATTTAAAAATAAAATCTGTTTATTTACCAAAAACAAAAAATATTCATTACAATTTACTTTGAATATTAGGTACGTATCCTTAGTACCAGACTCTCTTATGCATTGGGGCTCGTAATGGGCTCGGGCATATTGCAAATTTTAAATTATTTTAATCTTACTTGATATTAAAATTGTAGGTTTGTATTTAATTACTATAATTCGTACTTGGTATTGTAAAACTGAATTATTACTTTACATCTTTTGAATAACAATGCAAGTAATTATAGTAAATTCAGCTTATCAACGTTTAACGTAGACATCGTTATTTGGTTAAAACGTTCGAGGACCTTTATAATTTCCATGAATAATTTTCGAGGTAGTAAAAACATAATTTTGTCTCGTTTATGAAAATGTCACGTATTGAAAAAGAGAAAATCACACAGTTTAAACTGAGTTAAGTTATTATAAAGTTCTATATGAGTGGCAATTGTACACAAATATTTTATTAAAATTGCTAATATATTATATATATTATACTTTTAGCCTACGTTAATATACGATATAGAATAAATGTTTTTTATTATTCTCAGGAAAAAAATCATTTTTGGAATAAAAGGTATTCTCGATGAGATAATAGGTGAATAACAATACCTACTTGCATATGCAAAATACTGTATAATCCTCAACGAATATTTTATATAAAATCTAGGCTAAGCGGCGAGTTGCGGCCTGATTTGCATTACAACATGCGTAGTCACTGTATGAAACCAACTGGAAATACTAAGCCTTCCGCAATCTACATTATTACATTAAAAACAAATCTAGATAAATATATTTTCTTCTCTTTGTTATTTTTTACTATCAAGAAACACAACTTGACATCAGTTTGATGTTGCTATTTGTGTATTATGAGTATGTAAAATAAAATAATTATTAATGCTTTTACTTTTCAAAATAAATCTCTTCTTTTTTACAGTATCTCGTAAATTTAAGGTGTATTTTGCAAATGGGTTAAATTGAACGCAAACTGGGCTGGCCTTGTAAAAGGCATTTAAGTTTAGGCAAAGGCATTTAGCGAACGTTCGATTAATGATCCTGCTAAACAGAGATTAAAATTGCTTTTTACTCACGATCTCGATCAATATAATCCTTACATATAATAAGCTGCGCTCAAACAAAGCCTATTGCTTTGTTGCTATAAGTGATTTTAATTAAATATACTCACCTTCTATTAACACTATAAGGAACGATACCTCAAGACGAAAATTATTGGAAGTAAAGGATAACCACGAAAAAAGTTTTTAACAACCCGATGCCATTTTTAAATATAAATCTTTAGTATTCCTTTTGCGTTTCATTACCTTACGTGAAGATTTATCATTGGGTCTGGATTTATATCCAGATAAGAATTGCTTCTATTAACCGAATACTGGAAGTTATGTCTTTTAATGGGTTACGGGACAACAAACACATAGTTTTATGGAGTTAATCGCATATAATGGAAATTGGGCTAATTAACTGTTTTATAACTGGTATAGGAGCTGAGAATAAAGTTTCGTAGCATTTTGTAACGAGGTTCCAATAAAACCAGTTCCAATATATTATATGTGTATTGTATGTATACCTCCTTATTATATCCACTTAGTGGTTACGGAAACTGAAACACTATTATATTAAAATGAATTAATTATATTAATATTGAATTGTCTTTTTAAAGTAAACGAAAAAGTAAATTTAAAGTATGTATGTATGTAAATTTAAATTTTAAAGTAATCAAAGAAAAGAGAATTTAAGTTTTGCCAATATTTGAAAAAAGTAATAAAAAATTCTGAGATAGTCGAAAATTTGTCTCAAGTTTAAGATTAAGTAAAAGATTTAATATTTTATCGTTTAAAGTAGTTAGGCCCAAAGACCTTTTTTATTTCTTTCTTAATTGCATCTCCGGCTACAAACATCAATTACGGTCCAGCCGCAAAGGTCATTGCACCCTGTGTCACTGGATAATTACGTTAATCTAATAGATTGTTGGATTTATTTAACCTACTCATTATTAATTATGATTTCAAATTGCTTGCTAGCATATTGTTAAGTAATTTATTATTATTATATATATTATTTCTATTGATATTTTTCTATCTATAGGTGATGATTATTCATGCCTCTTGGTTGTATATCAAAATATATCTAGTATTTAACTTTTCATCCTAAAAACCCTACGCTTAACTTCATTTTAAATGAACCAATGAAACCCGATAAAAACAAATTCTTCAATAATTTATTTACAACGTTATTTTATTATTTAAATTGTTCAATTTGCGAATTTGCAACTTTGGCAAATCATTAGCTATTTATGAAGAAGTTGAATGCGACAGGAATGTTTTGTCGAACTATAGATACATCGTTTCAGCATTGAAATCCTACAATAAGTCTGAGGCCTTTGAATTAAGAATGTTTGATTTTTTAACGTTCGCGTTAAGGCAAACATATTTTATGGATACTACAGGAATTTTAAAAAAGGCCTTATATTTTAAACTGAGCCTATCTGTCGCGTGTTTTTCAGCTAGAAAAGACACGGTCTGACCTATCTGAAATTTAAAAACCTGTATGAAAATAAAGCACGAATTTCAATTTAAAGAAAAAACGTTAGGTTTTTACTATCAAGTTAGTATTTGATTATTTTACGCACTTACGTAAATTTGATAGGTCTGTAATGTGACTTTCATACAAGTAGCACGTTTGCATAGTTTTATTATTTCTTGATGGCTTTAGAATATCTAAGATCTAGTATTCAACCCATATTCGGGGATGTTGAACATTATAGCGCTTTCGTAATAGTATACTGGGGTATATATAGTGGGAGCAAACCTTAGACTTTTCGTTAGGAGTGCATTAAGTTAGCGCACGTCCGCAGAAGACAGAAGTTCATTGCATTCATTATTACTGGATCATTCATGAATAATGTATTCCTCTAATATAATTTTCTGTTTTCACATTGGAATGTCATTGAGTTTTCCTATTAGTTTTGTAACTTTACAGTATTAATGAGAAACGATGTTATAGTAATTTCATTGATATGCCTCAGCATGAAATGGATCAATTCTTTGAAGATCTCTCCTGCACATTTTGAGAGACATGGCCAGTCGCCGTCTTTTTATAACATTAAAAATAAGTTATTTAAATTATTGGTGATTGTTATAAGTAATTTTAAAGTTAATATTTTATTATTATTATAAACAAAGTTTTAACAATTGGGTATTAATTATTGACATATAGATAACGTAGGTAATAATTGTTATATTTTTGAAACTAATAATACCATTATGGCACTATAACTTACTATTTTATAATTTACTCACAATTTATTTAAGCGTATTTTTGTAGCGTCTGCTTAAAAGACTTTTAGAGTAAACTAGTACATATAAGTATTCTTATTCGAGGACGATTCCAAGGGGTCAGCTTAAAGTAGCTTTCCCAAATTGATTTTATGTGTATTGCGGACTTAGCTCACTATATTAGTGATCGTCTCGGGCTTTTAGCTCACATTATAAAATGTTTATATTTCAAGACAAGCAAAGTGTGAATTTTATATGATATTTACCTAACGGGTAAGTTAGAATACTATGCTACCTAGAATTAAGGTACATTTTACAATAATGTATTAAAGATTGGTATAAGAATGTAATGAATACAAAACGGACTTGCAGGAATTGAAAACCACATTTATGTATTTATGATAAGTATTGAATCCTATAAAAATGGAGTAGTGGCGAAACAAAAGTCGGTACATGTCCAGAGATTACTTCCATTAATATTGAGAAAATAACAACAACAGAATATTAATAAACATTAACATTAGCGAGTTGCATTATTACTTTGATTCAAGCGTTTAGAACGAGGCCGTGCCTTGTTTGCTCGGTGTAGCGGTCGTGAAGAGTGCTCGAGAGTCGACGCGTTGAGGGCCTAGCGCAAATAGCCTCACATTTCTTCTACGACCCACTCGATCTGACAGCCGATATATTATAGCACTACACGATACATTAGAAAAGGTTGTATTGGGACATCTTAACTCTTTGGATGTAGCAAAATGCTCGCGTTTTAAGTCGAAGGAGTAGGAGTTAAGTTAGAGTTTGATATTATTTTATTGAAAAAGCAACGTATGTCAGGATATTTCTTGAATTAGATATAAGTGCTGATACGTTTTCCTTTTGATTATTACTAAATCAAATCAAGGATAGGCCATAGATTGCTGATGACCCTACGAATCTACAAAATCTGTCAATACGCTCACTGTTTCATAGAATCGGTCAAGCCGTTTCGGAGGGGAGAATTCGAACCCCGTGACAGAGAATTATATATAATATTGTGTCTCTCCTCCCCCAAAATTCCTCATTCCAGTCTTTGAAAAAGTTCAGTGCATACACAGTCACAGGATTATAGAGGTATATATAAATATAAAATAATTAATATCACGTCAAGTCTTTGTTCTATGAAGACAAAGTCATAGTAAAGTGACTAACAAATATTTCCATGAATCACTAAAATGCCTAAAGACTTATTGTATTCAACAAATATTAAAAGTTGGATTATAAAAGAAGATTAATGACGAGCCGATGTGATGGCCGAGCTTTGATTAATTTTCAGAAAACTGAGCTTTCTCGTCTGTGATAAAATGGTTTTAGTTACTGATGCGGTTGAAAATCTCATATTTTGCAGTTGTGATTGATTGAGGCCATAAAAAGCCGTTTTAGGTTCAATAAAAATAGCACTTATAACGCATTGTGTAATTAATTTAAGTGTAGTTGTTACCAACTACATAATATTAATATGAAAAATAGAGGCTTTAAAAGTGAAATTATAAGTCTTTACTATAAAGTAGCACAGAGATAGGTTTGCCGGAACAACTCCCTTTGTCTTTTCTTTGTCTCTTAAGTACGTACCTACTTCCTTTAATTTACATTATTGTTTATATGGGCACTATTTATGCAGTGGATTATGCTACAATAATTGTTATGGCAAAGTTTTTACACCTCTGCTCTCTATTCGACTGGATCAATATATTAAGGATAGAAACAAGAGAGTACGTGAGTATGCATACACTTATGAAGTGTAACATCTTATACGTCGGCTACTTATAATTATTACTGTGTCATATATTTTTTGTAGTGGATGGACTGTGTACAATGCAGAGCCATATTTATATAGTAGTTACACACGAAATTTTAAGAAATATCCATTTTCCAAACTCAGAACAAATGTACAAATTTAAAAGACAATACCAAATTTTCAATGTAGAAAAAACAAAAGTGTTCAATGGGTCCAGACCCATTAAACTGGTCTGTCAGAGCGGCTGGTGATTGATGACACTAATTCGCCACTTCTCCACTGTAGCCGCTTCCTACCGCAACGTATGGTGTCGGACACTTCTCCCACCGCCATTACCGCAGCTTTATCCTGCCTGTCACTATTACACGTTACTTATATGGGGACTGGCATGTTAATTACATGTCTGTGTATGATGTTTTTTGACCATCACGAGATCAAGACTTCTTGTGTTGTTTGAGGCATGTTATACATATGTTTAGAATGTGATCCAGTCGAGGAGGGCGATAGGGGAGACTTTATTGCTTTCAATGTTCATGAGTGTAAGATGCTCATCAACGCTGCTATGTATATGAATGCCCGAGAATTATATGATAGATATCTTAACTTGCGTGCGCTTCCTACAACTGATGCTACCTGTAACCAATGAGCATACTATTTAAGTATAGCCAATACGGTGGTCGTTAGGTTTTCGCGAGCGGTTATATAAAAATCTTTATTTTGAAATGGAACAACTACTGTGAAATGTACATCAAAGGTATAATTTAATAATGTATTCATAATATAAAGATGTAACTGACACATTTCAAGACGTTCAGACAAGGGGTCTTTAATGTTCACTTAAGTCATATAGATATATTAGTTACGCCGTAGCATCTGAATTTAGCTATCAACTATTAATTAACTTTATTACTCTCGGAACTCTTCTGTTCTCTTTTAATGAAACCGCAATGCTCGTAATGAGTTCGTAGGTTAATCAATTAAGTTAGAGGATATAAATTCTCACATATATTAATTAACAGCTGTGCGGGAAACTTGTGTTATATTTTACATTTATCATATAATAAATTAGGTGTTTGCGGTTTCATCGGTGTTAATTAAGAGACCTGTATACACTGGGAACGCGTGTTAGATGCATATAGCATATCATGTACAGCTTCCTCGATAATCCAAAAAAAAAAAAACACGTATAATACAGCTAAACTAAATGTATCGTATACGCAGATAGAACTACTTAATGACGTTACTGTTACGTTTACGAAATATTTAAACGACGTTGAACTTAACATGTCATGTCCTTTGGTTTAAAGAACTTTGTCTTTAACAATGACTTATGCTTTTTATACGCACGGCTAAAAAAGAAACAGTGTCAGCCAACTGAAAACAAACAATTGTTCACTTATATATTACTATACAGTAAAAAGCAATAATGACCAAATATAAATAATACTATTATATAAAATATATTTAAATTAACAATAACTTAAGATTTATTAGGAAACTTACATGCTAGTATTGACAGGGCTATAATATGTTTTATCATTGTAAGTATTAAATTGTTTTCAATAGTTGAACATTTTATATAATCTCTTGACCTTTAATTATTTAATGTTATAAATTGTTTAAATGACCTTTTCTTCTTTGTTAAAGTTATAAATAATTGTAATAATTTTCAATTCGGCATTCCTTCCTTCGCGCAACTCACAAACTCCTCAGCTTTTTATTATACACTTAAAACCCGAATCGTTAGTTTATATATAAAATAAACATACCAAAATCGTAATAGAAAATTGAATCGGGATGAGATTGAACGTTTTATGCCATCGATCACTGACGCTCGCAGTACCGAGGACTGAGTAATCGGTATATGTTATCTTCGGGGAGACGTTCAGCGCTCACGTTCAAGATTAACATGTTACCCACAAATCGACGTTAACTTATCACAAGATATCGACGCGTATGTCATTAAGCGTTGTTAGTATGTAAGCTGGTATCTGGGCATGGCTAAAGAAACTTTAGATTTTGATATTTTCTTGTTTTTTTACACGTGAATGTGGTAATATTTATAACTTTCTTCAAAAATGGAGGAGGTTGTTTTTACGTATTTTTAGTGTGCGTTGTTGATTATTATTTGTTGGAAGTAACCATCATCCCAAAGAAATCAAGGGGAACCTTCAAAATTCATAGTTCATGTTTAAAGTCGATTTTTCTTTATTCACAATTCTCCTCTTTTCACCCCTAAGTATTATGTCACAAGATTCTCTTTTTTAGATCCAGATATTCCTTGTATATTTATTAGCTTAAAATAATTTATATTTCAATAAATAAACCTACCAAAATATGTTGTTCATTTTTAACTATTCAGACTAATTTCGAGCCGGAGAGTATGTTTGAAACTTGCATATACTAGTCAATACAGCTGATATTAATAAATTTTCTCGTAGAATAAGTCGTTTCTGATACAAAATTTCTTTCGTTTGATGTAAGATACAATAAGCTTAACGTTTACATCAGAAACAGGAAAATGAAATCGGAAAAGATTTGATTCTTTGACCTTTTGAGATTGTGTTTTACACTTTTATATCTGTACCATGAAGAATAGAAATGAAAGGGGCTTATATTCTAAAAGAAATTTCTCCTTTTTGACATGAGAGTCATTGTAGGTATTTACAAGCTTATTTGGTTACGCAAGTGTTTTGTAAAAAGACGTGAACATCAATCACTACGGTGACGGACAGAACTTTTGTTGCTATATATCAATGAAGCTAAATGGCATGGGAGTATAGACAGCCCCTTATAAATCTACTGAGTCTTTAAATAAGTGATCAAGTTAATTGTATCTTATCTATGTCAGAGGTTTAACACATTTTATAAAAAAACGATTGTTGAAACCCATTTGCCTCAGACTTAGTAACTTCCAACTTCAATGTTTTTAAGTAATTAAACTTATATTCCTCCGTTTTATATATTAGTATAATCTCGTGACTTTGTCTATGCCCAAGAACTTGCTAGATGACAGAAGGCTAACTTTCCCTTAATTATCAATCAACATAAACAATCGTACATGTATATGTAACCTTTCATAGGAAGCTGGTAAGCCTATAACCATGAGCTCATAAATTCCAGTTTCGCCTATGCGTCCATAATACGATAAAGGAAACATTTCACAAGAATATTATGTTAATATATGTTGCAAAATAGTGAAAATCTCATACCAGTGTTCTTTTAAAATGAACAAAATGTATGTTTATGAAAACCTTCGTGCAGACGTGATTGCCGTAAAACAAAACAAATGAGAAACCGCACTGTCCTCTGAACCCCTGAAGGCTTTCAGTGTGTTGACAGAAATGAAAATACAAAGTTAGGCTGAATACAAATCCTTAATATTATACAACATTTTATGGAATTCCGTCTTTATTTTACAAATGTTTTTAAATTTAGCGGTTTTTGCGCCGAACCACGCATATTTAGTAAGCAGTGGCTCTCGTAAATTTCGTTTAAAATAGCTTCGTTTTGTCGTGTTTGTATTTCATTAAATTTTACGAACAGCGCGTTAGGTTTGCTAAGATAAACATCAACCGCCTACACTCTACACCATTGTCCGCAACATTTACAGCTGTTAAATGAATTCAACCAGATTTAGAATTAGTGTTGGGAAGCTCTTAATATTTATAGCCCCTTTATTCAATTGTTTCAGAGTTTCCAATGACTGACTTCGAAACATCATTATTTTTTGTCAAGTGAACAACATGACTTGGGTAAGCAGTTGTTTTTATGAATTCTTATGTAGAATTAATCATATTCATAGTTAAATATTTCTGTATAATCTAACGGACAATATAGGTTTTTTTTTATGTAAATTACAAAATAGTAGTAAAGTTTGTTTTTTTAATCCTGTTGCCGTTATGTACATAATAATACTAAAGGTTTTTTATTTACTCTAAATTACATATTTACAATTATGTATTCACTATTTTATTTTTTGGTAGCGGTTTCATGTAAAAAAATTTGCTTAAATTAGGTTATGTGGGATTGCTATAGAGCAAATCCCATTGAAGCCTCTCTTTGCTTTCCAGAAGTGTCTGTCCCTTGAAGTTCCATCCACCATCCTTCCATCCAGTTATACATACCATTTGTAAATTATCATGTAATGTATCCCAAATATGTATAGAAAAGTTATTAGGGTGTACGAGAACTACTAACAGCTTAATTATATGTTTGCCTAGCGGGTGCGTGTACGCGAGAAGAGTTTAGTATCAAGATGAAGGTGCAATGCGGTGTTTGCGGGGAGGGACGCGACGCCGCGTGATGCTGGGCGGCGCGACGCCCGCGCGCGCCCTTAGCGCGTGATGCGCGCGGACCGCGCCGCGCTCTTCGCGTGGCTCGTCTGCTGCGCCGTCGCGCTCTCTACGCACAAATACAGCACGCGTGTCGTGCGCACGAAGTACGGACCCCTGCGGGGCATCGTGGTCCACGCACACCCGCAAGTTGAGGCTTACCTGGGAGTGCCGTATGCCACACCACCCCTCGGTAGCCTCAGGTAAATAACGTTTCGTAATCGTTTATTTGTTTGCATAACAACAAACTAAAAATATGTATTGAGTTTGTATCCAGCCGGTAAACTTATTGTTAACTATTAGTAACAATTTAAGCGACGTCTCTGAATATTCTTAGATATATGCCGCCGGTGACGCCGTCTCAGTGGCGTACTCCACGCCTGGCAGACGCCGCGGGTCCCGCCTGTCCGCAGCGCCCACCCGCCGCCGCCCCTCGAGAGGACGCCCTGCTCATTCACCCGCGCGCTCGAATCAAGCAGCTTGAGAGACTGTTGCCCATGCTTACTAACCAGAGTGAAGACTGCCTTTATGTCAACCTTTATGTGCCCGTAATCGGTACGTCAATTAGTCGTAAGCTTATCAATTTTAAACATAAATTCAATTCAATTATGTTTCTGATGTCAAAAGTATGTCAGTTATAATTGCTTTATTAAATACAGTGCACCTAAGGAATATGTAAACATGAATTTTTATAGTATATGCAACCAAAATATGCTATATATGCTAGTCACGCTTATTGGAAATTAATATTTTGATGTCTAAAAAATCATATAGAAACAGGTGACATAGTCTCTGGGCGCTCGTTTAATAATAATTTATTGACATCATTTGCGGCTAATTTAGTGTTCGTTAAATAAGGTGCTATTTAAATATGCATCATTATGCTTTCATGTAGTAGCATTTTAGAAATTATTTGCCGTGTTTATTTAGCAAACAAATTTTGAATTTGGAACTACTGCCAAATCATAATTTTAGGTTTAGAATTTATGAATTTGTCTATCGGGGACTGAATAATTCTTTAAAATATTTATGTTTAACCTTTTTTTTATTTATTTTAAAACATTTTTTAAACAAGTTGGTTCGCAGATTTACTGAGAATTACTTTGTTAACAGCTTAAGGGAGGCAGCAACCAATATAATTATATAGAGTGGAAGGGCGACGAAGGGTGTCAAGACCTCAATTCCGTAGTGCATTGCAGTGCATCATGCCCCCTGCAAGCAGTGCGGAAGTGAGGTTAAGGCACTCTAAACCGACGATTCAAGACTCCCAGGATAATTTATAGCGATTTCTTAAACTACTCTGTAAATGCACTACTGCTTAACATCGTAAAGCAATTTATATAGTGCTTTTTATTTAATTACTATGATATAAGCTCAATCCTGTTACACTGAGATATATAAACAAATCCATGAGGACTCATGAGGACGTCTATGTAACTGTCCTTTCATACGCGGTCTAATATGCATATCTATTTATTAGACGATCCTTTCTGTTAATTAAAAAAAAAACACTTTAGTCTGAAAGAAATGCGTACAGATACGTTAATGGCAAAACAGTGTAAGATTGTATTTGTTGGTTAAACCGGTCAATCATGAGGAACCCTATTGTATATTTTCCAAGTATAAGTATTTAACAATTATAAATTAAATAAAAAATTAATCATTACTATAGGTATGTAAATAGTTTTTCGTACAGGATTTTATAAATAATGCAGTGGTATGAGTATCTCAATGTTTTTTTGGGAAAAAAAAATTTTTTGGAAAAAAAACAACTTTCCCTTTAAAAAAAATTTTTATAATTTTTTAAAAAAAATATGTAAAATGTAAATAATAAATTTCACTAATTTAGTGATATAAATTCATGTTATAGAAAAAAACGGTTCGGTCGGTTCTCAGTTTTTTGGTTCTAATAAATAATAAAATTCAGTAAGTGGTGGCATTTAATCTAGTCAATCGTTTCGTGTTGAAATCAATATTAGATCTGTTCAACTGCTTTGTATAACATAAAATAAAGTTCTTAAATCAAATCCGTTTTTTTTAAATTTGGAAGCCACACGGTAATTAAAAGAATAAGAAGAAGGTCTTGACATCATTTATGAAATTGTACATCAGAGTCGACATCTGTATCAAGCACCAGCACAGTTTTGTGAATCATTTGGCGGTGTAAGATAACTTTAATCACGTCAGTGTTCAATACATTGCTTTTTTGGATAAACCCATTTGTATATTGAATGAAACTTTAGGTTTTGATGTAAAATAAAAAAAACATGTTGAGTAACATTAAAATGTAAAGCCTTATTATTTTACAGTTAAATATTTTTATAGCATTTTATTTTGTAAGTATTTTTATATTGTATTTATATGTGGGCTATTAGTGCTTTTTTCTCAGTACTCGCTGTTATTTATAAAGAACATTATATAATAAAGGGTAAATTTCCTTTCTCCAAGAAAATGCGAAAAGCAACGACGTTTTGCAATAAGTTTCAGCTTTTCAATAAGTTAACGTTGACTTTTTAACTTATTCTACAGGTACGGAGATGGAGTCTGAGAAGGCGAGATTGCCGTGTCTTTTGTTCGTGCACGGAGAGTCGTATGAATGGAGTTCGGGCAATGCGTACGACGGAACAACTTTAGCGGCACATGGCAACATCATTGTAGTTACTATCAACTTTAGATTAGGTGTTTTGGGTAAGTTATAAAAACATGTATTGCATATACACATATGGTAAGAGTAACTTCCCCAGTGATGAAATCCATATCCATATAAAAGGAATGAAGAATTCTCGCGAACTCAAGAACGGCTGAACCGATGGCTGAGAATTAGTGGGGAATCTTAGAATTAAAAGACGGACATAGCAATTTTTACAGATACAAATTTGAATTTAATAAATGATAAAAAAATAATTTTTCTTCATTCACAATAAGGATTTCAATGAAATTCAGAATTGCGATAGTTAAGACTGAGGGTGAGAAACATCAGTATCTATACCATACAGTAAAAAATCAAAACAAAAAGGGTTGAAATATGGAGTTAACGTTTCTACGCGAAATCTTAACGGCCGATCTAAATGAAAATTAGAACAAAATGGGTATTATAGTTTTATGATGTGGACGAGTCCTGAAAAACGTGAGTGAAATCGCGAGGAACAACTCAGTAGTCTATATACCTTTTATAAGAAAAGCTTGTACTTCACTCAGCTAATTTATTTCTGTTCCATTATGAAAAGCAGATGACAGTTCAATCAGGTTTTTGTATATAAGTAATTGTTGTACATACCTACACATTATGTCAAATTTCAGAGTTATATCTTTATATATATAATTCTACTGTGAGTGTGTATGTCACTGAACTTCTCTCAAACGACTGGACCGATTTTGATGAAATTTTTTGTGTGTGTTCAAGGGGATCTGGGAATGGTTTAGATTCACAATATTATATAAAATTCTCGTGTCACGGGGTTCGAACTTGAACTCCTTCGAAACGGCTTGACCGATTCTCATGAAACTTTGTCAGCGTATTGAGTAGATCTGAGAATCGGCCAACATCTATTTTTCATCCCCCTAAATATTAAGGGTAGTCCACCCCTAAATTTTACAACATACAAAAATACATACAATCCTAAATTTTCACCCTTCCACGATCAACCCTTAAATTTTTAAATCTTTTATTTCTTTTAAAGTATAAATACAAAATACGAGTATGATGATATGCGAGAAATTAATTAGATTAGGTTACGTTAGATACGTTTGATTTTACAGACTCAATTAGTGGTGTTAATCATAAACCTATGTAACCGAAATTAGTGGTTTTGTCTTTTACGTATATATTCAAAGTTGATGTTGGCTCAAAAAGGGCAAACGTTTTCATAGCTGTTATCATGCTACGCTTGTAGAATAAAAATTTAGTAAAACTCAGAAATATTTTAGGTTTTTTAAAAACTGGTGCTAAAGGATCGGCGCAGGGTAACTTTGGCCTAATGGATTTGGTTGCCGGACTGCATTGGCTACGAGAAAATCTTCCCGCTTTTGGAGGTGACCCGGAAAAGGTGACCCTGATGGGACATGGTACCGGAGCCGCATTAGCCAACTTTCTAGCTGTGTCACCCGTATCTAGAGGTAATTTCCTAATAAAGCAGTTGGCTACAATAGTTACCTGCCTAAGATTATTGTTTTTTATGTTTTTTAACAAGTGAATTTTTGTGCCTGACACAAATCAGTGATCTTAGATTCTAGAACACTTAAAGTAATAATATTTATAATACATAATAACATATGCAAAGTAATACGCAAGTTTTACCTAAGCTAAGAACAAGTTCGGATTAAACACCTAAAAGAAAAGTTTTGGAATACATTTGAGACATCGACCTCGTGGTTGACCGTCACACATTGAAGCAACTTAGGAAATGTTCTTAAAACACAATGTATAATAACCGATAAAATAAACTTATTTGTACTATTCAAGATTTCGTAAAACTTTTGTGCTAAATCAGATGTAGACTAGATAAAGAAGGCTAGAATAACACGTAATTATGTTTTGATCCTATTGATTCCATAAGTCTCAAGAAGCAGTTCTGTCTAAGACCGTCGTATGCCTCTACTTGGCAGTTTGAGTAATATTATATAGCTATCAACTAATAATAATAATAATAATAATAGCCTTTATTCAGACATAATTTTACTATTTCGTCTTATGCTAATCTTAATCTAAGACTCTGCAGTCTTCGACACCGACAATTTCGTCTGTTTGCCCCAGTTTGGCAAAGGCCTCCTCCATTCTTTTCCACTCTAATCTGTTGTGGGCTTCCCTTGTCCATGTTTTCCCGGCTACAAGCTTAATTTCATCTTCCCATCTTCGAAACTGTCTGCCTCTTTTTCTCTTCCTGTTTCTTGGGTACCAGAATAGTATGCTTTTATTCCATTTCTCAATACCTCTTATTATGTGTCCCGTCCATTTCCACTTTAGTTTCCTAACTCTGGTGCTGACATCTTCGATTTTTGTCCTCTTTCTGATAGTTGTGTTCCTTATTCTGTCAGACCTCTTTACGTTTAGCATACTTCTTTCCATTGCAGTCTGACAAGTTTTTAGTTTTTTCGATTGAGCTTTGGTTAACGCCCAAGTTTGGCAACCGTAAGTTAGGACTGGGAGTACACAGGTGTTGTACAGCTTCGTTTTGACAATCATCTTGGTTTCTGTATTCTTCATTACTTCCTTGAGTCCCCAATAGCATTTCCACGCTTTCCCTATCCTGGTATCTATTTCTTTTGACATTATGTCAGTCGTCGAGATTTGCTGGCCCAGGTAAGTGTACTCCTTGACATACTCGATTGATTTGCCTTCTATAACAATAGTGTCTTCTGCGGCATTGGTCATTGATTTAGTTTTGGAAAGGCTCATTGTCAAGCCAACTCTGCGACTTTCTTTTTCCAGGTCTATGAGCATACATTGAAGATCTTGTTTCGAAGTGGCAAATAATATAATGTCATCCGCAAATCGTAGGTTTGTTAGTTGTTCTCCGTTGATATTTAGGCCAAAACGATCCCATTCTAGTTTCCTGAAAATTTCTTCTAGAACGGCTGTAAACAGTTTGGGTGAAAGTGGATCTCCTTGACGTACACCTCTGTTGATTTTAATAGATTTCCCTTCTCTTTCTAATTTGATTTTTGCTGTACTTCTCGAGTATATGTTTTTTAGTACTCTTATATATTTGTGTTCGACTCCTTGTTTTTTAAGACAATCCCAGATATATTCGTGTTCAATTGAGTCAAACGCTTTATTGAAATCGATGAAGCAGCAATAAAATGGCACCTTAAACTCTTTATTTTTTTCGAAAACCTGACGTACAGTTAATATATGGTCCAGTGTCGAGTATCCTGCTCTAAAACCGGCCTGTTCTTTGGGCTGATTTTCGTCTAGAGTTCTGTTTATTCGGCGTAGGATAACTTTCGCGAATACTTTATATAAATTGGACATAAGGCTGATCGGTCTGTAGTTATTTATATCATATCTGTCGCCTTTTTTGTGAAGTAGGGTGATCGTTGATGTAGTCCATTGTGTTGGTATCTTTTCTGTTTGTAGTATATCGTTGAAGATGTTCGTTAATGGCGCTGCAATCACGTTCCTACTTTCTAAAAGCAGTTCATTGCTTATTTCGTCAGGGCCGGGTGCTTTATCCTTCTTTTGTGTTTCAATCGCTTTGAGTACCTCTTCTATTAGAATAGGTGGAACACTGTCGTTGTTATTTAGCTCTGTGCAGGGTAGGTGGTTCTTACTGGAATAAAGGTTTTCATAGAAATTGGTGGCTATCATTAATATATCGGATCTTTTATTTTTCACCGTTTTGTCATAGTCTTTCATTTTAGGTATCCAACATGATTTATCAGATAAGAACTTTAGGGCCTTTTTGATTCCCCCGGTCTTGTTGATGTGATTTTTAAAGGTTTCGAGTCTGTGAAGTTCTCTATCTCTTCTCATTTGGTATTTTATTTCTTTGCTTATTTCACCTAACTGTTTTCTGATTAGTTTTGTTTTGTTTGCCACGTTAATTAGTTCAAACCTTTTTTCTAGAAGTTTTTTTGTATTTTCTGATATGTGTTTTTTGTGTTGCGGTTTGCTTTTGATATTAGTTGTTAGTTTTACTGTTAGTATATCATGTAGTAGATTGTATTTTCCTTGAGTATCTAAGTGTTGGAGTGATGTGTCTGTTATGTAACCATAAAGTCTGGCGATTGAAATTCTAGTATTTTCTGTTGATGGTGGTGTTTTAACTTTGAAGGGTCGACTTTGCTTTAAGCTAAATGTTGCGTTCATGCGTGCTCTAAGTATTCTGTGGTTACTATTGAAGTTTAGGCTCGCGATGGTGTCACAGTCATCGAATAATTGAGGTTTATTTGTAAGAAAGTAGTCTATAACGTTTCGGTACCGACTGTCTGGTGAAATCCAAGTCCATCTACGAGAGTTTCTTTTTTTGAAATGACTGTTTAATATTTTCATATTGTTTTCGAAAGCCATTTCGATTAGCTTTTGTCCGTTCCTTGTCCTTTTCCCACTACAGTTTGGGCCTAAAACGTTTTCTCCCTTTCGTCGGGCTCCTACTTGAGCGTTGAAATCGCCCATCACGATGCAGTTTTTGTAGGTGTGTTCTTTTAAAACAGTGTTAAGGGTTGAGTAGAATAAGTCGATTTCTGAAGTGGATGATAGCTCAGTTGGAGAATATATTTGCACTATCGACCATATCTCTTTACTTGGGGGAATTCTTATATTCAATATGGCAATCCTATCGGATACGCCTGTTATTCCAATTATAAATTTCTTTAGTTCTTTTTTTATTAAGAATCCTACTCCATGTCTTCCTGGGATTGTGCCTTTATGATATAATATGATTTGGTGGTACTCCTCAATAGCTTCACCAACCCTTCTTACTTCGCTCAAGCCGATGATGTCCCACTTGATATCTTTCAGGGAGTATAACAGTTCTTTAAGACTTTCTTCAGTTCTTAGGGAGAGTGTGTTGAATGTAGCAATATGAATGTGTTTTCTATTTTTATCTTTCATGTCTGTTTTTAATTTGGGTAGTGGTTTATAATATGGAGGGTAATAGTCATCTTCCCCCACGGTGACCAGCCGGCTTGGGGTGGTCAGCTATCAACTAAACTGAAAACAAATTTGTATATAACATCGGTTACTGGGAGAGTTAGCAGCAATGTCTTGTTTATAAGAACTATAATAACATAAAATAGTGAGACGCTGAAAATGCATTTTAAAATATATCTAAGTTTCTAAATACACTGTGAATTAACCTTGCATGACGCCGTGGTGCTAGGTTCAGGAGCGAAGGCGGTCTCGCCCCTGACACCAGGAAAGGGTTATACTAGTTCTATAATTGTTGTGATAACGATAGATGATTTATTTTTTGGCTATGCATAGAAAACCTTCATAAATGATCCATATAAGATGAAAGGGCTATGCACGCTCTTGACATGTATCACAAACGAAAGCTGCGTTAAAAATGATTTAACGTGAAACTTATTCAGACTTTTCAAATAATTTTATAACTCTTTCATAAAAAGGAAACAGATGAGTTTATGCTTTACAGAAATGTTCCCAAATAGGAACAATGGGTGTTAGAATTATAATTATCACCAGTTCCCTTATCCTGTTTATACAAAAAATATATATTAAAGAATTATAAATTGCGGTGTTAACATTGTTTAATTGTTGAGTATGAATAAGGCATGAGACTTGTTTGTAATTAGGGCGGGCCTTTCAAATGTTTAGTATTTATTCGAAATTAATGATGATGTAGGTTTGATTGACCCTTGACACATTTTCAAGATACCAAGAAGAGGATGAACATAAGATAATTAAAAATAATAACTACTTATTGCTTGGCAGATGCTACAAAGTTTATTGTGTAAGTAGGTACCAAGTATCACAGCATAATATAACGATAGGCTAGTATTTTTTTTCAATTACACGCCAAAGAAAATTTCCTCTTTACTACAATCGATTATAAATATATACATTAATGACAAAAATTGTAGAGATTAGGTTTCGGGTCTTTTAACATTGCCGTGCTTATTTTATTTACATGATCTATTTCGGAAACGACACTAAATACATTTTTCCGTTTCAGAGCTACTGAGGCGAGTTATTTTGTTAAGCGGATCCGGACTCAGTTCGTGGGCACTGCAAAGGGATCCTCTGTCAATAAAGAGAAAGGTTTGTAGATTTTTTTTCGGGTTGCCCGGAAGATATCGATTTATAGTGTTAAGGCCAATTAGAACAATGTTTTTTGTTATATTTTGCAATTAATAAGTATATATAGAGAGTGGTTCAATAAAATATAGGTGCCACAGAAATTTTGTTTAAAAATAAAAACTTCCACGAATGACTGTTCCAAAATGGTGGTGATCCAAAAAAAGGCCGAGTGCTTTGATTACTAATTACTTTAATAAACTTTCTCTAACGATGAATTGCCTCTTACTATATAGAATATGGATACACAATTTTCCAGACAGGAACATAACAGTATTCATAAAAATAATGTTTTCATAAAAATCTTGACCCAAATTAATAGTTACTGACTCACATCTTAGGTGGCAGAACATACTGGTTGCCATGGAGACCTCCTAGAAGATGATATCGCACCCTGTCTACGCAACAAGCCTCTTACTGATTTGCTGACTGTGCGTTTGGACCCCCCAAGATTCCTCTCAGGCTTCGCACCTTTCGTGGACGGCACCGTTATAGTTAATCCTTCCCTAGTAAGTAAGCTTAAGGATCGTAAAATAGTTACAATGGAATAAATAATATTATACATAGAGTAATTTATTCATATATTGTGCGTTCGCATTAAAATTTTATAGTTATTTAATTAATTAAGTACATAAATAACAATAATAACTATTAAATCAAAAAAATACGCAATAACTTACCTTAAATTAAGAAAAGATTAAATAATACGTGTACAACACTAAAATATAATTAACATTTTCAATGTTTATGTAACCCAGAAGTTATTATAGTCGTGACCAATTACGACTGGTAGTTTTTAAATAGACCCTTAATAATTGATTCTTTCACGATAAGAATTTAAATTCTCAGAAGGTACTCGTAAGTTATTACTTTTGAAAATAAATGAATTGCATATGAATGATTTGTGACCAGGCACCCCCTCCTACGGATAGTTCGCGGTTGGGGGCCGGCGCGGCTGCTGTGGCTAGCGCTGCCGGTCATGAATTAGCCGACTTCCCACATAAAGAGCTGCTTTTTGGACTCACTACAACTGGTATGTTGTTATAGATGAGATGATGTAATTTCTATGAATATTAAATCACTTGTTTAACTGGTGTATGTTAACTTTCTACTTTTGATCGTGACGGAGAGCAGACTAGAGTCTTCTAGATTAAATTTATTAGAATATAGAATTTAGAGACATTCAATCATTATATTTTTTTTTGAATTCATAAGCATACACATCTATATATATGTGAATTCTATTTGTATTAGATTTAGACTTTTAAAAACTGACTTTTATAATTATGAAATACTTAAAACGTCAAATTGAATATTCTAGGAAAAAGATGCGAATTTTCACTTTTTAATTAAATAGACGTAGATACCAAAGCGCGTCGGCTCATAAATTTATGCAAATTAATGACATTCCATTACTTGCAGAGTCTTACTTGGAATTCAATGCTCAAGACTTGGAGTTCGGCTTCAATGAGAGCCGCCGCGACCGCATTCTGCGTACATTCGTCAGAAACGCTTATTACTATCATCTTAACGAGATTTATTCTACCCTGAAAAACGAGTATACGGACTGGGATAAGCCGGTGCAGAACCCGCTGAGCGTGCGCGACGCTACTTTAGAGGTACCACATTGCTTTTGATTGTCTTGTGTACTTGTATTTTTCCTACATTATCTCAAGATACTTCAAATGGAGTCTTAATTTACCTTATTTTTATTACTAAACAGCCTTTCGAGACTAGCGTAAGCGTTGAGAATGAATAAATTTAGAAAAATTAAACTTAAGAAACTTGCGTTCGTTACTATGTGTGTGTATATTCGACTAAATGTAAATTATTTTTTACGGGTTTTTTAGATTAAGAATAGTCGCTGATTTTTTCCTTTTTATCTTCTTGATAGCTAATCATTGAGCCCAGAACGCGTTTAAGAATCACAAAATATGCAGCATGAAAATATAGTATTTCAGTTCAAAAAGTCCGCCCAATTTAGCTGTCCGATATAACAGCGAGACGAAATATACAAACAGAAAAAACCTATAGGTTTTATAAATTTTGTTAAAAAATATTGAAATGGTTAAATATTCCCAATTTTATAGAAAAAATAATATCATTCTCATAGCGTAATGAGTAGGTACTGATGTTATCCTCAGGGAAATAAGAATAATATGTAGAGCGGAGATCGAAAACGTAATTCCAAATTGAGATCAAAATGATCCGTATTACGTCATTATGAGTTTGTGTTATATCCAATTATCAAAGGCGTCGTCAACCCATTGTCTAGGGGAAAACACAATATAATGGAGGATGAGAAAATAATTGTAGGTACAGCGAAGAGTATGAAGCATAACATTTATATTAATATTAAAGCTTCACAAAATAGCTGAGAAAATAAAACAATAAGAATTTGTATCTCTGTGTTTCCTCATCAGCCCCTCATGCCACCCTTACCTTGTTACTCTTCCTTGATTATTAATCCATATGTTTTGTGTATTTAATATGAAAGTAATCCTCTCGTCTCTTAACGACCATAACTTTAAAGCACGTAATAGTACTTTTATTGAGTATTCTAATGTCATTCAAGGATTCCTAAAATAGATCCAAATAACGGTTACAGTACTAAGCGTGTTTATGAAGAGAACAACACTCCACTGGACTATTGGTTTTATAAAATAGGTTTAAAAATATACAATCATTAAAAACAGATTTTTAATATCCATATTATACTAAAATATATATTATAAAGCTGAAGAGTTTGTATGTTTGATTGAACGAGCTAATTTAATAGACTCTGGTGCGCATTGAAATATTCTATTTTGTTGGATACTAGAAATACGAGTGGAGCATTCTTGAAAAATGTAGGAAAAACGGTAAACATTTCTCTGTTTCAGAGATTTCATTACAAACGCTGCGTAAACGGTAAAACATACAGGAAAATTATTTAGAATAAAATTGTTCCTCATTAAAAGTTCTAAAAAAGTAAGCAAGTTTTGTTTTTATTTTAAGGTTGATAACCTTCCATAGAGTATTTAATTTTAATTAGTATATTAGGACTTGTTATAGTTTTCTTACCGCATACAATACGCGTCCATTATTATGGCTACCGGTTTTATTTACGAAACAAACATGTCCTTTTGTTAATGTGGCCGAAACCGCTGGGAACAAAACACAAAAATAAGGACGCATAACTTACTTCGAGTAAAATTTTAAATTGTTCACACACATAGGAGGATACATTTTGTTACATTATTTTATATTCTGCTTTAACTCAGTGACTAATTCAACGTATGCGAGGGTCTACGCATCAAATACGACAAGGTGATTTCCATGTGTGAAGTAAAAATAAAACCTACACGGAAGTAAACTTCGGACTGTTTGTGATTAGTTTTTTGAGCGCGACGATTTTGACGCGAGAATTACGACGTTAGAGAATAAATAGCCAGTCGCAGCAATTTTCTGGCACTTATACGTACGTCATATTCTCTATAGTTTAAAACAAATGTTTAATTCAATTCTCGTATATGGTTAACTTATGTCTTTAATAATTTATTTGGTGTAATGATTGTGTGTATGTTACGTAATTATTTTAACGACCCGCAGTACGCATTTATAAATTATCTAAATCCATCTCGAACTAAGCCACCAAAGCTTTTCTTGTTTATGCATTAATGTTGAATTTTAATCAAGCCAAAATAAGAGATTGTCGGCACTCGGATTAATGTATTTATTTCAGACCCTTCAAAACGATGTGGGTTAGGGAACGCTTCTGCGGTCGTAGTTAGAATGATTAATAAAGCGTTTGAGCCTTCATTTTTTATTAGCAATGGAAACTGCCTAATATTTTTCATATATATAGTGAATAAATTATTCACAGCTTACACCGTAATTGTTTTGCTGTTTATTTTCACGAAAGCTATGTAATTAGTATTTTCATGTGAACCATTTTTTATATAACAATGACTACTATAATTTTAATGTACAAGATAATTGAGTAAACGCTGTGACTTATAACTAATTACAAATTATTAAAATAGTTTAAATCATAAGGCCTATAAACCATATTGCAAGTTTCTAGCAAATAAATGAAACAATTTCATAGAAACTTATGACTGCCCTAAGGCCTCATTAAACAGACTTTTCCACAAAACTCTTAGTGGACGTCTACCAACTTTAAACTGTAACCAAAACCCCTGCCAAATTTAATCTTTGTACGATATTTCATGACCTTTGACCTTTAACGTAATATGTAGATTTTTGTTAAACAACTTTATTACAAGCTTACCTTTTTTAACGGAAGGCCGGAACAAATACGCATTTGTACATTCTTTTATATGTGATGAAATGAAAATACCTTGATTCAGTTGTGTCTAGCATATAGCGTTTTGCTAGAGAACGAGAATTATTATCTGAGCTTAAACCTAAAGAGCACGTAAGTTTAAGTCTGAATTAGCACGGACTTTGATTCGATGTAAAAATAATAATTTTAATAATATTTCTTTACTTAATCGTTAACACCACAATCACACGTTTATGAAAAAATGAGTCTATATATTATATTAGGAAGATATGAGTTGGCTCTTACGTGTTTTTATATAATTTCTTATTCCATAGTTTGCATAATTTTACCGAAATTTAGGTTATATGCTAGGCTTCAACTGTACCATAGTCTACAGATCTAGGTCGTAACTGAATCTACCATCCGTTCATGGATGGTTATAAATTTTGAAACTCATAAACCCTTGTTGCTTTTATATACTACTCATGTAGACCTTGCACTAGGGGCACGCCCCCCCCCCTTTTTTCAAAGACTGGTTGAAAGGCAGAGTTTTGCAACACCCCGCCTAAAAAATTTTTCTTTTTAAAATTTTTTCGCGACGTTTTTTTTTTTTTTTTTTTGGTTTGTGTTTTTATCAACATAAACATATATAAAATAGAAAAAATAAAATGACAACATTAATATTAATTTTTGTAACGTGCCATGTCCGAAAGCTTTAATTTGAAAGACCATCGAAACCCTCTTTAAACTCCAACATGTTTACATTACCTGTGATTTGCACTGCAAATTTTATATAATCATGAAATATCTCCAGATTCTAAGCGACGGCCGGACGGCAGCACCTTTAATAAGATTGGGATACCTGCATGCTTTACGCCGTGGTACGACCTATTTCACGCATTTTCACTACCTTTCTTCAGAAAAGGACTATCCCCAGGTATGTTGTGAATATTGCTTTCAGGTCATGAAACTTGTTTTTTACTGTGAAAGCGCTAATAACACGAATAAAAGGATTACAATAAATAAAAGGCTACGAGTGAATTAACGCTGGTGAAACTAAAGTAGAATTAAACATTCTTAATAGCCAAGATTGTGAGTTTTTTGTCAGAAGTGCATTTTAAATTTAAACTGTGACTGCTTCCCGAGAATTAAAACCCAATAGCATTTGATCGTCTGAATTATATATTTATGATGTAAAAAGCTTTTAATTGTTGATAGCCTTATCTTAATTGGAGAGGAAAATATGTTTGATTAATTCATTATGTTAATTTGCGGGTTGGTAGGTACAGAAAGCTGAGATCGTCTTGAAAGTGATATGTAACTTCAAACTACCTGTTTTGTTCAAGAAGCATTCAATTCAAAATCCAATAATCCTTTACAAGTGTCTATAGTAGATAAGCAATAATTAATTAATCTAATTGCTATTTAATTTATCCAATTAGCGACCAGGATCGGTGCACGGCGAGGAGCTACCATTCTACCTCGGAATGCCATTATCTCAGGCCCATCATTACTTGAACTTTACATTACAAGAACAACGCGTATCGAAGCTTTGTATGCATTATGTGGCTAACTTTGTTCGTTATGGGTGAGTAAAAGTATTATGTCAATGTACCTACATTTTGAATTACTTTCAGTTTTGACGATCCAGAAGGTGCAATTCACCATGCCAGGCTGCTAACTTAGTAAATAAAACTGAGGGTCCCGGGTTTGATCCCCGGTATAGTCAATATTTGTTTGATGAACATAACAGTCGGCTGTGGTTTGGCCATATATTGGAATTCCAGCTATTTCTTCTCGTTCTCGTTCGGAGTAGTTATATATTCAGTCGTGCAGCTGAATTCCATCATCATCATCGTATCACCTCGACATCCGCATTCCACATCTGAGTGCTTCAAAAAGCACTTTGCAACGTAGACCACCACTATGTGTAGTTATCTATAGAGGTTTTTCCGAAACCAATACAAATTAATCCACGTCTATCATTTAAGATCTGATGCCCGTTTGCCACCTATTTTATATAAAAATATGAATGAATTTAATATTTTCAGAAACCCAAATGATCCCTCAGCGACTCCTCCACCGAGCCCAATGTTAGGCGATCCTGTAGCAGTAGACCCTGATGATATTCCATATTGGGACACCTACGATACAATTAATCAACTTTATATGGAAATGGGTAAGTTTTTATTAATTTATATCATCATCAAATATATTAAAATTGATTTTATGTCGAATTTTTACCGAGTAAGCAATTCTTCGTCTATCAAGTTCTTTAAATTTCAGATGCCCCTTTTAGGAAATTTATCTTCTTTATGAAACTTCAATTTGTTCAAAATTTTTAAGTTTTCTAATATTTATATTTATCTAATTGTTTAAATTAGGTACTAAACCTGGTATGAGAAGTCACTATCGTGGTCATAAAATGTCGTTATGGTTGTCACTGATCCCACAATTACATCGACCTGGTTCCGATTTACCTGACGCCGCGATGAGACACCATCATTTTCAAGATGACAGTCAAAATTATTATGAAGGTAGGAATAATTCCACTTTTTCTTTTAAAATGTAGTTACAATGTACATTAAAGTAACAATTTTTAATAGGAGCAGTCAGAGAGCAATCCATGTCTCGAGCTCACGTCCCACATGTAGTCAATATAGGACGTGGTGGTGATAAAACTACACCTTCAAGTCGTTCCGCATCACCAAAACCATCTCCCGCCCCTCCAATTTCAACTGAGTGTCCACCAAACACAACAATAGCACCTATCCAAACTGATGACGCACTTCTACGAAGACTGGCATCTTCGCATTATCAGTCCTATACAGCTGCTCTCACAGTTACAATTGCTGTTGGATGCTTTTTATTACTGCTCAATGTGCTCATATTTGCTGGAATATATCACCAAAGAGGCTCGCGGCCTCGACGATGCAAAGATGATCTTACTGAGGCCGGAAGTTCGTCATCGTCTGATAATTATGATGGGAAAATAGACTATGAGGTAAGAGCTTTTGAGGGAAAAGGGTTTGGTTTTGAATGTAAGTCAGCCCACGTGCCCCGAGGTTCTGGTTCCAAATTCGATTTACGAACTTTATCAGACTGCGGTGAACCCACATTCGGTGAATATAGTTGTTATGATGAAAAGCATCTCGCTGCAAGAAGATCTCTGCCGGATGTAAGCGTTGGAAGTGCTATCGACGCGGGCAATGTGGTGTGTATAGACACTCAAAAACCAGATATACAAAGAATTGAAGCACGTATTCAAGAAGCTGTAAGTAGAACTAGTACATTTGAGCCTCGGGTAGTTGATAGTTCCACACAAGTCAAGTTTGGTCCATTATGTGATGGTCTGGAAGTTCTTTCTGATTCTAATGGGGACTCCGAAGGTGCTACCGGTTCAGGTATACTGAGGGTTCCTCCCGCACCAACGACTCCAGCACCTCCTGGTATTATGAAAAAAAGAGTTCAAATACAAGAGATATCTGTATGAGATTTGGAGAAATTAGACACTGCGGTAGTGGTGGTTAACGAAAGGACTGAGTTATAAAGTGAAAAGTGGACATTGTATTAAATCAACTTGTATATAATGTAAATTTAAACAAATCTCAATGTTTGTAAATATGTGAATTGTTGGATCTCTTTAACACTGTTTACTTATTGATGCAAAGTGAAAAATACAACTGTTTTTGAGTATGATTTTACCGATAGATAGGAAGTTTTTTATATTATAGCGACTACAGTTAATTCACTGTTTTTTTTTCTATAAAATTGTAAGCGTTCCTGTAACCCAAATCAAAATAAATGAATCATAAACATAATCGGTGTTAAATTTGTTATTGTTCTTACACAAGTAAATGCGAAAATTTTAAAGATCGTAATTGTAATAAAAATATCACCGGAGTCCATAATACCGGTTTGTAAACCACGTAGTTATAAAAATATTTAGGTTACAATAAAACAGACTGTGGCACTTTTTTTACTATTTGAGTATTCAGTTTCTCTATATGAAATGTGTGAATATTACAATAATAATATTAGAAGTGTACTAAGACTAACTTGCCAATATAGGTGTATATAACTTTATCAAAGTGTTTCAGAGTTGTAGTAATTATTAAAAACAATGCGTATGTTGTGATTTTTTGTATATTTAAGTAACATAATACACCTAATAAGTGTGTAGTTTTTGATAAGTAAACGTATAACTAAATACTTGATACTTTATGGACGAGCAATATCAAATTCCAATTTTAAATATTTTGAGGATAACAGGGTAATATTTCAGTTTCCTTCAATAAAATAAATTTTAAAAATATAATCCATAATTTTCCGATAATCTAAGTTGAAATATTTTATATATAAGCCAAGGATTATATAAAATATCTGTAGTATTTCACTGAGATAATAAATTTTAATCGCTGAAATTACACAAATGTATATTAAATTTCACGATGTTATATCAAACACATCTTAATTTATACTTTACATTAAAATAAATAAATAAATCTGAAAAACAAACATACTGAAATGTAATTTTTAAGGAAACATCTTTTATAACTTTTATTTATTAAACAATAAAGCATACCTCATATCCTGATGAAAATTCAGGCTCTAATTGTCACGGTGATGGCTTCGATAACTCTCATTTTCATGAACCTCAGAATAACAGATGCAGTTTTAATTCCATAGTAATTTAATTAAAAAATAGTTGTAAGTCGGGTAGTGTCTTATCCCTGTCCTTTTATAATTTTATTCAAACTGCTTGGTGCTCGTCCATAACTTATCTTTGCAGGAATTGATGAGCATTAAGTATTTAAAATCTAAATTGAATGATTAAATAATAAGTCTCCATATTGTGACAAAATGTTCTATTACAATAATATTATATTTATTGTGTTATAGTTAAGTATTAGTTTCCCGAAATCGCCATATACTATATAAATTAGGTATCTTCCTAAAAGGAATTGCATAAGATTTAAAACACATGATATAAATATCTTTATTGTTATTGTTTATCTAAATATCTGTCGTATTTTCACATTATAATTAAAAATTGCGTTATATGTTATTTCTGTATAGTATTATAATTATTAAGGTTTATCGCATTAAACACGTACAATATATTTTTTACATTCATTAAACTCTCGTTAAAAGCATCAGTTCTTATTAAACGAAATGGTGGTAAATATACTAAAAAGTGTTGGCCTAGTGGTTAGCCGCAAAACGGTAAACTCCTGAGGCCATGCCTTCGCATCAGGGCAGTTTACCAATGGATTTCTATTCCTATGGGCAATTATAGCCCGTACGTTAGAAAAAAATTGGGAACATGTTTACAAAAGATATATTTTATACACACTTTACATTTGATAATTTTACCCGTGTGTATACCGACCTGGATGAATATATATTTCTAGTCAATGTTGAAACAGTTAAGCTTCTAATTATACTAATTATTTAAGCTACTACCAGTACTAACAGTATATACTATGTATCAATGTATTGACTCAGGCACATTTGATTGTTAATCAGTGTTTCAGGCTTTGTCCTGATATTGGTGTTTATATCACCTGATGTCTCTCTGTTTCGGTAAACGCGATAGTAATTTCATGCGACGCGACACCATTATTTCTCGAATTTTGAACATTACTAATAATTCTGGTATATTAACTGCACTCATGTTTAATGGCCGACTGTTGTTACTGAGCTGTGGTAAGCAAAGCCAATGCTTTAAATTTTGTTATTTTTATCTGTATTTGAATATCTAGAAAGGATAATTTGTTAAATTTTAACATATTTCGAGATATGACGTGTACCCCAAATATTTGTAAGTCAAATATGTGTGTTGCATCATATACATACAATATAGAGTTGTGTGTATAATTGGTTATTATATGGGAATTAATTTTCATATTATGTACTTGTCCAAAAGATGTAATCTTTCTTTTTACACTTGTTAATTAATCCAAAGTTTAAAAATTGGAATTTAAATACTTCGGTGCAAATGTGTACTGCAATATATGTTAATTATTTATTAGTTAATTAGTTGCTGATTAACTTTAGTGAATTGAGTGAATAGCTTATATAAATAATTATATGGATAAAACGATCAGTTGTAAATTGAATTATTTGTATTAGTCGAATGTAAATAACGTATGATGACATTTTGTTACAGTCTGGTGTTATGTGGAGTGCGTAAAACATAGTATTGAATAAAGTTTTGAAATTAACTTTGGTTTTTATTCCATCAATTAAAGGTTTATTTAGTAAAAGCTCATCGACATTTTTGTGGCGGTTATTGCGTCGTAGAAGTTTATTGAGGCAGCCATACTCTATTGAAAAACCATAAATCAAACCAAAACAAAAACTTATTTTCTGTACATTATCACGCTTGATTATAGAAAATTATATTCAAGTCCTCAATATCATGTGTTTATATTTTTGTATTTAACATCACAGCGTAAAGCTACCGGCTTTTAAACGTATGCATTCGCGTGTTTTACTCAAATTGTGGATACTTTTATTTTGGTTCTAATAAATTAGCCGTTCAAAAACAGCTCTTAATTTCCTGTGGATTGTTTTAGAATACCGATTACCATTTAATTTATTCGTACAAGTTGTAAAGTCTGTGCAAACTTTACTTAGCAGTTTATTTCAGATTTCACTTCATAAATGAGTACCACAAACCCGGCTTCATTTAAGAACTCCTCTTTGCACTTTACCCTGCATATTATTAGAAGCACTTAAATTGCTTTACGTACTATATAAGTAGATTATATAACAATAAACACAACGTCTACTATACCTTCAATACTATGAGACAGATAACTACGGTACTCGTATGATTCTCATGTTAGTAGTTTGCAACTTTATGGAGCGCAGTACATAAATATTATATCAACTGAAGTGTGAAAGTCCTTATACATATAAAGAATGGAAGCCTTTTATTAATCATTTGACTAGTCTAAAGTATAGGTACAAATTGCAAGTAAAATAAAAGTAACATAATTTGTCGGTTGAAGTCGCAAATGATGCTCTTAAAAATGATTTGATACTTAACTATAAAATATACGTAACTCTCCGACACTTAGAGGTTCAATATAAAAATTCACTTTAGAAAATGTTGCCTTTATCACGTTTAAATTGCATTCCTCGTAAATTAAACAAAGTGATGTATTAAAAATAACCAACTTACGGCGTTCATTTTGGACATGCGAACAGTTTGTAACGACCCAGGCGAATGATGCGGACCGTGAAACCTTCAAATTGAATTTTAAGCATCCAATTTGTTTACGCCGGCTTGTCTATACGAGGCTATAGCTACTTTCATCAGTACCCACACTCGTAAAATGATTTTTGAAAGCCCAGACCGTGATTTGAGTGCGTTTTAAAATAATATATTAATACTAGCTGATCCGGCAAACGTTGTTTTGCCATACATGTGATTTCAATTTTCAATTAATTATTCGAATATAATTTAAAATTTGACACTGCGATGGTAGCGCCGTCTGTCGGATCCAATGTAAAACATTCCAAAATCAACAACTACTAATAAATTAAAAATTAATTTAAAAAAACATTGTCCAGCGAACAAAATTGTGAATAGTACTAAACCATTCCCAGATCCCCTTGAACACACACAAAAAATTTCATCAAAATCGGTCCAGTCGTTTGAGAGAAGTTCAGTGACATACACACTCACAGAATTATATATATAAAGATGTGCGAGTTGTCGTTGTTATGTTGCATACTAGCGTATAATAAAACACGATCACTTATTCCATTTATTGAGTTGCAATAGCTGCAATACGTCAAAGCGTAATAAACTAGTTATTGACTGCCGCTTCGCTCGTGCGTAAGTTCATGCTTTTAACTTTGGAAATAACGGGGCTCAATATCGGTTATAAGCAAAGGGTTGAGGGGCAAGTTTCTTCCCGTTTTATAAGAAAACTTAAGGCTATTTTTCGAAGTTTACTTTTATTTATTTGACTAACACTTTATAGTTAGTGACAACTTTTCAAGTAGAAATGTTAGGTCTTCAGATCAAAAGAAAAAAAAAGAAAGAAATTCTCTCTTTGTGTTAACCTGATATAATTCAAAGAACTCTAAGGATACCAAAACCGGTACATCTAATAGTGCAAGGTCTTCGCCGTATGTCCCTATACGGCGAATACGTAACGCCTTCCGCTTATTCAATTTGTTGAGTGGCTTAAGATCTAGTCTAGTGCTCTCGTGATGAAAGATCACAACTCTTTCTATATATATACAATACATATATCTATTCCAGTCGGTTTCATTTCGACTCAATAAATAATCGCAAATGAGCACACGCTTCATTAGATTTCTTTCATTGACATCGTATGACACCCAAAATATAGGGAGCACCCAATTTTTTCAAAAGGATCAAAAATATTTTTGGTCAATTTACAGTTCTCCAGATATGTCGTAACTACAAGCCGATCATGCCGTAAATAAAAATCAATCTATCTTTTCATTGACACGGACAAACATTAAAATAATAATCAAAATATTTTTTTAAGATTATAAACTACGAAGTTATCCGCGAACAAATATAAAAATATACGATCGAATTGAGAACAGAAAACCTCCTTTTTTGTAGTGACCCATTTCAACCAGAAAGGAATTTGATTAAAATATACGAGTATATACTCTTGTTAAATGTGACAGATAGTGAGGAGGGCTCTTGTGGTTGCTGCTATAACTAATTCCATCGGTTACATAATCCATAAAACTATTTTAGGTCACTGAATCGTCCGTCTAATGTACAGGAGATGTTATAGTATGAAAATAGATTTCAATACTAACTCAAAAACACCATGAACAGAAATAATATTGTTATTAAAAAATATAAATAATATTAATAATAAACATTTTATGGCATTAAGAAGGTTTGATTTATGTTCCTGCATCCCAGCTCCTTAAACTTTCTATTCAAATACTGGAATATGGGAATTGAAATATGATTACCGACAGCTCTAGAAGTCATATGTCTTTTTAATATATACAATGAAAAAACTTATTAGTCCTATCACAACCAACATATTTTATTTTCTTTATAATAATCATATTATTCAAACAGACAAAGATCATATAAGTCTAATTGAAATCGATTAATAATTGCAAAGGGCCTTTTATGGTCTTTTAATAAGTATCGCGGTCGCAACATCGCTAGTTTTGCCTCACACGTTATAATTATGCCAAATCAGGCGTTCACTAATGTCCACTAATATATCAATCCATTGTCTAGATATCTAAATATTTGAATGTGTATTACATTACATATCCCGATTTTAATGAAGTACCTTTATTGCAGTAGCTATCAGATTGCGGGTTCACCCATCCTAATTGATGGAGGTCAAGTACAAGATCTCGATTTACGACATCGTTTGTCCCGCGTGAATTATCACCCCATATTTATTAGAGTCAAATAACATATGTAGGTTATCACACTCACCGTTCTACTAAACATTAAGTCTTAAAAAATCTTAAAAATTATAATGTAAATGGATACATATAAGAATGAATTTGGATTCACGCATACCTTGCGTTTTTTGCATATGTTGGAGTCAGACCCCGTGGTGGTCACCCCTTGTGTCCTGATTTATTTATTTCCTTGTACGGTTACTGGATCAGGCGGATCAATAGAATTTTGTATTTTAGCAACATCTTAAATTATATTAAAAAATAAATGCATTAAATAATATTATATAAATGCTAAAGACTAAAGACAGTGCCTGCGGCTGGAGATACTCTAGGGTTGTAAATCCGACGGTTTAAGAAATTGTCGCGATTATAAATCTACGAGTAAGAAAACTTGAGTAAGCGAAAATTTACAGCCTTGTCACATTTAATACTAATATTATACAGCTGAGTACTGTTGTTTGTTTTTTTGAACAATAATGTTTCGCTATCAAATCGAGCGGAGTATTAATGAAGATTATTGCGACGACGGGAAAGCGCAGAGCTGCTTCTGCACCGGGCAAAACGGTCCAACGTACGGTAAAATGAAATACTCTTAAACTCAAATTGGTCTCTTTAAAGGCTCTGAAAAAGTCTATATATGTAAAGTATATCTTCCTTTATATACCTCACGAGCTGTTTGATTTTAATTAATATCTCAGGATAGGTACGTAGTTTTTAAGTAGCACCGCAACAAAATAAAGGTCAAGTACTTACAACATACGTGTTTTCGATAAGGTTCTTTTACTTAAAAAAAAAGAAAATATTTCATACATAAATTTAAGTACGACATATGAATTGGGCTTTTTAACATTCTGAGTCCTGGTTTTGAATAGATTAATGAAATAGGGGAGCAAGTAAAAATTTAGTCATAGAATCTCATATTTTAAGCTTCGACGAAATATTTGCAACATGAAAGCTTGTTCACATTTAAATGAAACTCTTTTTAAATTCTGTTTATACACGCCATCCGCATTACTATTTTTTAGTTTTTCAGTACTTTTTGCGTATCAGGAGATGTGGTAAGTTCTGTTTCACAGATAATTTGACATTATAAGTAACAACTCTCTCTCTCTTGTAATACATTTGAGCTGTCGTCCTCTAGGACAAATATCGGTTTGCGTGCTGGTGCCCATACACAGGATGTGTTACACCTATAATAAGTATTTTATATATATACATAATTTTCGTGCCCCACAGCTTCATTCAGGTGCAAATTGTTTATAAAATTTAATTAGTATTTTAATGTTCATTTAATCAAATTTTTCAACTTTTGTTTGTATGTTTACGTATTGTTTGTGTCCCGTTAATTATTCTCTATAATTATTTGTGAAACGCGTTTAAGAACTCATCTGTATGTATATCTGTGACTCTATTGTATGTATGTAAAAATATGATGTGTTTGTTGTGTTTCTTGTAATAAATAATAACAGCAAAAACAGTAAATAATTAATAATAAATCAATTTAAAAAATGTCGTAATTACTAAAAGTCGAATGAAAACATATATTGGCTAATATCTCTTAAAAATCACCACAGTACTTTCAAATACCGTTTACCCTTTTCTGTAAGGTTAATTAATACAAATATTGATTTAATCAATGGTTATGTCGGCTAAATTAAGATACTTTCTTATAAACTTAAGACGGAACTTAATTTATTCTAATTAGTGGATATATGACTGAATTTCAAAAATTGAATTTTCAAGAATTGAAAAAATTCATTTGTTTTAAATCGTGACAAAATTTGTTTTAAATAGTAAGTCAGTATAGCCACAGATCTCGAACGTCCTAATATACGTTGCAGTTCCTTATATACGAATCAGGAAAAGTTCAATAGTCTCCCATCTCATGAATTGCTATACAGACTATACAGTTGAAATAAATTGTTCATACAATGGAAGTTGAAAGCTGGGCTGCGGAGATGTATAGTGGTGTCAAAAAAAGAAATGAATCCAAGGAGTTTTTGTATATTGTACGTTATTTTGTACTCGTACTAGTTTTAAGAATGTTGACATGCAGAAATTGACCATAAAATAAATTACTTTGACGATAAAAATAAAGTATAAAGCCAAATTGATCTAGTTTTATCACGTCGACGAGAGGATTCTTTATTAAAATATATTTTTATGAAACAGAAGAGTATATAATCTTTTAAGCTTTAGGACTGTATTAATACTAGGAGTGTTCAATAAAATAATTAGATAATGGGTATACTTATTTATTTTTCTACTTTTACTGAATATTTATGACCCCTGACAATTTTGTTTAAATTTTTCCTTTTAATTTATTCGTTAGAAGATGGGTCAAGTGAATATAGTTGATTTTTCGATTATTACCAGCCCTAAGATGTGACTACCACGCGCGACCATAGAATCTAGAGACCCATGAACCCCTTGAACATTCCTCTCAATCCGCCACGACGCATATAGTTATCTATATTTTAATAAAAGAAAACAGGGTTTTTTTTCTCCCCCCCCCCCCCAAAGGGGTGGGGGTTTTTTAAAAAACCCCCCCCCCGGGGGGCCCCGGGGGGGGGGGGGCCCCCCCCTTTTTTTTTTTTCCCCCCCCCCCCCCCCCCCGGGGGCTTCTTTTTTTTTTGCGGGGTTCCCCCCCCCCCCCCCTCCCTTTTTTTTCCCGGGGGGGGTTTTTTTGGGGGGGGGGGGGGGTTTTTTTTTTTCCCCCCCCCATTTTTTTTTTTTTTTTGGGGGGGGGGGGGGGGGTGTTTTTTTTTTTCCCTCTTTTTTTGGGGGGGGCCCCCCCCCCCCCCCCCCCCCCTTTCGGGGGGGGGGGCCCCCCCCCGGGGGGGGGGGGGGGGGGGCCGGGTTTGGGGGGGGGGGGAATTTGTTTGAGCAAGGAATTCGTAGCTAATTGAAGGTGTTTGAGAGGCGTCAGTTTCGGCATTTCCGCTATGGGACGAGTAGTATCGTGGATGGCTATTGCAGTTTACGCGCATCCAAAGGTTGGATCTACATCAAGGTCTCGAGGCGACGAGAACAAACATCCTCTCCAACTGTTATTGCGCTCCGGGTGTTCCGTTAATCCGTTAAAGTTACTATAGTAAAGTAACGTGATTAAATAGCTGCGTGGCATAACAGGTCATCCCACCCATCCAATTGTTAATTTACATTTAAAAAATATTCAAACCCTTATAAAAAATTCTTAAACCTTAGATTAATTTGAGTACACATAACCAGAGAATCGCTGTCGAAAAGACCGTGAGGTCTTTTACAAACTCGAAAATTGCGGAAGTTTGTTAATTGTTCTACAGGGACGCCATGCCTCTGCCAAGGTTTGCACAAAAGTAGATATTTTTATAGCTGAAACTAACATTAAATACTTTTTACAATTCTCTTATTAAATAAATACGAATGAATAATTTTTAGGCCCGTTTGATTCTTTTTATAGAATTATAGTGTGAAGATTTTACATACTGACGTCACTATGTTGTGTATACAATTTAAGTGTCGGCAGACTGCAATTAGATTATCCGTTTGAGTTATAAGAAACAAGCGGCAAGTAAAGTCTTGACTGTAATCGTGTTATTTCGTTGCCTTCGTTACGAAAAACGCTGCTTTCACGGTTGAAATTACGAGTCTGTAATATATAAACTTAAGTAAATAAACTTTATAAGTGGGTCCTGTATCGAATTGTAGGGATCCATTTTGTATTCATAGCGAATCTGGGACAGGGAGTAAGCCAAAATAGCGCATAAAAATGAGTTAAGTGATAATAAACGTCGAGATGATGCGGGGCTTAATAAGATGTCTCAGCTTTCACTTAGAAATAATCCCACCTAGAACTAACTCTACGTGGTTCTTTGAGTGATAAGAATGTTGGGATAAAAATCGGAATATCTGAATAATTAGGACATGTGGTTTCAGAGATTTATATTCATTAACACATGTAACATTAACACTAACTATTGGACTTTGTCATTGTGTGTTCAAATAAATACAAATAAAAAAATCAGAACCTTCAAAGGTTTTATTTTATATGGGCAAACGAAACTCCACTAATAAATTAAGAAGATAAATCATCTAAATGTAATCTAAGTAAAGTTCAAGGAAATAATTTGAATCATATATAATTCGAAGTTCATTTAAGCAACTAGTTTCTTAATAATCTCGTGATATACTGTTAAACATAAAAAAAGCTAATGAAGATATAAAAGCATCGCATGTGGAGTAATAAAAGCGACAATTAAAGCTCCCGCTGCGCTTTGAAAATTATTTTATATATGTCAACCCTTGTCTTGAGCCGCGTGAAATTGTATTTCATCTCACATCCGTCTATCACTATGAATTGTTTGTGTATTTTCAAATTGCTTTCACAACCCGAGCTGGATTAACAAAGTTAGTATAGGGACTCTAATATCATAATTAATATTTTTATTTGAACGCTCGCTCGAGTTTTGTATATGATAAACAGACGGTTAAATAAACTCCGATATAACTTATTACTTTCTTAATTTAAGGAAAATAAATTTAAAATCTAAACCATTCAAACGAGTTAAAAGCCTTTTATGGGGGCAAAATAATTTATCTTTTTCGGTGGACTATATTCAATCAATTATTGTGTTGTTTTAACTGAAGTAATGACTCTTTCCATCAATTTATATGAAACTAAAATGAAAAGAGCTGGTGAATGCTTTTGTTAAAATTTTGAATTGAGACTAATTTAACTGAAGAAGAATTCAGACTATTGGTCGAACCATTGAAGAACCATAATTCTAATTTTAATTACTACAATTTGAACATACGACGTTCCCTGCGGTATTTTACTTGACGATACGTACGTACCTACCCTACCACATAGGTACCTTTACTCATTAAAAACATAAATAATTTCAAAACAAAACATCTATAAGTGCTAGTTGATATTAATCCGTATATAATTTGAAACAGTGAGCGCTGTTCTTATGTTGAGTCATATTAATTTACTGTCTCTGAGGTCGTCTTATTTAGGTTAAGCCGTCAACTAGGAAGGCTTTTGTTTCCTTTTCCTAAATGAATTCGCATTCTTTCTTTATACAAAGTTAATAATAATAGTAATATTTTTTGCTTCTAATACACAATTTATGTTTAAAATATGTACTGGTACTATTTTTGGCCGAAAGCTGGAATACTCATCTAAATTAAAGAAACAATTTTGAACTAGAGTTATTATTATTTCAAATTTGAAAACATTTAATGGTCTACTATTAGTAAATAGTAATTGAATCGTGATTGTAAAGTTCCATTAAAGGAATGTATCAATTTAATTATAATAGTCAATAATAGCTTAATGTACAATTCTTTCAGTCACATAAGACTTTAAATATTGTCTATACTAGTATTTATCATATCGTTGCCTGCAATCTATAATTATGTAATAAAAATAACAATTATTTCTAACATCAAACGTTTGCTATTGAATCTTCGCCGCAAGTCAAATGATCCAATCCAATCCGGAGAAGTTACGGCTGACCGAGCTTGGATAGCTTCTAGGTATTCCACGTAAGTGTAACCTACTGAAACATTACTAGATCAATCAGCCCTATATTATATAAAGTAATTCTCCTTAAACAATCAAGTATAGAATAAGCATTTAGTTGAAATTAGAACGTTGATGTTAGAAATAAAAAGTCATTAAACATAGGTTAAGAAGACCATTTTTAAAATTATCCAGATGCAGGACCGTTTATATTCCTAATTTGAAATATATTTTCAAACCAATACCATAATTACATTTTGAATTACAATTTTGTCCGTAATCAAAATTAAATGTTTACATTGTACTAAACATTCTGAGAAGTCTTTTAACCCTTCTAAAAATTATATAAAAATACACATAAAGAGTATAATTACACATACAGAGAATAATTAAGATCTGAAGAATAATTAATTAATATCTTTGTGTATCTGTTTTAATAAAAATAATAAGTTGTATAAATTATATAATTAAAATATGCAAAAAAGTGCAACAAAATGGAACTATTACTGAACGGCAACAAAATCGTATCTATGCTCAGTTACGATGTCATGGAACGAATTTTCATAGAAATTGAATGAACCGAGTACGACATTGCTGAGATCACATGGAAAACTATAGTGGGCAGTCTAGTCTAGAACATGTCTAGGTATGAAATTGCGATGCAATTCAATTTTGGGATAGGTAAAATAATGTAAAGGAAAAATACACTTCAAATTCAATTTTTTGTATAATTATATACCGCCAAAAATAATCAAATAAAATCATCGTCTTCTATTATTACCATATATTATTATTATAAATACTATTATTACTATTTTCACTTTATAAATTTAATTGTATCATGAATTCTTTACCCTTTTCATAAATAACCCTCGGGTTTTTAGGCATGGAAAAAATTATTGCACCATTCGCCTAAGGAAATGCTATATTTAGTCTATCTTTGGATGCCCTCCTCATATTACTTAACATTTACGTCTTTCCGTTTTGCGAAAACCCAGACTATTGCGATATCTGTACAAACTGAATTAAATTAAAAAAGGATGTCTGTAAACGTATTTCTCAATATAATAATTGTAATAATAGTATATATGATAGAAATTAATGTTCATTAAAGAGGAATTCATTGATAGTTGCTGCATTTATATTTCAAACTTTATCGATTCAGACTATTTTTCTTTCAAGAAATTTCATTAACGTTTAAAATCCTTTCTCCCATATTTATTCTCATGACCAGTCATATTACTTTTGACATTAAAGCATAATAAAGAGAACAATTACTCAACAATCTGTAAATTATTTGTCATTTTATGAAAAGCCAGCGTTATTTTCGATTTTTGCCATATGCCAAAATATCCATACACTATAGTATATTCAGTGTGTGTCACTTAATATCAGATGAGCCTACCGTCCCATAAATAATGGTTTACACTTCACCAACTCCTTGTACAACCAAAAAAAATTAATAGCTATTAGAGTAAATCCCATCTTGGGTGAAAGCCTCCTCTGTTGCTTTCCAGAAGTTTCTGTCCCTTGAGAGTTCCATCCACGATCTACCAGCTATATGTCTATGTGTATGCTACGATGTCTTTTGACGATTTTTTTGTGTTGGTCCACAATATAAGTAACAATATAAGTTAACCGAAATTAAAAAAGTCACAACGCAACTAACCACTTAGCTCAGTATGTTCAGAAAGAATTTTCATACAACAACCCACTCTCGACGACGTCCTCGAGATCTGTTGTCTCCTATTACCAAAAAATGAGTGACGTATTTTCTGAGCAGGTGTAGTATAAAATTAATTCTTTTGTTTTAGCAAATAAAATTGCCATAGTTATCCATGTATGTATTTATTTGATACCGTGATGTAAATAGCTCGTGTGTAACACATCTATTAGTAGTGGTAATATGTCATTGGCTAAGCATAAATTACAGTGATTTAGATACTAGTATTCGTCTGCGGCTTCATTCGCAATAAATCTGAATAAAAGCCATGTTAGTCTTGGATAGATACGCTGTAGAAGAGACAATGAAGCATAAAAATGTGTTTGGTTTAAACCTAACACATTTTTATTTTTAATATTGTTACCTTATTATCTTATGGTGGTCCTTTGTGGTGGATTTTAAATGACTCTTTTTAAGAATATGTATTCGGATCGTTTTGTTATACTCGTATACTTAAATTATTTTTGTGTGTGTTAGTAGTTTTTCAAAGGATCGGTACTGCATGTTTAAAAAAGATTAATTTAATGCCACTAGCTGCTACGTGAATATTTTTAAGTTGCTATCTTTAATTAATGTCTCTGAACATAGACTGACGTGCAACGAAGGTCTACTTTCTCAAAGACATTCAAAATATGTGAAGACCATAACTCGCGTAAATGAAGGACGGAGGTCTCGGCAAACGTAATGGAAGTGACAAGGGTGTCTCAAAATAATAGAAGGAATTCCGAAGGATATTTTGAGACGCGTTTTACGATTCCGTACATATCTGTCACACCGAGGACCACGCTACTATCAGATAACAATAAAACTTGTGCCCTTGAATAAGCCGAAAGAACGTTTGATATCTTGGAGTTTTATGACGCCCAGATTTGCAAGTGAAATATAAAAAAAAGTCTTTTATATCTAGAATAAAAAGAGACTCGTACGTGTGTATTTTATTCGTGACACCGTCCCAATTGCGTCTGATGCTGTTCAAAACTTCTCTAGATAAATAAAAACTATCAACACCATAGGGAACTTGTTTAATAGAATTTCATTCCGGTTTTATGGGTATACTATAAATTTAATAAAAAAGATGTTTTATTCAATTGTTATGAACAATGTTGAGGTAAAGTCGAAAAATACACAAATTACAAATTATTTTACAAACTGCGTTCTCCTTTTTAAAGCAGTTAGTGTATTTATCGACTATCTATTTCAATGAAAAATGTTATATTGCTGATGTTAATGAAGTTGACAAGCATTTTTCTTAATTCTCTTAAAATGTTTGTTTGTTGCTCTCTCTCTAAATTTATCTTTACATATTTCAGAGTTTGTTAGGTAAAGTTAGTATTTAGATATATGGAACGCTGGTGTTAAATCCAATTCAGAGAAACCCCTAATGCAATTAACACCATACATAGCATGATAAACTATGCTCATAAACAATGGATTCAGTATTTTATTAGTCTAAAACACTCGTATATTATTACAAAATTATTACAAACGCGTTTTTAGGGTTCAAAGTTTACAAATCTTTTCTCTTTATGGGGGGGAATTCAATCGACTCCTTTTCGCTGAAATCAGTAACATTGGTTCCCATATAACGTTGATTTCACTATGCTCAGTTAATAAATAGCATAAAGAAAAAAATTACAATTTTGACACTGATCACATATTGCTAGCTTGCTTGCTAAGAATTATGACAGCAAAAGCTATGTATGCGTCTTATATGTTTCCTTTCATAGGCATTCTCTTAGTTAAGGTTTTATCAAATCAAAGGCATTATCATTACCGAGGGGATTATTGTAGCTGTCTGCGCGGTCACGTAGACTTGACTCAAGAGGCGAGGAAATGTGCAGCGAACAAAGATCATATGCCATCGCACGCCCAACGTCTTAATTTATGTCAGGCGTTTGCATTAGGCTAGCATAATATTTATAATAAGACCTGTTTCACATATATTTCATACATAGTTATATAACGTGACGAAGGAATTTCCTATACCAGTCTCATCTGTCATGACATAAAAAATAGTCTTCATATTCAAATGTAACAAAGCGATTCGTTTCGAATGAGGTCGTTCTGATTGTTACCAGTGACCCCTGGGTTATTACAATTTCAGATATATTTACAACTATAAAAACTTTATTATTTTCTTTATATACGTTCAAATAGAGTAGGTAACTTTTCACAGTTTTCAGACGCTTAGAAGATTTTGTAGTCTTATTATTTATTGATAGTGTATTTAGGTCGTTTTTTACATGCATTATGCAAGGATTGTATAATAAAGTACTAGAAACTAGAAATGGCATTTGCGCATACCCAGAATCGCGTTAATTACCTTGTATTGTGTTGTTATCTGTAGCCTTCTATTAACAAGATTAAAAATAAATAAATTCACACTTTCAATTCGAACTCACACTGCAAACTTTCTTCCTCAATCAATCCATTTACAATTAGCCCAACCGTCATAAACTCATGGTGAGTTTATGACGGTCAAGCTATATAGAAACTATACATCTGTAAACTGCGTAATGATAAATAACTTTGATAACAATGTTATTTTAACGGATCTATGCTATCTTTGTAAACTGTACTTTGAAATTTTAATACTGAGCTTGCAGTGGATGAGTAAAGTTTCTACCCATTGAGCGATGTGAGTTTTTGTACACCTTAGTCTGTTGTAAGAAAAAGTTGATGTTCAATCCGCCGCCTACTTTCAAAATGAGAACATCGAACAAAACTTTGTGTACTTTGAGAGAGTACTCGAGGCTACCTTAGTCTTTATTCTGCGGTACTGATTTTTATGACGGCCTCTCTTTTGTTTTATTCAAGGAGACAATGGAATATGTTGAAAGAAAAATGTATTTTGTTGTGTGGTAAAAGTCATATTAAATGCTCTACCGAAGATAAGCATTTCTTGAAGCAAATAGAATGCTAATTGTATACAGAACACACATAATATCATATTCATATATTCTTTCTTTTGATTTAGTGCTGATTGCTGTTTATAACTGAAGTTGATAATGAAAATATTGACTAGCGATTCGGGGCTTCTTGAAGCGGTCGTACGGAAAACATCAAGTTTTTTTTTATATTCTTAGAGAGTGTAGGGTACAAAATGTCCTTGACCACAACCTTATTTCTGTAACAAAGCGTAAATACACATAGGAAAATATAGAATATATGTGAAATTAAGCTCATTATACGTTCAGTATCGCTGCTATATGCATCAACACATTATGTTATATTGATGTGGTCCTCGATCACGTACGGCCGCTAAGTGTTCGATTTCAACTTTCCCCTACATCCTTTTATCGATGGCAAAATGTAGCGCACTGCAAAATAAATTGTGTTGAAATTTTGGTAGAGCTGTTTTTCTCCAACAACTTTAGCTGTAAATAAAAAATAACTATCATGATGTTCATATAAGCCACGTACGAGCTCTTTTAGTTTTTCATCCCCAATTATTTATGTACAAAGTGAATATATTTTGACACTTATAGATACATACTTTGAATCAATGGCTTTTTAGGTAAACGTTCAGTATACACATTTTATAACTGAACATGTGCTGAGTCTAGTCTATATAGGACATTATTTATTACAGTACATTACTCTATGTTTGGAAATCATAAAAAAAAACCTGTTTTATAAAAAAAAAATCAAAGTTGGTCTGCCTCTCAAAAAATTAAAATAAAAACCTAAAATAATAGCATACCCGAACTATTTTACTGCAAAGAAGTGAGAGAGTGAAAACAAAATATTAATTATTAATCGAGTGATTAGACGATAATTCATTTTGGTCCGAACTTAGTGGGCAGACTTGTACTAACTGTCGAAACTTAGATAACGAGGTAAACATCGTTAAGCCTTGTACAGATAAGTTGGATCATCAGTGCTGGCATTATTCCTGTTATGATTTATGTAAGTCGGTAGTTAGCAGAGTATGCAACCAGATTCGAATGATATTCGACTTTTGCTATCAGATATGCGGGCAATATAATTAAAATGTATGTGGTTTTTTGAGTTCATTACTCGGTATATTCTATATGGTTGACATGGTTTCACGATAACTTGTTCGAATTATACTGAAGTAACTTTTAAAAATATTTTCTTATTTTTATTGAATTAAATATTTTTAAAAATGTAATATAGTATAATCCAATATTTATACAAACAATTGTAAAGTTCATCGACCTGGATTACGTAATGAATATCTTAAGAATTCTTAGTTTCTATAAATAGTTCTTGAATGCTAATAATTAGTGATAAATAAAAACAAATGTAGACGTAAGTCGTAAGAAGTAGTAAGTGTTCGAAACTCCATTAGTATAGTTGCAATTTCAGAAGAAATATAGTCACGTATTTGTTTTACTCAAAGGTTTATATAATTTTTCCTCAACTTTGAATGAACACAATGAACTTAAAAGGAAAGTTCAGAGATTATTAGGTTTGAGCACAAACGACTTTCGTTAGCCAAATATTCAAAAGATCGCGGGTGAATATTAATATATCAGGAATTTAATATTTCGTAAACGACAAGAAAGTACGGAAAATTCCACACCTGAATTTCATGTATGAATTGAGGGATGTGGGTACAAGGAAAGGGATAAGCACTGAGCAGTTCTTTATGAGTTCCCCGGGGATTGGGATGTTCCAAATATAGAACAATGAGAAATTGATTTTTTTTGTGTAGAAATCGTCTGATTGGGAACGATTAATTTTATCGTTTGTTTCTGTACACCCATATATGTTTGTAATAAATAAACATTGGTTTAGTTGAAAATACATCTGTGCCTCTTGGAGGATATTACTTTTATTCCCATCCAAAATTATATTAGGCTCAGTTGATGAGTTTTCCATTCTACGCAGAAACATTTTTGCCTACAAAAAAAATGTCAATATAAATTTTGAATACTTTTCCTACACTGTAAAGATATTTCTCTAAACACAGAGTGTTGATGAAAACTCCCTACCAATGGTATATAGACAACGTGTCTGTACATGAATATATTATTTTTCAAATAATGTGTCCGACCAATTGTTTCTTTCTAGGAAAACTTATATATTAATAGTAACTAAGAACTTGTACTGAAAACTTTTGTTTCCTGCCACGGAAGTCCCATAGGCTATGTTTAGGCAGGCTAGGCATTTCTGCATATGAAACATTATCTTTTATATATACTTATAAAAATTCAGTCGCGTCAACAGAGTTCCACATTTTATGATTGAAGTTTCTAGAATGATCAATCTTTTGATGATTCAGCTACGATTTACCCCAACTAGCCTAAAGTCACACAATACTCACCATCCTTATCTTTTCTTTTGTAGTTTTGCCTTCATACTTGTTGTATATTCTGGATGTTTTCTTTTGGTGAAAGAAATTTTGTAAGATAGGTCTTCTCATTGAAGTGACAATATGATAGCTATAGCTACATATTGAATGGTGATATTATATTTCAATGTTTTAGAATTTAATGATACATCAAAAGAGTCTAAATATGGTTTTTATTATGTTTCTTTATAAAATATAAAAATACTCGATAATTGCATATATGAATGAATGAAGTATGTCCGCGAATTAAAAAAGGCGTTTGCATCTAACGCGTTTCCTTCATACTGTGAGATCATCATCTATTTATGCGGACATAGTCGTCAAGACAATATATTAAAATGATTATATTATGGCATTAAATAGTTGAGAGGCTTAAAAAAAATTGTGATCCCAAATAAACGAAGCTAACGAAATAAAATCCCATTAAATAATTACAATTGTACAAACAAAGAAGTTATAAAAAGAATTATTCTACATAATTTTTACACGGCTTATTTCTCAGCACTGTGACGGAGGTTTAATGTAAATCTTAAGATAAATTGTCAGTGTCTTTATAAAATATTTCAGTTTTAGTCGAGAAGTTATTGTGTTATGTAGGGTTGCTTTATTTTATATAATTTATTTAAACTCTGTTACCCTAAGTACATTAAGGGCACCTTTATCTATCTTATGGACATGGTCCATTCGTTTCGGTCGCAAGCGAGGTGTATTGTAATAACATGGTTACTTGAAGAATTTGTATGATAATAATGTAAGTTATGTAAATAATTTCCATGGAAAAAAAATCCAATTACTTTTTAGTTAATTAATCCAAAATTAAGTGATAAAGAATGATTTTATTTTTCATGGAAAATATTATTAATTAAAAAAATTTTTTTTTTTGGAAATGATTTGAATTTTGGAATCACATTATGTGATACAAATTTTTAGCTTATTATTTCCTCACAGCATATTTTGAAGGCGCTGGCGTTTTTACTTTCAATTGTTCTATGTGTAGGTAGTCCACCTCAATTTACATCTTTTAAAATTTCAGCAATACTATTTAAGTGTAAGCTGTATGAAAAAAAAAATATATATATATATATTTATATATTATATATATACAATATACACCTATAATCATCATTCCCACCAATACAAATATCTTACATTCTAACTATTAATTTTTTGTTTTAAATTTACTCCTTTTGTTTATACTCTTATTAATGACCCTTAAAATCACATGTTCTCCCCCTTATCTTATCAAATTAGTCTTTTTTATACCTTTCCATAACGTAAGTTAACATATTACCAAAAATTAAAAAGTAGATATCACAGTAAAAGAAAATAAACATGTGGGAAGAAAAGAAGGTGATTGTTTTATTTCTGTTAAGTTTCATTGTAAGGTTTTTCCTTATCTCTACTTAATAATTTTTTCGTTCGCGCCCCTTTAAACCTTTTTTTTTTGTATAATGTGAATTGGATTATTTATTATTAGTATTAGATTAGTTTGTTTTATTTTTACTTAGGTTATTTAATTTAGTATACACACTAATAAATTAAGTGCCTCTTATTGGTGAATTGTGTGAAAATAGACGCTTATTATTTGTGTTAGTTTAATTGTTACGGTTAATGTATTCAGTTAGGTTTAGGTATTAATTGTGTTTATTCGTCGGGATCGTATAAGCGCGCCCCTGTTGCCGCTCTTCTTCCCTTAGTGAACCCATATTTCCAAATGGTGTTACATTTTGTTTCGATTTATATTGTATTTAGTTTGTTAGAAATTTTTATTTTTTTTATTTTGTTGTTGGATTATTTCATAGTTTCAAAATATATACAACACTTTTTTCATTTTTTCATTGTCTCACATTGTATATATATATACAAAGAAATAAGTGAATTTCAATGGCACGAACGACACAAGTCTATTCTCATAAATCATAGCTATGAAAAATAAATTCAAAATGTTATCCTCCGCCAGATTGGATTTTATCCACTGGCTATCTGATTGTTTTTTAACATTTGAGTTACGATCCCTATTTCATTCTAGTTTGAAATTTATTATGGCTATACCTACTTCAAACTCAAGTCCTTTTAAATGGTTAGACACAAGGAGCCATTAGGGTAAATCTGTACGTTGGTTATTAAACAGTTCAGTTCAGTTAAAGGTTACATGGTCACTGAGGCAAAGTACTCTTTTTTATGCATGAAGATTTGATTGCTTATTATGGCAGATTAGTTTCGCTACTTACGAATCCAAATGAGTTTGTGGGCCAGTGCTAATATAATTTAAGACGTCTTTTCGTAAAGAATACTGTAACCGTTTTAAAAATTAGCATAATAACAAGGAAGTTGTTTTTATATACAAGTCGTAATTAATATTTTATTCTCCTCAGTGCATTTTAAATAAAGTTATAACATTCTTCTGACAGTCATTTATTTTCAATGTTAAAGGCCTGTTACGCACTTCCGAGTCGTCTAACATCTTAACACATACGAAACGGCCATATATTATTTTATCAAAAAAAAAATAGTTCACAAAGCCTAATAAAGTTTGTCCGTCCCGTATATTTATAGTAAATTCAGAAATTGCTGCAAACCGAGGAATAATTTGCAAGTTGTTGGAGAGATTAACGTAGGTTTTACAATTTGCATTTATTCCAAGTAAATTAAGTTTCGGGATAAACCCTGTACTACAGTTATACAACTTATTACTTACTTTTACTTGTAAAACCGTATTAAAGAAATAAACGGTTCTACAATATCTGTTATTGAACGGGGATTTATGGATTCTTCGCATATTTTTCTCAATGCATGTATCAATTGCGTTCATCTAGGTGAATAAATCATAAAAGAAAAATCATATCAACACAAATCTCACTCCATTGGAAGAGGATATAAGCTACACCAGTGTTAACTGTATTGTGTATTATTGTCAGACTGAGAAAAAACAATTGAACGAAGTCTGGCAAAAATCGTCTCCCACTGCATGCATGCCTTTAAACAGGCATCACGAGTGAACAGCTGGACCAAGCTTATTTTGTTGCGTTTATTATTGTTAAAAGGTTCTAATGAAATGCGCGAAAAATTTGAAATTTTAAGAGTATTTAACGACGACATTAACTTATTTCTAGTAATAAAATAATTGTCTCTTTAAGAGTAAAGATATTTTATTCAATAATTTTTTTTGTAGTTCGATTCCTCGATTAAAGAATACAGACCCCAATATATTTGTTGATAAAATAATAGGAAGATCTTTTTACTTCAAGCTCTTAAGAGGATAGTTTCAGATTTCCGTATTCAGTGGCACTAAATGAGATGAGAAAAGCCCAACCGAGGGATTTATTTTGATGTATTCGTGCTATTTTTATAAAAATAAACACACAATGGTATTCACTTATAAATATCGTTGTCTTGAATATCTTTATAAACTCTAATTTAATCTAAGAGTTGACTTATTATTACAATCGTAACGAAATTTGATAAACTTGGATTTAGAAGCATAGGAAGTTTTTTTCTCATACCTACACAATCAAAACAAAAAATCTAATTAAAAAACATTCTGCATGCTGCAGTTTAAAACAACAGTTAAAGGAGAACATTGGTGTTTATGGTCAATAAATCACTTGGGAATTGTCAAAATAATTACAGCCTGCATCGACGTAATAAAAAAGTTGAGTGATTTAAAAAAGGGACAAAACTTTGGCCGAATAATTTTGCCAAATAGAAGTTGAACAAAGAACCAAATTATACCGACGGGCATAACTCTTCAGTGATAACGAGATATCTGTCTCATCTCGGTTATTTACGCGACTTGATAGATAGAGATGAATATTCAGAGTGACTACGTCGACGAATATCTCGATTCTAGGTTTCCTTTTACCTTCCGGAATTGCAAAATAAATCTCTGTCGTCGGCTGCGAGGTCTTTCGCATTCAGCTTTGTGCAAATTAATTATAATATGGCTTTCTGATATTATTGGGGGCTTCTTTCTTCGTACTCTCATAAATTAATATTCATAAAGTTTCATTGTTAATTACATACATAATAGATATACTCATATGTTGCACTTTTATTTGAGTGTGAGAACAAAATATACTTTTCGTATATAAAAGTTTGCATACTTAGTAAATGTTACAACAACAATTTAATACAAAACTATTCATATATAGTTGCAATCTGCAATCAATTACCGCAAACATTCATATATAATATCCATAAGATCATTAGCTTAACTAAGCTGGTTTGGTCATTTAGCAAGCTTCGCCATTTTCAGCGTATTTGAGTTTAGTAGTCCTTTCATAACCATAAATTCATTGAAAAGGTCGTTGGCAAGAAATTCACTTGGAAACAACCCAAATTTAAATATCCTCTTTCGAAAATAATAAAGATCGCATTACGTATGATAAAGCGCAACATTATCTGCGCTTATAGATACATTCATTTATTGTTTGCTTTCAAGTTATTACTGTTCAATACTATTTGGCATCTTCAGAATTCCATATCTCTAACACTACACTGAACGTAAAGCTTTAGTAAAGTTTTATTTAAATGTGCTGGACTCGTGTAAACCAAAGAGAAATTAACTTAGCGTAACTTCCAATTGCGCTTCCCGTTTCATGGTAAGTTTTCGACTAAAACTTCCCGACTGCTTCTCGTCATCAGACGTAAGTGTTGTAAGCAAATGCCAGGTAATCATTAAGTAATAATCGTATTTGTTGATCGTGCCTCTGCGTTTATTATTGACATTGTTTAACACTATAATAAATCTATAGAGATCTTAACAGTACAAAATTCGTTCAACGTAATAAAATAAAACATTGTGCTTTCGAACGTCTTATAAAAGTTATTGGTCTTAAAGAACATAGCGTGCAGTGTCGACAATGCACTGTGAAAAGTATATTTCGAGTCAATCCAATTTGCGGCGTAGTAGTGGCCACAACGATTTCATTGTTCGACATGTTGCAAGTCCACAATCATAAAATCAACGATACCTCACAAAAGATAAAACCCTATTTTATCGTAGAACGTATAATTTGTCTTCCAATTACATAAGATTATAATGTGCTTTTCGGATGGACTTTAAACTACATAATGTATATACAGGTTAATTGTATCAAACCATAAGTTTATTTACATATATGCAGATCAAATGTTTTTTTTTCAAAATAACGAAACCTCTTCATAACAGCAAAAACTAAAGGTATTCAAATGTGAGGTAATTTAATTTTTTTTACAGAAAACATAACTGTCATTATATTATGAGAAATTAAAGAACAGTTTAAATAAATATAACAATTACAATTAAAAGTAGATATAAAAAAATGTAGAATATTTTGTTTAATGTTTGATAATGTATGAATAGAGAAACAATAAAAACAAAGCGGATAATACGAGTAACTTAACTACGAAGTTCTGAATCTCAAACTATTGTTTCCAATAACTTGAAGATAAAGTTGTTACTTAACCCCTTAAAGTGTCATGGGTCGCCTCTCCCTCGACACTTAACTTTGCTCTTGATTGCATTAAAGATTAAGTTAGACATATGTGTCCATACAAAATTTTATAGATCTATTTTAAAAAGTTTCTTTAATATCTTCATTTGATTTATCGCTTTTAATTGTGCAGACAGTTGTACTAGCCTCTGATTCTATTGTTGTATGTTAGCAAGACAAAGTTTTGTGCCTTACTGAATTTTGGTAAATAACGTGCTGGACATACCAAGATATATTCCAAAGACACTCACCCAAGGTAGATATCACGATCAGGGAATTGCGTCGCCGCGAGAGGCTATTTTGCTTGTGCTGCCTATTCTTAACGTAAATCAGTTACGTAATCATACTTTTTTGATAAATTATTTAAAAAAAAACAACTTAGAAACATATCTTTTTAATTTTTGGCTTTCATTATTATTGTCCTTAACTTTATCCTTCCATCCAAATTCCTTTCTATTTTATTCATGCCGCCGAGCATCACCCAAGGGACGGCATAATATCAGTGCTTGTACTCGTTGAGGCTCCAAGAGTAGCTGAGCTGTTTCATTTTTAGTAAAGCTTAATTAGCTAGGTTTCCTAGTGACTTCGATGACTCATTTACATGTTATTACTCCTATTATCACATAATTTTTATATTCTTTTGTTATATGCTTCATTTTGAACTTGATCTGTTTTTGTGTGAACTGTATTTCATTCTTTTATTCTTGTCTTTGAAAGCCAAATGGCCTTATATATTAAAAAGTAACTATATAGTTATGGGTTGGTAAACATAACCTCTGCATACAGATCAGTCTAAATATAAATTAGAGGACGCGGGCAAATCGTTCTAGAGAACTTTCGTAATATAAGTTACAGATTTACTTTAATGCTGCACGGAGTGTTGGATCCGGCGTTTGAAGAAGTTAAGTTGAAGTTTTTTTACTTACTAAAATGAATGAGCTAATGAGATAGATCGCAGGGAGATGAAATACATGTAGGTAAGATTTGTGAAAAGTCTCAATTTTATTGATTTTCCGCTGGAAATATGAATATTTACGGAGGTACCGTTTAGACTAACGAAAAATATACTTGTTTTTATTATAAACTGACGTTATTATTATTTTCTTTTTCCTTTTTTTGGAAAATAATAGTTTATCGCGATGTGGCGTATCCTCCCCCTCGTCTTTTCCCTTTTTCCCCCCCCCCCCCCCTTCCCCCCCCCCCCCCCCCCCTTTTTTTTGGGGGGGTTTTTCCCCCTTTTTTTTTTTTTTTTTTTTTTCCTTTTTGTATAGATTCAGTGACTTTAGACCATTTAATATTTGGCTCCTAATAATGACCCGCAATTTCATTATTTTTTAATAGTAGATACAATAGCAAAAGTTTTTTATTTTTACTATAACAAGACTTAAGTATCTAATAGTATAGAAAAATAATTTTTAATAGTAGAAACAATAGCAAATTGAGTACAAAGACGGAAGTCCTTTGAACTAATACTTATTGACATCAAAAACTTCCTATTCCCCATTTAATTCAGTGTATTACACATAAATGTCGCACTAAACTAAACTGTGGTAAAACAAATAAAATATTAAATAATAACGTGACAAATACTGTCTTCGTATAAAAATGGCCATTTTACGGGCGGATAAAATAAAAGAGTGCGCGACGCGTAAAGTATCTAATAATATGAAAGACTTATGTGGGCAAGATTAGGTTTTTGCCGACATTACACATATGATACCCTTTATTGCTCTATACATATTTTATATAACATCATATCATTTGGAATGGAAATAGTAGAAAACTTAAATATTAACTACAAATGTTTGAAGTGTTTGTTTGGTTGAACGCGCTAAACATCAATCAGCAGTACGACGTCCGTTTGTGAGTTTCTAGGTGATTTACAAGCTTTAGTTAATCCATATAATAGGATAAGATTTTTTACTGTTATGATTAATATGCTATTACTTTTTTCCATATTCAATCTCACATTGTTGCCGCAACACATAGTAAAGAGAAAAAAGTTAAATACTTATTATAGCTTTGGAGAAAATAATCGCATTATAATATGCTTGGAACAACAACTTATTTTATAAGTCAATTTACTTTGGGACTTAAGACTGCCTTTTTTTCTTTCTATGTTAATCTATTTACGCTAAAAGTCAAACTTAAGATACGGCTGGTTAATGAACTTTACAGAAACATTTCTCACAATTATTTTTCAAAGCTTTAAACGAATTTAAAAGGTTTTGTTTAACATATTTAAACTCTATAGTATTTTACAAAATCGACTCTAAAATTATAAAAAAGTTAACGACTAGCATTATCGTTATCAAGTGATCTCTTAGGGGCAAACTAAATTCCTTACAGCCTAACTAATATTTATTACCATCGATTCTCGAAATGTAACATAGACTAATCTTTAAATATTTCTATTCATTTGATCATATAATGATTAAATGGCATCTGCTTGCTTTTCATTTCTAATCATAAATCAAATAAATTAAACCTTAAATTATATTGACATTTAATTAAAAGTATTAAAGATTACCCCATACCTAAAGAGTCATAAAATTTGTTATTTGTAATTACAACATTATAACTCTTCGAAGATCGTTTTTTTATACCCGAAATTGACAAAGACCATGAGGATGCGAGGTGATATATTCCAGGACAAATCCACCACTACTTAACTACTACAAAAAGTATATAGATAGCTGGAAAAGTTTTAGATGTATAAAGTCTTTAAGAAATTGCACTCGTGCATGGGTCAATGATCTATTGAAATCGTCGTAATTCGATATGATGGCGTTTAGCCTGCGGTGGGTATTGGTGTCAGTGCTATCCTGCCTCAACCAGATTACTGCATTTATGATGCTTGCCTGCAATCGAACCCTCGGGCTAAATCGGATTGACGCCATTAATAGGCTTATGAAAGTATTTTATTCTTATGATAATGATAACATTGCGCACTTGCAAATATTTGATTTTCTTTTTAAGCAAAAGTTATTTATATAATGAATGAAATTATGTGGGTGCTAATATTGATATCTTCATTTTATGCCTTCACCTCTTTTCTGTCATCGGGAGCATTTAAGCCTGCTTTTATTGAACCAAAAGACCCATTCAATCAAATTCAATCATCTTTGCACTGTATAATCTCTTTTATGAAGAGATATATATGAAATAGTTTCTTTATGCAGGCCATAGAAGGTAATTAGAAGAAATTTCAAGTCAACGAAAATAATATTAACATATATATCGGATATACTTACTTTTTGCGGATTTAAATATTTTTACCTTTGAATGATAATATAATAATGCAAATTATACATTATAAATATATTGAAGCAAATTCATAGAGTCACAAAAACAATAGAAACCCGAAGAAATCGAATTGGACTAAATAGTTAAACATTTTACTTGAAAATTGGTGTTTTTTTATTTCCTTGAATTGTGTAGTTTGTTAAAGAATAGCAATTGAATATGTGTATACATACTTTATTCATAAAAAGAATTGTAATTGCTCCGTTCTATTTTAAGTACTCATCATCGAGGAAATATGTGTAAATAAAGTGTCATTAGACTCTTCGTATGTCATTTATTAAGTGGAATTCGAGGAGCGTTGCCAGTAGATATCAGCTTATAAGTCTAGTGGGGTCCTCGTAACCAATATGTTGTACAATACGATGCACGCTTTTATGATAAAGTCGTCGGGCGTACCAGATACGTGGTTTGCACGGTGAGTTGTATAAGAATATTCTCGAATTCCAAAATAGTATTAGTATCTATTAGGTTGGTATAGTGAAATGTTAAACGGTAGAATATGAAAAAATAAAACAGTTAGATAAATCCTTTACAATTATGTTTGTGTCAGCACTTTTAATTACCACTTAATTATGTAAATTAATAATAAAATAAAAAGGATAAACATAGTCCTGTTTAATTCTTTTCAAAATAGGTAAGCAAGTAGTTTTGTACTTATTTTCTTAGCAAGTTACGCAAGAGATAGTCGATATATAATTATTATACTATATTAAGCTTTATATATGTGTTAATACGTTCTACGGCAAAACATCCAGTATTATACTTAATATAGACAATTCAATCGTTTATCAAAAACAATCTTTAAAATCTAATAGAAGCTTTTTTACATTTCCATACCCGAGCCCGACGTTTTACATAGTATAAATACTGAGTTGGTTGTTTTTGTTATGATTTAGCCCTTTACATACGTAAGCTGTGTAGGATGCAGCTTGTGTGTTTGTCACAATTGAAACTTGTCCTGATTAAATAACAATTGAACACTCAAGTTAAAGTAAAATTGTCTGTAAAATATACGTTTCTTTCTATCGTCTGTCACGAGCGGAAAAACTGCACTTATGTGAACTCGCCTCTGCCCGAGTGGCTTGAGATTGCACGACTTGAGAGAATTATACAATGCCTCTCCAATATTGTAAAGTATTTGCTTGGTATATAGTGTGAAAAGAATAAAAATCATTATATCAAAGAAGATGTTGCTCTGAAAACTATTAAAAGTGAGTTCATCTTGTCATTCGTTTACACGAATCTCATACATTTAAATAGAAATTTTACAAACGATTTTTGAAAAGTACTTGAAACGGCGAGATATGTAAATAATATAATAAATTTGTATTAATAACACTAGAATACGTTTTGTTTAAATGAGTTTTCCTGAAACCATACAAAATACCATAAACTAATCTCGGTCGGTCGTCGTGTTATTGCACAAAGTAAAAAGGCTTGATTAATCAATTCTGTTCTGAACAAATTTAATTTGTAAAAAAAGCACTCCAACGTTTTGATTTCACAACTGTAAGCAATATTGTTTTCTAGTAAACCACTTTTATTTAGTCATGCCTTTAAACTTCCTTGAAAACCGAGTGATCCTCAATAAAAATAAACTCTTTAAAATATTTATTATTGATTTAGAGGTATTTTGAAAAAACAAATGAACAGCGATAATTATGCAAAATAATTAATAATACTAATAAAGCATGTTATTTATAGTAGTCGGTAGGTTGTAGTTTTGTCAATTGAAGTCAGTTGTTTATTACTTTTGTATAGGAAATTGCCAAGTGCGAAGTACTTATGGCTTGTGAGAAAACAAACACTGGCATACAAACATTTCACACATTTTATGTCTGTAATAAAACGTCTCAAAGATTCAGAAGAAGAATACTTTTGAAAAAAAAAATGTTTTCACTTTTCGGTAGACTCCGAGATTTTGTATGCAAAGTTTTACATTTCGGAAGTTTAAATTTTTTGTATGTAAAAATCTAAAAACATCGTTTGCCAAGTATAGAAGTCTATTTATGGGCTCTCTAAAACACTGGAAATTTTGAGGATCTGGAAAGGCAAGGCTTTAAACGTATAAGAATCTTAAAGGAATTTGCGATGTTTACTGTGTAAACGAACTTTGATACAACTGCAACTGATAGTATTTATTTTTCCTCAAACATCGTGCTTTTGCTGTGAGTTCTTTATT